>VZRW01012087.1:778553-964227 GCA_013398125.1 Aegotheles bennettii
TCCTTCCCAGAAACTATGCTGAATAAAACTGACTGGTTTATAAAGTCGTAAAATGGGCTGGCAGCAGAAAATCGGATGTTATTCTTGGTGTCTGTTATATTTTCTTCTACTTTCCTTGGAAAATGTACCCATCAAAGGCAGGAGTTTCTCCTTTTAATGTTCCTCAGTCTTCCCCCCTCGTCTCCACCTCTTCTTTTTTTGGGGGTAGGGGTGGTTTGTATTTGGCATCTTTCCTCTCATACACACATTATTTTAGGGAAAAAAACCTTAAGACATCTAAACAACCACGACTGGTACATGATGTTATCAGAGGAATCCGAAGGAAAAAAATGAGGTTAGAGAAGTTCTGGCAGTACTCAATGAGGATTAGGTAAAATCCACAGGGATAAAACAAGACCTGACCCAGATCCCAAGCTCTATAGTCAGCCGCATTCAGACTGGGAGTTCAGAAAAGTTTCTTTTGAAAGAAGACTCTGTGTTGTGGTGTACACAGAAACCCTGCTTGGTACAGTTGGAGGTAAGTGTGATCATTGCTAAGTAATGCAATCAGACTGAACCATGTGATCTGTGTGTGTGTCCTGCAGACTCAAAAAATTAATAAGATCTTCTGCAGATATACTACAACAGTCCTATGTCTTCTCTGCCTTGCTCTCTAACAACTAGATTCCCCCTCAGCATGATATTCTCATCCCTCCCAAGCATCCCAAGGAGGAGCAGTGTTAGCAGCTACTCCGTGTGTCCTTTCATGGAACAGGAGAAATATCCTTTCTGCTCGCCTGTGTCATTGTGTGGATGAGCAATATTATAGGAAAGTCAAGTCACGAGCTGTACTTTTCTTTCTCAGCATAGCAAGGTTCCCAGGCTCAGCTGTCTAACAAGGACCTCCAGAACCTCAGTTCAGTTTCCAGGAAAGCTTTGCCTCCAGGGGCCCTTTCCTGTGAAAGGACAAAGTTATGATCCTGGTGAACCACAGCATGGAGGTGGAGTGAACAGTCAGGCTACAGCAGTTCAAGTGCCCTGGGCCACTTTAAATACCAGGCAAGACAGAAATGGCTCAAGGTCTTTGCCATTCCCTCTGCTGGCTGGGTCCTAGGAGTCCTACTATCCCGGCAATCTCTTGTATGTCACTTGCTCTCAGATAAACCACAAAAACTACTGGTTCCTGTGGCAGACAGTATCAAGTCCTTTCCTTTATGTAAAGGACAAAAGAGCCTCAATAAGAAGGAACCTCATCCTCTTTTCTGATTAATACAATCAGAAATAGATGGTCTAGCTAGATGCTGCACAAAAACAGGTCCTGTCATCCCCTGGTGATGGAAAAGCGGTTGGTATGTTAAGAGGTTTCCCCTGGGAATATTAGCAGGATCCTAGAAAGCTTCCCCTCAAAGGGAAATTCTCACAGGCCAGCATAAAGAGACTGGCCACCATGTTGTCACTAAAGATATTCAGGGCATGTTTTTTAGAAGCAGAGCAAATTTATAGCCCAAGTCAGGTCTGGAAGTCACTAACAAATTGGTTGGGCTCGAAAACAGTTGTGAGGACAGGAATAATGTGGTTTTATTCCTCTCTGATTGGAGCCTTTTCCAAGGAAATCTGCTATCCACTCTCCCAGTCAGCATCTCACAGGCAGGCATTGAGGCCAAGAGGAAATAGCATCTAAATGTGGCCTCCCAACATCTTGTTGGTTATTCCCTCTAAGTTTTTCATCTGTCTGTAGTGAAAACAAATAAACAAACAAAAATTGCTTCCTAAATCCCAGCTGTTGGCCATCAAAATCCAAGTGGAAGGGTATGTTTTAGAGAAGCTAAGGACACTCAGGTTTCATCTTAGCTCACCCCTCCAAAGCCTGATCACACACATTTTTGTTGTTTTTTTAGTGCAGCTTCCCTAATTTCAATAAAGACTGCTTTTTAACAAAGGAGAGGTTTGAGACCTGAGACATACAAGGAATGTGAATGTTGCAGAACAACAAAGGCAGTTGAAAACATGGGGGCTGGGGGGGAAACCTCAGCTCGTTGTGTATCAGAAATAGCTGCTGACTGCGATTCCCACAGGGGGGAGTGAAGTCTGTGCAATTTTATCAGGTTACATTTCCCAAACTGCAATTTCAGCTTAATCTGTTCCCAAGGATTTAATCACCAAATTCACAACAGCGAGAATATCAACCTCCTCTTCCTCATCCTCCTTGTCTTTCAGCCCAGTTCCCAGGATAAAAACCACAAAGGGCAATGTGAGATACGGAAAAAGTACATCTCGGAGATGGAACAGACCCAGTGCAAATTCTTAGAAAGCATAAGAGAGCTTTAAAAAAAGCAAGAGTCATTTCATTCAGCTCTAACTGAACAGTTTTCTGGGCAGATGTTTGAGCTGGTGAAACCAGGACACGTCAATGACTAAGAACAACACTGGTGACCATCTCCATATCCCCCAAAAGAAGAAAACCAGAGGGCAGGAAAAGGGAGAGGACAGGAAAGAGAACAATCTGGCAGCCATTTTGTGGCTCTGCTCAGAGGAAAGGACTTGAAAGAAAAGCCAACATTTTGGGATGGGTTTGACCAGTGTCCAAAATCTCATGACATGGACTAAGCTCTATCAACAGCTCATCTGAAAAAAACCTTTTTTTTCTGTCAGAGCACCCCAGCCCTCTCAGAGTCTCTCCCAGAGAAGTACCACAATCGAGAAGGGCAGGAAGTTGATTGCCTATTGCCAGCTACTGGAAGGAAGATATTTACATCAGTTTGGCTGTGAATCTTTCCTTTCCCCCCATTCCAGAGTCCATCCATATGTAAACTATATTTTAAACCTCTGTAAGTTACAAAGATTTGTGTACAATACTCTAGGAGATTTTTAATGCATCAAAAAAGGTCCTAAGCAGAAATCAAAAGGTTTCTATAGATCCCCATGAAATCAAGGGGAACTCCATCCCATGATGGTGCATAGGTCAATAGGGTATTAAACCTAGCAGCAGGAACAAAACGTAGTGCCTCAGCTTCTCAGCTGGAGGACAAAAAACCCAAACCAGCTAGATTGAATCCAGATGTTTCATACATTCCACTTCCTTTGGACCTCTTTCACACTGTGGTATAATTGATGTTGGTCTTACAAAGGAAGACGGCCACATTTCTGAGAACACAGTGTGACATGACATTTGAGGTGAGGAATAGGGAAAGATGACACAGTTCTATTCTGCACCCAAAAGATCATGAAATGAGCAATAATCAATATTAATGAAGAGTACTGAAGTCCTCAAAGATAATCGCTTCATAGGTGAGGCAGCTAAAAGGAGACATTATGCCAGTATAAGAGCATGGAAGGAAACTGAGTGTCACTTTCATTCTGCTAATTCTGTTCTTTCGCTTGAAAGAACAAAGGAGTCTATCTGAATAGCTGTATTGCTTCAAAGCTTGTGAAGGAAACACCCTTCTAAAACACCCCCCAACATGGCCTTTAAGCAACAAAACCAAAATAAAATATTCCACATGAAAAAGCACATCTTGTATGAAAATATAATTTACAGTTCTCAATTTTCCTGCTATACAGCTGCTCTATCTATAGTTTACCATAGAGGATAATCAGAGAGTTATATGATTTCACTTTATTCTATGCATAATCAAAGATATATTTAACTGGGGCAGAACATTTAAGGATGACTTGGTCAGACATTTTGGTTACCATGGGAATTACAAAGGTCATAGTTTTTAAAATAGGGTGGAACCATTATAAGGTCCAAGGATTCTTAACTTGTGACTCCAGGAAGATTTCTCAGTTATCTTGCTTTTCCATAAGGCTGGGGAAGACATCCTGGGTAGAGTGAGGAAAATTCCCAATAAGAGACTGAGTGTGACTGAATTACTCTGACCTGTAGAGCCTACAGTAAGATTGTGTGTGTGTGTGTGCACTCGCATGTGTGCACGCAGTGCACTACATACAGAGGCAGTGTATGTGTGAGTATATAAACAGATACTTTATATATTTGATGCTTCGAATGGGGCTGTTCCACCAAGCCAAAACTAATTATTAGTCAAGCCCATAGAGATGGAGAATTTAAAGCAGTGGCAAAAGTGTGAATGGTAATCAGGAACTTCTAAAATAAATTTTATTAGATTCCTCCAAACTGAGATGATGTAATTCTATAAAGAGGAAATGCTGCTTATAAAACCATGCTGGCTTAGCAGGGACTTTGAGGGTCTCATACAGTCACTTACAGACATATATATACACACATGTGTATGCACTGATGAGTCTACACTGTATAAAGCAAATAAAAGAATGGGGAAGTTAAAAGTAATTGACATAAATCAGAAGTTAGGGGGACGAGGAGTAGAAAGTTACGAGGAGAAACATGCAGCAATGAGCACTATGGGTAACACAGATAGCTTGTTTTAAAATAAACAAAACCAAAGGAAAACAAAGGACCTTGTACCAGATAGGATGTGGCAACGCAGGGTAGGAAAAAGTGTCCAGGAAATAGCTCTCTCCTGTACTTGAGAAAAAAACTGTATTGCATGAGGTTTGTACATTACATTCTGGCAAGAATGAGGATACTAAATAGCAAGAGTAGAGGGTATATTTTGTGATTGCACAACGTACATCCAAAGATTTGAAGAAGCTAGCTAGGGCTTGCACACTTTTGGTGGGGTTATTCTCACCTCATTTCAGATACTCAAAAGTTAGAATTCTTGTTTTAAGACCCTCCTTGTGGCAATGAACAGTACAGGTAAGTTCACGTAACCCATCCAAAGGTAGGTATAATAAGCCTTCCTCAATGGTATTTGTCAATCTTCATTTACAGTAGGATGTGTAGGAGATGTAGCCTGAGATGCATTCCCAGTTGCTAAAGTACTGAGATATTTGACACAATCAACAGCAATTTTTACTGTTGCAGTTTTCAGTGAGCTTGGTTCTTTAGTGAGCTCTCAGGGGCTGGAGCACATAATGTACAGTGGGAAGCAAGAACAAGATGGATTTGTTCATCTTGGAGAGGGGAAGGCAAAAGGGGAAACATATTTCTGTCTTCAGCTGTCTAATGGGGTCTTACAGAGAAGATGGATCTAGAGAACTCTCAGAGACGCACAGCGAAAGGATGAGAAGCAATGTGCCCAGTTCGCCTCTTGGGAAATTCGGATTGCAAATCAAGAACAAAATCTGCACAATGTCTCTGTTAAAGCACTGAGAGCAGTTGCCAGAGAGACTGTGGAATCTCTGTCCTCATAGAGACTCAAAATTGGACTGGACAAGACCCTGAGCAGATTCTGAAGTTGGCCCTCCTTTGAGTTGTGGGTATTGGAGAAGATGACATACAGAGGTCCCTTCCAAACAAAATTTTATGATACTGTGATTTCCCATTATAGCTGTAAGTCTGACAGCTTGACATACATCCCGAGAGAAATCATGACATGACATGAGCTCAGCTAATAAACAATTACGTTAGGAAATATAAATTAGGCCAATCAACAGGGTTTTATGGGAAACAGATCCCGTCAAAGTGAGTTGATATCTTCATTTGATAAAATTACCAGTTTGGTGGCTAAAGATAATCTTGTTAATGTAACAGACTTCTGTAAGGCATCTGACTTTGCTCTGCAGGATGTTTTAATTAAGAAACTAGAAAGACACAAAACGCATTTGGCCTGCATTCAACAGCTTAGAAATGGCTGACTTGTGGGACTCGAGTGAAACTGTAGAAGAGAGAACACTTATGAAGCAAAAGCATTTGTGGAAAGGTCCAGCTGGCATGCATTCCTGTACCACTGCTCTTCAAGGATCTTCAGTGACCTGGGAGGAACTGTAATACCAATACCTACAAAGTTTTCATAGTGTACAAAGTCTTAACAAAAAGAGAAATGGGCTGGGGAAAGAGAAAGTGGTAAATAGTGAAGGTTGTCATTGGTACAGATTGCCTTGGGTCAGCCAGCAAGCTCAATGCAAGAAAAAACAAGTTAGATGCATCCAGCTGTAAAGTCATCTATCTAGGCACAAAGGGTGTAATGGAGTTTATATATAAGATAAAGGACTCCAAACGCATCAGCTGCAGTTCTGAAAATTATTTGAGGGCCTTTGGGGACACAGTGTCAAGAAGGGAAAATGTGATTTCTGGAAGTATAAAAAGATACACTGAAAAGAAGCAGAGAGGTTATAGACAACTGTGTTTGTCATTGGTGCTGAAGTGCAGCACTCATATCTAGCATTAACAATTCAGGCAGCATATGGATAATTTACAGAGGGTTAATGGTAGAGCTGCTTGATTACTTACATTATTGGAAAACATTCCTCAGAAGGAAATAATCAATATTACTACATCAAGAGACATCTTGAATCCCATTGAAGAGGTGGCATGATCCTTCAGAGACATCCTCGTCTGTTCCCTGCCCACTGTGGGATCAACAACAGCCGTATCACTTCTGACAGATGATGTATAATCTGCTCTTAAAAACCTTGCATCTGTCATGTTACAATATTAATACATAAAAGGCAACTCCAGTGAAGAAGGAAATCTGTGCTATTTATTTGCTGAGGCAAAATAAGGAATCATGGTTTAAAGAAAACTAGACAGACTCTCCTCAGACTTCTCTTCTCTAGACTGAAAACCTCACCTTTTTCTCTCTTTTCTCTTGTTTTTGAAGAGACTGACAGACCTCAGCAGTCATCTCGGGGCTCTCTAAACATTCACTTCTTAGAAGTGTGATGTCCCACAGAGGACAGACCTCTGTGTGGCTTTACCATTTACGCAAAACAAAATTTTTATTCCACATATTTTAAAGGTAATAAACCTCTTTATACAGCCTAGTATAGTGCTTGTATTTTTCTTAGTGTCCTGTCAGTTACTTGTGATGACTAAAGACTCTGGTGCCATCCCCATCAGCAGAAAAAGCTCATCAAGAATGAACTCTTTCTTTTTTATTCACTTTTTTTCATCAGTGATGTTTTTTAGTAGAAACAAGAATCAACTCAGAGATCTCAATGACATATATTAGATAACATGGATAATAACATGAGAGTGTAACAGTGATCAGTGATGGCCACAAAAATGAGAAAGCTATTTACACTCACGAACAGATAGCACAGTCTCTGGTTATTCCAAGAAGTTGGGCACACAAGATAACACCCATTTGCTTAACCAGTGACAACACTTAAAGTCTTAGGGCGAGTGCATCTCTAATCCACGAATAGGAGGAACAGTACATAAGGATTATGACTTAGTTCACATTACTCCTGAGCAGATAAAGAAGCAAAGGCCACATGGTCAGCCCTTTATTGAGCTGTTCTTTAATGCACATTTCACAAGGAAATCCTTTTCTCTGTGTTTCCTGCACTTCTTGGCCCTAGGTGAGTTACAAAGCAGAATGGAAAATTCATATGATCAGGAGGAGATATACAGGCTTTTCTGCTTCCAGCAGTCCACCCAAAATTACAACTCAGGGACAGGAAAGGGATGATATCATGAAACTGAAAGCCTGATACTTCTAAAAGCATGGAAAAAAAAGGGAAAAGGTTATGATTTTATCTGATCCAAATGCATGGTGCAGGCTCAAAAGCCAGAAAGCAAATAAAAAAAAAAAAAAAGGGGATTTCTAGCTCATAAGAATATGTATTTCTTTTTCTTTTTTTCCCCCCTTTTCTCTTAATCCTGTCAGGAAATTGGGACAAGCTGGAGCCATTCTCTTCTCTCCTGCTTCTATAATACTTTTATCTGCCTGATATAATCTATTTCAGAGCTGCTTAGCCTATGAGGTTGCTTCCTAATGGGCACAGTCACCCCTCTTTCTTCAAGTGCAGAGGAGGGGGCTTTCTGATCATGTTACCATTTGATTGTGCAAATGTGTCCCCTCACACAGAGGCACATGCATACCTGCTTCCCTCAGCAGATTCTCCCTTTTTCTTGCATGTCTCTAATGTGGGAGAGCTAATGCAGGGGCTCTGACACACACCTCAGTTCTTCCCCTTGCTTCAGCCCCAGCAGGGGGGAGGGATCAAGGATTATTTTGGGTGTGAATTCAGTGTGGAGGAAATGTGGTCAAGGTGACTCAGGGAGGAGTAAGTCATGACAGAGTGTCTGCCTGTCTGTCTGTTTGTGTGACTGATCCTGAAGAGACCTGTGGGCATCAGGAAGGTTGTTCAGCACTTCCCACTGTGGAAATCTGCTTGCAACTTTGCCAAGTTTTCATCACTGGTGTATTTGCCAATGGATGTCTTGCCTCAGGCTTGTTACCTATATATGTGGGTACATGTGTATGTATGTAAATGCTGATTTTTGCAGATATATGTGCATATGTTGGCCAAAACACCTTTTTACTTGCAAGACAGGGACTTGGTGGATTAAATGCTTAAACTCACGGCATTGATTTACAACATGTTATTTGTTCTAAGCTAAATGTCTTAGACTAAGATATTCTAAGAGTCTGCCTTAAAATTATTAAAGGTGCTACTGGCAATAACTAATGACAAAAAGGCACTGATACATAACACCCTATCATTGACAACTTTAGTGTTAAAGACAAAATGGCACTTGTTCTTTTGAAAGGCCTCACTTTCTATGATACCCATGAGGCATTTGATGGGTAGAAGCAGAGATGTTTGCTTTGTCAACCAACAGCTGTGTCATTTTTTATACCTGTGAACATCCATTCAAATTTCCCACATTATTTTAACAGAAAACCTGGACTTTAGCAATGTTCTGTGAAGGTTTCTTAGATCTTATCACCTAAAATCTCCACAGAATCATTCCTCCCTGTGCTCAGGTCTCTAGCAGCTCCTAGGATGACTGTGCTCTTCACATGCCATCCCCATCAATCAGTGGTATGCTTCTCCTCCCTCTCACACACTCATCCATAGCTGAACTGCACATGTGCTGTCTTCACGGGGAGCACAGACTCAGTAAGACATTCCCGGAAGACCACCACACAAACACAGCTGTTACAGGGAAAAACCCATCAAGCAAGTGAGAGAGGATTTGGATGGTATGCAGACAATTATGACCAATAAAGTTAAAAAAGATCAGGGTAAACCCAATATTGAGCTATTCTCTGTATACAAACATGATGCACCAAAAGGCAAGGATCATTCTATAAAAGACCATGCTGTAAGGCAAGTCCATAAAAGGAGACCTGAAGCTGCCTGTCCACCCCTCACATGTCAAGTGGTGAACATTGAAGACCCCTCACTATAGCTAGTATGCTCACATAGAATGAGGAGTGTCATTTGTCTAAATGCTAAGCCTAATAGACAGTTCCTGTAGGCTCTAGTTTCTGCTTGCCTCAGGTAGTAAAATCTTAGATCTTCTAGGCTTAGTGGAAATAAAAAAATGTAGTCCTAGTGCTCTTTCAGTGCACTGATTTATATTTATAAAATCCAGACTCACTACTGGAATTCTGCATTGGATTATTTCCCTTGGCCTAAGACCTCCCTTGGTGCATGTTGTGAGCCCTCTGCATTTCTAGTGGTGAAATAGGAACCCTGCAAGCCTCCATATGCAGGGATTTAGAAAAGGTGTAACAGTCCAGTAGGGCACAGAGGAGATGCACTCTTGACTGACTTACCTCACCTCCTCAAGTCATGAGAGAAAGTATCATCTGCATCAGGATTTAAGGCTTGCATCTCACCCTGCTTGGGTTTGGAGACTTTGTTCATATCCGAGCAGCTGCAGAGTGGAGGGAGGGGAATGCTGCTCATCAAAACCAGCACACAAGAGGGGGGACTCATTCAACAGCAGCACGGGATTGCAGTGGTCAGAGAGCAGACCAGAACAACTACCTTGACCAAATCACCTTCAGACTAGTCCAGATTTTAACATATTTCTTGAAAATGTGACTAACAGGCATCTGAAATCATACTGTCATTAGGACAGAAAAACTGTAATTCACTTAAATCCGTTTTTGTAAGATTTCTGCACACTACAATTCCCAGTGCACTAACCTGACAGGCTGAAAGTCTGATTTCTGTCCTTAAACAGACATTGGCTTCTCTAAGGCTCAGCTAGCTGAAGTAAATTACTTTGAGTTTCCTATCACCTTCAAGGAGAAGGCAAGGACACAGCACAAACAATCACAGAAGCTGGGTTGTGTTTGTGGCATAGATAACCCTGCCACCACCAGTTGCAATCACCCAGTCCAAACTGGCTACTTCAAGTGGCACATCTCCTTTCCAGGACCTGGTGCAGAAGAGGGCCATGTGTTCACAATTTTCTCATGATCTACAGAGAGTGGATTGGCCTGTGACAAGCTATTCCTGATATTTGTTCCAGGCTACAGATTTTTGTGACTAACTCTATGCTACCATCTTAACTTCAACAGAAAACATCTCAATTGCTAGACATCACAAATACTTGTTTTACAAACCTCACTGCCTGCAGACCAGACCAGAGATACTGACTGTTGCTTAAACAATGCACAAAGGACTTAAGTTCTTTGCTAAGCAATCCACAACCTTCCTCCCTCAAAAAAGTCATACCTTTCCCATATGTGTGTTACGTGTTTCATATAATTTATTGCACACATGGTAAAAATATATCTGACAATATATAAAATGCAATTTTTAAAAGAAGAAGGAAAAAAAAGAATTGGCCTATTGTTCTGCTGCTTAAAATATGGGACACCACACGATATACATTAAAACTGTAAGAATATGTTGAAAATATTTTATGTCATTCCATGTAATATATTTGAAATATCATGACAGCTGCTATAGGCTGTAATATGTTCCATATTGTCTGATATATTCTAAATGGCTGTGTAATACATTTCACAAAATACATAGCGAATGAAAAAAATAACAAAAATTTTCCCTTTGCTTAAGCTGAGTGCATATAACAAATACATATACTTGTACATTCATGAAAGAAATAAAGAAAAAAACTTGTTTATTCCCAACACCTCTTATGTTATTATTCATTGATATATGAGTAAACAAGCTTTGATTTATAGCAGACAAGAATTTCACAGACACCATGAATTTACCCCAGTACACAAATTCTTCAGTTAGGGGTTTGAAACGATCAAATGCAGAGTATACATAATACCCGGTGATTTACATAACCCAATGAAAACAGAAAATAGAAGGAAACAAGACAATCAGTCACACTTGCAGAAGACACTTTACAAGTACTTCATTGAAGCCATAAAACTGTTTGATGAAAATCATCCTTCACACACATGCCACAAAAAAGCATCCCCCACCCAAAAGCGCAACTTATTGTTGCCCATTGCCCGACACATTGTTGTGCTGAAGGGTTTAGAATATTATGTTCCATTCCAATGCAAAAATAGAAAACCATAAGATTGAGAGGCGGAAAAGATTTATTAGCTTCCCTTTCTTCTCTTTCCCAGCAGCCCAAACAGGATGATTTCCCATTGTATAAGACACTGAAAAAACTCCCTGGGTTCTTATGCTTGTGGTGCTCTACAGTGTGAGGGGAGAGAGGAGGACCAGCTTCAGGAGTGGAGAAGGCAGGATCAGAGGAAGGCAGCAATGTGTTCTTTACATCCACTAGAAACAGGAGAAGAAGGCAGATTACATTGACACAGGAGTGGTATAAGCTAGACACAGGAAAACTCAAAAGGGGTAGGATATCAAACCTCTCTGGCAGACTGCACGGCAGCTTGAGGCACCCCTTTTGTTGGAATTTTCACATGCCGGGTAGTAAAACATCTATCAGAGGACCTGATACAGGGGAATGGGTTGTGATACCATTGAAGCAGCTTCTCCCTTTGGTCCATTCAATGATTAGGTGATTATCAATGCAATAATTGCTGCATCAAGAAAATATCTTAGGCAGCTTAATATGTGAGAGCCATTTTCATAGACACGGTTTTAGGGTAAGCATGTTATCAACCCTGCTGCAGCCAGCCATGATGCAGAAAAGCTGCTGGACATGAAAGTAAATAACCTCTCCAACCGAGATGAAAGATAATTTTCAGGCTTATTCATTTGGCCCAAAATCAGGTGATCTTGACCCACTCCACCCATTTGCTCACTGCTTGCTGGCTTACTCAATATTTAAAATGCAATTCCAGTGTTGCACTATTCCCAGCCTCTAGCTAGCTTTACTGTCAGCACAGGGATCTTTCTTTACAATGCTAATATGCAGCAGCAGGCAAAACAGGGCAATACAGTTGTCCATTTGACCATTCCTCTAGTCCAGCTTTCTCCCAGCCCACAGAATTCCAGGGTGTTTTTTAGGAAAATGGGTTAAAAATCTGCTACTCCTGTGCCTGCAAATCAGTAGTTAAACCCACATACATGCTCCTGAGCAAATATGCCTTTGCTGATGCTGGAAATTAACTGCTCTGGGACTATTGGCACCTACATCTATGCAAACCAAGCTTGGAAGAGTGGACCATAATGTCTTTGTGCCTAGTTTCCCTACACATGCCAGAAAACAACAATGCAGATGATTCAAATGGTGAGGTGAAATTGTAGGATCATTTGTTATTTCATGGTCCTTCTATCCAAGATAGAACCACCACCAGTGATTCCACTTAGAGGCAAAATACTCTAAATGTCTGAAAAAGATCAATATCACTTTTTTTTTTTTTGCAATACTGTCAAAATCCAATGCTGAATTTTGTCCAGATTTAACACACTTTTATGTGCTTATAGCTCATGAAAAGTAATAGGGTTTATGCACATGTTTAAGTGCTTTGCAAGATAGAGATGGGTTTGCATACATGTGGTGATACTTTGGTGTTAGTGCTTCCCAGTATGTGTTATGATAGAATAGTCAATGTTAAGCAACTTTGAACCAATTCAAATTTTAGGGGCTGGGATATACTTATCTGCCCAGTGAGTCATGGTTTCCTTGCTGCTAGCTATTAATAACCCTTGGAGGAAATTTTCAAGCTGATAACCATTTCCTATAATTTTTGGCATTTTAAACATGTTTTTATTTTATTTTCCCATTTCTCCCAGTCTCCCAAAGGCAGCCAGATTCTCAGAACCCTTGTGGAGTAAAGAGATCGCTTCCTGCTCTTCCTGTCCTCCTGTTTCCTCCACCCTTTCCAGGCCAATAAAAGGACTTTAAATTATAATATTTTTTTCTTTCTTTTTTTTTTTTTTTTTTGGTTCTGGTCTGTTTTCTTATTTCTAATGTAGTCAGACACCTAGTACTTTCTCATTTTCTGGCCCAGACCTTCATCTTCTCAATAGAGTGGATGTAACATGAACCAGTGAACTTTAAACATTTGGGGCCAGAAATAGCCCTTACAGCAATGTATATTTAATGAAGCAATATATATTTAATTATATTTAAACCCTCCCACAAGGGTTAGAATTCAAACACTGGCTGATAAGAAAGTTGCCCCTCTAGCTTACTCAAGTGCTGATTTTGTTAGGTCTTGTAACACCCCTGCTTCTATATATCAGAAAGGGAGTACATGCAGCAACTGGAAGGAACAGTCCATGAATAGGGTAGAATGGAGAGTGATTTCACTTTGCAATTCCACTTCTAAACTAAGCATGAAAGACAGGGACTAGAGTAATCCTCAATACACTATGTTCCTTCTCAGGAAAAGGTTGCTTCCTGGAGCTAAAAGTCTTTTTTACAGAGGAGAATTGCAGCTTGTGGGCATGCTCAGAGTGAGAAAAAATCTCCACTATTTCATGCAACCTTTGAGAAAACCAGTGATGTCTCATTTGTCTAGAGGGAAAGTGGGAAACACATCAGCAGAGATGCCCCCTGAAAGATGCAAACAGGGGAGAAGATCTAGAGGGATTACCAGGATTGTGCTTTAAACACATTCCACCTCACAGATGTATGAGAGAGAGAACGGGAAAAAAGACAGGGAAAGCCCAAGATGAAATTACTTCCAGATGCAGCCCTTGCCCTGATGCAGCCAGATCCCTGCTGCCACTCCGACAGAACATCTCAGCTTCTCAGAGCTCATTAGGATCTAAAAGAGGGTCATAGACAATAACTGTGTGCCTTAAATCTTGCCCATCTTACAGGCATCTTGTCTCAAGCAATCAAAGGCAGCCTATGCTGGCACAGCCCAGTAATTAGCAGGCTGTGCTTCCAGCTGGTTTGCAGGCACATGGCAGGTTAAACAATAAATAAATCAGATTAGGCTGAAATCTGTTAAGCAAGAGTGGTCCTGGCATTCAAAGCCATTTCTTCAAAGCATTGCAGATGAGTGCTCAGGTTTTATTTTCCAAAGCCTGTTATCATGGATATGGCTACATGGTACTTTGCAGACAGACACAAGTCATTTTGGCTGAGCTTTGAGTGGAAGCCATGGATTGGCTTTAGACCAGAAGCAATATAACCTCCTCAGAAGGCAGGTATATGAGTTCTTGTTGGTTTGTGGCTGATCTGAGGCCTGAATAGAGCATTCTGCTATCTTGTGCAGAAGGAATTTTCGTTGGATGACCTGGGGAAATACTTGTGCTCACTTGCAAACCTCACAGCCTCCATCCAAATGAATGTTACCAGAACTGCTCCATGGACTTTCCTGTCTGCTGTTAAAGTGTTTCATCAGGACCTCAAGGTCTGTGAGTGAAAAAAATATTGGTTATTTCTTTATTACAGTCAAAGAGTCATTACAAGTCATGTGTAAAGAGGAGAGGGAAGGTAAGATAAACCAGGTCTTTTATTTTCAATAAATAAAATAAGTGTTGTCTATTTCTCTGGAATCTTGGGATTTAGGAGCAAGTGGACAGGAAGCTTTGTCTGTGTTCCAATGGAGCTGACTCCGCTCTGTGATGTGATGCTGCCCTTCCTGGAATAAATGCTTCACCCTGGAGAAAAGCCCCAAACCACTGCCACCCTCTCTCTCCAACAGTTCCTCCACAAACCTCTGTCCAAAATACCTTATGTCTGCATCTTCCACCATGGTGAAGGAGTCTGAGTTGTCCCAAGTGGGCACATCAGTGAGCAGCAAGGGATGAGTCAAACTCTATCAACTCAGAGGATTTTCTAGAGAAAAAACACTCGGTACAAAGAAGCTCTTGGGGAAATCCAGGGGTTAAATTAAATGAAATGGGAGCACTTCATTTCTGGAAACACTTAGGAAAGTCTAAGTCATAACAAATGCCTTTTTATCCTGCTTCTACATAGCTGTCACCGTGGTGACATCTACTAGTCCCAAACCTTGACTTCCTGTGCTCAATGCTATATAAACATAGCTGAGAAAAGTGGTCCTTAGCCACAGAATATACAATGCCAGAACAGCAGAGACGAAGAAACAAGCAACACTGAAGTGAAAGGAATCGTAGGCAACCCACCTGTCATCTTGGTCCTGCTTCCCTTACAAGCCTGACCAGAGAAGCAAGCAAAAAATTTAGAAAGGGAACCTGATGATGAACATTGTATGCCTTTTTCCCGATGCAATCCCTGAAGAATTGTTTCTGTAGCAGTCAAGATGCTATGGGTCTTAGCCCACATCTCTCATTTTCCTCATGTTTTTTCCATACAGGCCTTAATGGAACTCTTACCAAAGATAACTAATTCTCCCAAAGGCTAAATGACAGTGTTATAAACCAAAGACTTTTCAATGCCCAGGCTGCAGGCAGTTTCTGAGCAATTCAGTTTCTTCCCCCATACCTCTCAGCTGCCTCTTTGATTTGGGAGAAGAAATCAAGAATCTGCCCAAATCAAAACATGCAAGGCACCTTCCCCAGGGAAAATACCTACATCACAGTTTGTGAGTTGCTTATAGAAGGACTTCTCAACCTTTTCAGGCTGTGTTTTGCCTCATGAAGTGAAGGGATCTTCTTTCCCTTTTCAAAGTACCTCACTGGCCAGGCACATTGCTTTAGTTAAGAGTTGTTCCACCCAGTGGGATAAATATCCCCCTCAAAATTAATTTCAGATGGAAATAACAGGCTTTGTCTCACTCTGCCTTCCCCCTCCCTCCCTCCTCCACCACCCCTGAGGAATATTCACCATTGGCTGCACCTAGAGATGGTGAAAATTTGTCATGTTTCTATCTTGCTGGAAATCTGTCAGAAATCCCAACTCGAAGTCATTTTTTTCCCATAAAAAAGTTCCTACATTTCTTTTTTTTTTTTTTCCTTCAAAAAACAAACAAACAAAACTGTTTCCTTGGAGGAGGAAGGGTCAGAGCTCAGCTGCTTTGAGATCTCATCCTCTTCGGTGCCAGGGTGGGTGTAGTCTTCTCCCTTTCTTCCCCAACAAGTGCGGAAAAGGTTTGTTATCAGCAGGGATGTGCTCAAAGGCACAAGGCCATCCTAACGTTGTTGGTACTTGGCATCTGGGGAGCTGGTGCCTTACTTGGTCTTGCCACTCTGATAACAGTGACAGTTTGGGATCCTGCCTTTCCTTCTTATCATCGGCCAATTCTACACTTATCTGGCAGGGTTCAGGATGGCTCCTTAAACTATCTTTATTCATGACAGATCAGGGGTTGATGGATATATTTTATGGCTTTGGCAGTGAGAGCTGTGGTGGTGCTAAACCTCCTCTCACTAGGCTGGCCCCAAAAAATAAAACTGGTGAAGGACGCACTCACAAATCCCTTAATTATCCTACGCTGACATATCATGTTATGAGTGTTAAGAAGAAGATGTTAAATAAGGTTCTTTTTCATCCTCTGAAGCAAAAGAGGCAATGCTCAGATTTTCAGTTTACTCTGGCTCTTAGACATTAAGTTAAATTCCCAGAGATATGTGAAAACATGCATCTAGACATATAACCTTCTCTGTTTATCTTTACAGATTGTTTAAAATCTGTAACATAATCATATATTGCTGTGATTTCCTTTTGTTTTCCCAAGTCCTTGAAGTAAATGGACTAACTTTGGACTGCACTTGGCTAAAGGCTGTACTTGCAAGAAGCCAGGTTTGCTGTCCAAACAATTGGGCCAAAGATCAAGGACAGACAACTTAGTAATGTCATATCAGATCTGTTCTTTCTCATTTCCCATTTCAACCTCTTTTCTGATCTCCCAACCCAAGAAGAAAAGCAGCCTCTAATCCTGCCTTCTTGTAGACAAGAATGGGATGGATTCCTTTCTTGACACCAGGTGGTTTCTGTGCATCAGCTGGCAGGAATGGTAGATCTCCCTTGCCTAATCTGACTCTCTTCTCCAGTTTTTTGTCTCTGCCAACCTTTGGGAGCTCTCAAGAAGTGAAATGGGAAACTCTTCAGTGGGAGGAGTACTTCACTATGGCATCATTATTGTGTCATAGTAAGAAACAGCATGTTATACCATGGATATCCCCAGAATTATTGCCAGGAGTTAGAGCCCACTAGGTCCTCTTCCCCACTAAGCTCTGTGTCAGCTTCTGTTTTGACCATGGTCCTACATTCACAGCAGAGATAGTTCCAGTTAAGCCTGACTGAAATGGGAATGAGGAGACAGTTTTGAATTTACATCTCTGCTCAGAGAGCTTCAGGACAAAACTCCAAGCTCTGTTGGGAAAGTGGCTTCCATGGTTTGTGCTTTGTGTTTCCTCCCTTCCAACAGAAGTAAAACTCCATTTATCAGCACATCATGTGTAGCAAAAAATTTTAGAGAGTTTCATGTCAGAATCCAATAACCAGAGACAATTAAAATCCCTAGTCACTGGTGACAGGCGTGGTCAGAGTGCACTTCTAGGATACAGAACCAATATGAGGTTCTGTATGAGGTTTGTACTTCTTCAGCAACTTGGAAAACTGCAATAGCTGCTAGAAATAAATGAAACCCTCCTTTTCTTTTCCATTTTTTCTTCTTCTTCTTTTAAAGAGAAAATAATATTTGGAGATTTTGCCAATGACAAAACACTTCTTTTCAGGGGCTCTTTGCAGTTTCCCAGCCCGCAATTGAATAGCACACCATTGTTTAGAGTTGTTTAGTGAGGAAAATCAATAAATAATCATCACCACA
Organism: Aegotheles bennettii; assembly: GCA_013398125.1. NCBI lineage: Eukaryota > Metazoa > Chordata > Aves > Caprimulgiformes > Aegothelidae > Aegotheles > Aegotheles bennettii. Next base: position 796,373 of record VZRW01012087.1, read on the forward strand.
AAGAGCGTGCATCTCCCCATCTACGCTGTTGCAGTGACCCACTGCTGAGAACAAAACCTTCCTTGTTCTGTGTCATCGGACTGATCCTCTCCTTTCACCTCCATCTCTCTTGAATGCATGTGTAACATGGCTCTATTTGAAACCTCATCAGCCTAAGCAAGATTAATGTTTGCATGGGGGTGCAAAGGAACAATATCAGCTTTGAGAGCCCTGCCTTGTCCTCGCTCTAGAGATGGGTGCAGGAGCCACTTGGTACATTATTCCTTTATTTATTTATTTATTTATTAATGTCTCGGTTCTTCTGAAGCAAGCACTGGCTGCAGGCCCATAGCCAGATGGAACTGAACTGCTTTCTAAGAAAAACATGAACGAGGGAATTGCATTTTGATGCTGTAATCTCTTCATATGGGTATTTATTTCCAGTGCTCTTTTTTCCCCTCCCACTCATCCCCCACCTCTGGAATTTGGTGTACAAAAGTCAAAGAAGCTATCAAACGTCTGTTGTTGTTGCTGGCTTGGTTTGCATCTGGTTTTAATACTGAAAGCTTTGGGGCAGACAGCTCCAGAAAGGGAAATCCACAGATTGGGCAGTGAAAGCAGTGGCAGATTGCATCATGATGTTCTGGTCCAGTGAGGAAGGGGAGAAATATGTCTTTTGAGTGTCTCTGTTCTCAGCTTCACAGTCCTTTTGCTTCTGGTGAGTCTGCGTGTGTTGTGAGGGGCTGGTCGAGCTCCATTAACTCGTTTCATCCATCTAAACTAATGAAGAGCCATCAAGTGGTAACTTTATGTCATTACAATGTGGGCTAAATTAGAACCAGTTGTTGAAGGCTCTGTATGGAGTTTTTGCATCCTAAATAACCAATTCCAATTTAGACCAGCTCCATTCAAGCCAACAGTACTAGCCTGAATTACAACCTCTAAAAATTTCACCCAATGTATCTGTTCGTTTTGGTCAGTAAGCATATTTCAAAAGCCCAAGCAAACCAGCTGTGTTTTCTGAGTCAACTGTTCCTCTTTCCGGTTGAAAAATCTCAGGACATTTCCAAATGCCTGCTACTCCATTCCCTCAGCATAAAAACTGGCTGAGGAGGGATGCAATTGTTTTAGTATTTTGCTCTTCCAGAAGTATTTTTTTTCATAATGAGCTTGAAGACAAGCCATCATCCCAACAGCTACAGAAAAAAACATGAAGATCAAATGCCTCTGGTTTTGCCACTTTTGTTTCAATAAATTGTGATTATGAAACACACCTTTGAATTCCTTGGTACTGCTTGAAAGCAGAATTATTGGTAAATTAAAACACTCTAAGGTGCCTTTAAGGTGAACTTTATCAAAACTTAATGCATGAACAGGTGTTTCTTCAGAATTTCAATGTATGTCCTGTCTTTAAAGGACAAATAAATATTAAGCATTAAAAAATCATTCTCTCACTCATCTTTGCATCTCTCTGAATAGTGAGAGGAAAGATTAAAGAAGCATTATGGGTTGATTTATCTGATTTCCATCATGCTCCAATGAGGAGGAGCAACTTTGCCCCTAAAAGCAATACACTGTATTTATGACCACTACAAAGTGCTTTCTGGCTGCTCAGGGAGAAGGAATGGAGACATCATGGAGCAGTGAACTTCTTTGCAAAAAGATTAAACAAACTTAGCTTGATATTTTCCTTCAGTTCTTTCTGGAACTAAAATGGTCAAAGCCACCAGCTAAGCTGAATAGCTTACAAAATATTACAAGCAGATTCAAGACATTTTCTTCACTTAAAAGAGCTGAGCAATGCATGAACCTCATGATCACACAGATTAGCTGGCTGATTTCTACTGACACAGAGATTGTACAAGGAAGAGTTGATAGTGTTCCCTTCACAACTTCAGAGGTACCGACCTTAAAAAACTCATCCCCTACTGATTTTGAGAGAGTTCAGAGGCTGCAGCACACCCACTCTTACAGGATGCTGCAGTCCCAGCCAGGCTGCTCTCTCCCGAGCTACTGCTACTCCCCCCTAGTCATCAGGTTGCAGGAATAAAAGTACAAGAGATGGTTTTAGGATTTATTTTGGTTTTGTTTCAGGCATGAGGTATTTGCTGTTGCAAAGTGCATGACCCCAAGGAATGCTCCCCACCACTGCTGTCAACTTCTATGCTGAAGAGTGACAATACAGTCTGTAAACACGTTGAAGGGTAGATGCCATGTCAGAAGAGAATTGGAGGCTTTCATTCTGTAAAGGTTCTTCATTTCCAAAGGTCACTTTTTGCATACCATTTGTTTCTAATCTCTCGGTTGCTGGTTTAGAAACAAAAAAGTGGCAGGGAAGAACAAGGAGACAGGGTGGTTTGAAGGTAAAAGGGCAGAATGATCTCATGCACCTGGAGTTGATAATAGTCTCTGGTGCTGAGCAGTTAATTTTGGGGTTGGGGTTCATCCAAGTAGTTTCTGTAGAGTAGAGAGACATACAGTATATTTGTGTATCATCCGAGCACCCTATACATTTAGGGCAAATGTAGCTGAGAAGGCCATTTCTCATAGATCTGCTTTGAGTGTAGCACTTGTGACTTTTTCTACACTTGGCCAAATAACATTATTACATGTTGCCAAACTCCTCAAAGCCTTTACTCTTCTGATGTAAAAGAAATCTGGAAAGCCTCCATAATGCTGCCTTATAACACACCCCTAATTGAACCTGGAGGAGCCATTTTTCAAAGACAATGACTTCCTGCAATTGGTCTCTCTGCTGAGACTACCAGAAAGTGAATAAAACAATACTAATTATAACTATAATTTTTGTAACACATATCTCCCCTACAGTCTTTTCGCTTCTATTCATTTAAGAGGAACATCAAATAGAGGGTGAAGAAATGGGATTATCATGAAATGAGAGGGAGATAAAGACATGTGTGGAACAGCAACACACAGTTACCTGTGCATGTACTGTCCCCAGTAACAAATAAAAAAAACACACATCACCAAAAAATATCTAAAATACTTTCTCAATATTATTTTCTCTGGCTCTTCAAAAAGAGAGGCTTGGGTTTTTTTCTTTCCCCTTTGTTTTTCCATCTATCTGATCTCTGTGAAATGTGGGACAGAAAAATAACTTTTCTTTGACACATTTTTCAGGTATGCATAAGCAGCCATAGGATCAATGATGCTCCCTCTCCAAAAAAGAGCTTGTTTCTCCCTGGGTCCTTAGTTTATGGAAAATAATTCACAAAAATGAAAACCAGAATCATAAAACATACAATGTTGCTAATGAAACCCTTTTCTTGAGGGAGCTTGAAAAAAATCAAGCCTCCTCAGTACTGGGTTTAAATTTCTCTCCCTAAGAAGGAATGAAAAGCAGATTTCAGCAGAGTATTTTTGGGCACAGAGAGATAAGTTTGGAAAGTGTGTTGGTCAGTGGCTGATGCCAGTAGCAAGCATTTTGGACAGTGATAATCTGGTCTAGCTACATCTTGGTGTCTTAGTTTATGCCTGTGTACCAACAAGAGAATAATAGCATTAAAAAGAATGTAACCTGTATGTAATATTAATAAATTACATACAACATTTTGAGTCAAGGAGTTTACACGTAATTACAAAACAAAGTAGAAGAATCTGCATGTAAACTAAAGGCCTATAAAAACAGTAGTGGATGTTGGATTAACTAAAATTTCTAACAAAACAAAGAAAAGGTCCTCCTAGAACAATTCAAAGCTTACAGCTGTCCATTCTAAAACAGATTTTCAGTGCCTGGGACTAGCAATGTAAGACTTTACATCTGGAGTCTCACAGACCTTTCCTTCTGCTTTACCTCTGGTAGTGGCATGGTACTTTATTACCTCCTCCAAAATGAGCTGCACGAGACATCTCTACTGCCTGCTAGCAGCTGCAGCAGTGTGGTGCTCTATGTGCAGTGCCCACTCCTGCTACAGCCCCCTCTTTGCAGATGTAGACAGTCACTGATTTTTCTAAGACAGCTGCCAAGTTTAACTCTGTCTTCTCCTTCTGCTCCTGCAGTCTCAGTGGTCATTCATCTAACAGCCCTGGTTAAGAGCTAGGACATTTCTGCCCACATCAGACAGCAGAGAAATCCCTTTCACTATCTCTCTCTTCCCATGGTGGAACTCCACTTCTGTGTGAGAGGTAAACAATGGAGCCACCAGGTTAGAGGTTGATTCTCATGGAGATATAAAGTCTCATTTTCTTGATCAGGTGGGAGAAGTCTCTATCCACTTTCTGAGAACTTCAGGACACATATGGGTCTATTTGCAAACTCCCCACCCACCTCTGCACTGAACAAAAAAGAAACAGCAAATGTCAATGTTTCCTCTTGCACTTAGAGGAAATCTACTTTTGGAATGCTCTCACAACCACACCTCTAACTTGAATTTCCTGAGGCATTACAATGTACCAAGACATCGTGGTGGATTAGATAGATTATATAAGTCCCCTCAAGCCTTATTTTCCATGATCATTTTACATCTTTGTAGGAATCTCCAGCACAGAAGTTTGAGACAGTTCCTGTTCCTTTTCTTCTAGAGTCTGTAACCACAAGATGCCACATTCATTCCTGTGATCTCTGTGTACATCACATTCAGGAAACAGCTTCCAGCATCCTGGTGTGATAGAGACAAGCAAGGTGTGAGTGTACAGACCACACTTCCTTAGGTTTCCCATGTCTTTCTGGCAAGAAGAAAGCTCCCTGGATTCAAGTCTTTATTTTGATTTATTGCACGTAAGATGAGAAGTGGCAAAAGAGCTACAGCTGAAAATTACTCTATGGTGAATTGACTGTAGTAGCTTTATTCTTTCAAGTTACCTCAGCCTGTGGATAAAGGTTTTTCACACTTGCGTTGCATTGTTTTATACAGTTCAGAGGGAGAGGAATCCAACCTTGCAGTTGAAAATGCTATTTCCCACCTATGGTTGAAGAAGCCATGAGCAGCTTAGGCTGGAGGGAGGAAATGCAGGAAAGCATAAGTGTAGCAGGAAAAGGCAGAGAACAGGCAGAAGAAGCTCAGGGACCTAGGGAAGAATAATCTCTGTCATCGGGAGAAGAACCCCAGAAACAGCCACCTTTGTGAGCATGTCACCATGTTGTAATATCATTTTTCCTGAAAGTTAGCACAAGTTACTCCTGTAGATTTTCATGGATGATAATGTTCTTTCAATGATGGTGGATGTTGAAATTGACCCTTCCCAAGCTTATTACTATGTAGAGGTTCTTTCAGATAACTTCTGTCAGTCATATTAAACCCTAGATGTAATTTGCCATAAAGACAAGAATTTGCACATTTCCTTAAGGAAAAAAAAACCAAACCTAACCCAGTTTGATTGTTAAAGTCAGGATGTATGTGCTGTTACCCTATTCAGAAAGAGGTTTCACATGCTGGCTTTCTGAAGACAGAAAGGGAAAATACCAAACTAAAACTCTCAAAAATGCCACTTATAGAGTGAGGGATACACATACTGAATGCAAAGTCAGTGTTATAAATTGCTGTCGTTCCTTCAATATTTACAGTACTGAGTTTTTGTTAAAAAAAATTAAGTTATTTCCTGGAAAAAAATTAATTAAGAGAGAAACACAAGTAAAAGAACCCGAAGAATATATTTTAGTTCTCATAGTCACTCATTGCAAGTGTGTGGCCTCAGGGAAAATTAATGATTCAAAGTTCAGGTTACATACTCCAGAAAAAAGTATTTATTGTTATTATCTTTAATATTAAGATGTTGTGAATTTTAACGGCATGATTTTGGGGTGATGCTGTATGTTTAAGGCTGTCAAAGATTTATTCTCTATGGAATGCATTGTTTTGGACAGAGAAGAAAAATTTCAATTGTTGTAGTCTGAAATAGACAGCACAATAGCCAGAAAATGAACCTCACCCGTAAATCAGGAATTAAATGTATCACATAAAGTGTGCTAGTTTAAACCCCTATAGCAGGTAAGATATATCAGAGAAAATCCACTTTCTGAAAAGCCAAAACAAATGCAATAGGTTCATTAAATTTCTTCCTTGTTGTTCTTTCAGAGTTATTACTAAAACAGATAAGGATTTTTCAGTGCAGGATGTTCATCTAGAGTGTCCTTTTTAATCTCATTCACAAAAAAATACTCATAGCTCTCAGCTCCAACCAAGTTCACTCATATGTTTATTTCCATTTTAGTGCTTTTTACAGCACCACGGCCGCCAATAAAGTCAAGACCAACCCAACTTAACTTTCAGCAGGGGCGAACAATATCAGCTGGGAATAATTTTATTTGGTACAAATGTCCTCTGTATTCCAGTGCCAGGTTTAAGCTCTAGAACCACTTGTAGAATAATAAAATGAAAGAGAGAAATTAAAATGAGAGCTATTTGTTGCTATTGATTGGTACCAGTCACCGTGTTCCAGACACGGGTTGTCCATGAGTACAGCCACCAGGAGAAGAGAAATGAAAGTCAATATAAACTTGTTTAATCTGCTCAGATGTCTCACCTTCAATTTTTAGGTATGATATTTCCATTTCACATCAGTTTTGTTTTGAGAGTAAACTTCTGGAACTGATTTGAATCTAAGAAAGGTTTAGATCCATACTCATGGTTTTGGCAGAACCTGTTGCACTTCTAAACATTTTCTATAAGAGCACAAAAGAAGACAAATCTAGCACAACAGATCATGTCAGTGCCTACAAAGCAGAAGAGAAAAGTTTCAGAATAGGAGTTTGCAGTTTCTGCCTTGGCTGTCAGTTCTTTGCAACTCTCATGTCAATGCATTTGTTTCTTTCCCTGCGGGTGAAGCACTGGGCATTCAGTACTGCAATTGCTATGACTTCCTAACCACACATTCCATGAAAATGCAACGTTGGGAGCTACTGCCCAGAGGCAGTCAGACCATTTCGACAAACATAAATTCACAACATCAGACAGAAACTACATTGAAAGCAGATATTTGCGAGCTTTTCCCTCTTCTTCTTTTTGACCAGCTGTGCTATTGATCCAGACTCCCTGGAGTAGTCCAAAGCAACATTTTCCACATGGCCTTTGTCTGAGTGATATTTATGATTGGGACTGCTGCAGACCAGAGGGAGTGATTTGGCTGACTGTATATGACAGGTCTGTAGACCATGACAGGTGCATTCAACACAAGGTGGCTTTCTTACCAGGAATGATTTACTACTAAGGTTTTGTTTATGACTGTTAACAAATTCATTTGAAGGTCTTTTTGTTGTTGTTGTTGCACAAGTGCAGTCTTGTGGACAGAGAAATTGGTGACTGGAACCTTTCTGAGGGGAGTGTTTTTAACTATGTGTAGGGCAAATCTGATATCATGGGCCTTGACCTGTGCTCTCAGGAGAACCATGGTTTGCAAATGTTCAGTAATACCCTTCTGTCTAGGCTGTGATTCTGGTGTCTCTGACACCCGTTAGTGGGCCAAAAAACATCTAGTTGTCTCTGTATACTTCCTTACATCAAGCCCATGTTGAAAATGGCAGCCTACAAATAATCTTACATGTATAAAAAACAAGGACCAGCACACCTGCCTCTAGAAACACAACAGCCATCCAAAGCACCCCCTGAAATGTGTAATATGCAGACAAACCTCCAGACACTATCAGATTGACAGTGAATATTCTTGATAACTCCAGTACCAGCCCCAAAGCATTCAGAAAACAAGGCTAATCCTCCAGAGCCAGAAATCACAGATGTAAATGAGCCTCCTGAAGAACATATGTAAAATGCACTACAACATAAAAAGAAAATTCCTATTAACAACACACTTAGCTATCACATTTCACACTAGTTTGGAACCAGTCCAGAACATCCTGAAACTACAGCCTTTGCTAGCAGATTATCTTTTGAGAGAAATTGTCCTCAGAGTTTCCCTTTGAACTTTCCAAATTGTCCTTGCCTCACCAAATACTTTATTAGAAGCAAAATTTCTCATGGTAAACATATCCCAAGCAGAGTGGGGCCATGTCAAAGTGATAGATTTAAAACTTGCTGACACATGTACATACCCCATAGAATAAGAACCCTGTTCCCATCCAAAAGAAACCATCAAAGCTTTGCATCCTACATGTACTCATTCTAGAACGTGATCTATTCTATCCAAAGCAATAATGCCCTCATGGAAAGTATGTGGGTGAAACCCATCAACCACTGTGCACCACAACATTTTCACACAGACACTCTGTGAAAGACAGAAACACCCGGTGGGAGAACGTTTCACACAATATAACCACTCTCTGTTTGACTTCTTAGTCTTGATCTTCAAAGGCATTCCACAAAACATGTTCAAAAGATGAGCTTTGGATGTCAAATTCCTAACCCTACTTCATCCTAAAAAATCACAGCACAATAGAGATGCTGGTTTTATGTCACAGTTTTCCCTACACTAGAGCTGAAGCACCGGCCATCTGTCACTGTGACACAAATTATTGAACTGACCACATAGCTTTCATTTCCATAGGTACCAAATACCTTTTTCTAGCCAAATATCAGGCTTATTCACACAATTCAGTTCAAGCTGCAAAGCAAGTTTCCCCCATCTTTATTTGCTGGAATGTTGCTTCTTCAGTTTCAGACCCAAGAAATGCCTTCTCTTTGCTTCTTATCTGTTGCTCTAACCAGGGATGCCATCTCTCCCTACAAGTCTTTCTTGGCTCATTTCATTAATGATAGCATTATTGTAGCTGTGGGGCTAGTCTCACTACCTATGCAAACAAAAAGCAGACATCTAATAAGCTCAAGTTGGTCTGTTTCTACATGTATCACAGACAGCTCATATTTTCACGGAAAGGCTGGTTCAATCCTTCATATCCTTCATGGGTCTGCTAGCAATGCCACTTTCCCAGAAATCCTCCCCTCCAGTGGGCTAACGTGTCCCATGAGAATGCTCAAGGAGGTACCCTTGCTGCTGGACACCAAAGTCCAGATCTGAATGAGGGGAGAAACAAGAACAAGTGCAGTGTCAATCCTAACCTTCAGTGATGCTACACCACAAAGTAACGCTGCTTGATTAATGCAGGTGTTGGTCAGTGATGAGGCAGCTTTCCTTTTGTTGCTGTTTCAAGGACCACTTCTTCCAAGCTCAGGATCTGAGCATCCCAATGGTTAGAAAATCAAGAAAGGGAGCCAGGAGGCCTGCATGGGTAAATAAGGAACTGCTGGGCAAACTCAAGAGGAAGAAGAGAGTATACAGATCGTGGAAGGAGGGACTGGCCACTTTGGAGGAATATAAGACTGTTGTCAGAGGATGTAGGGTGACAACTAGGCAAGCTAAGGCCTCCTTGGAATTAAACCTTGCAAGTGAGATCAAGGACAACAAAAAGGGCTTCTTCAAGTACATTGGAGACAAAAGTAACACCAGAGGCAATGTAGGCTCACTGATAAATGAGGTGGGTGCCCTGGTGGCAAAGGATATAAAGAAGACAGAGCTACTGAATGCCTTCTTTGTCTCTGTTTTCACTACTGCAGACTGTCCTCAGGAGCCCCAGATCCCTGAAGCCCCAGGGGAAGTCAAGATAAAGGAAAAGTTTGCTGTGGTTGATGAGGACAGGGTTAGGGATCAATTAAGCAATCTGGACATCCACAAATCCATGGGTCCTGATTGCATGCACCTACAGGTGCTGAGGGAGCTGGCAGAAGTCATTGCTAGGCCACTCTCCACCATCTTTGGTAAGTCGTGGGCAACAGGAGAGGTGCCTGAGGACTGGAGGATAACAAATGTCACTCCAGCCTACAAAAAGGGCAAGAAGGAGGACCCGGGTAACTATAGACCAGTCAGCCTCACCTCCATCCCTGGAAAGGTGATGGAACAACTTATCCTTGGCATTGTATCCAGGCATATCAAGGATAAGAGTAGCAGTCAACATGGTTCTACCAAAGGGAAGTCATGTTTGACCAACCTGATAGCCTTCTGTGAGGAGGTAACTAGGTGGATAAATGGTGGTAGAGCAGTAGATGTGGTTTATCTTGATTTCAGTAAGGTATTTGACACTGTCTCCCACAGCATCCTCACAGGTAAACTGAGGAAGTGTGGTCTGGAGGATCGGGTAGTGAGGTGGATTGTGAACTGGTTGAAAGGAATAAGTCAGAGAGGGCCGCTCAGTTCAAGGACAGGGAACTGCTTGAAAGAGTCCAGCGCAGAGCCACGAAGATGATGAAGGGAGTGGAACATCTCCCTTATGAGGAAAGGCTGAGGGAGCTGGGGCTCTTTAGCTTGGAGAAAAGGAGACTGAGGGGTGACGTCATTAATGTTTATAAATATGTAAAGGGTGAGGGTCAGGAGGATGAGGACAGGCTCTTCTCAATGATGTCCAGTGATAGGACAAGGGGTAACAGGTGCCAGTTGGAACACAGGAGGTTCAAGGTGAACATAAGGAAGAACTTTTTCACTGGCAGAGTGACAGAGCACTGGGCCAGGCTGCCCAGAGAGGCTGTGGAGTCTCCTTCTCTGGAGACATTCAAATCCTGACTGGATGCATTCCTATGTGACCTGCTCTAGGTTGTCCTGTTCTGGCAGGGGGGTTGGACTGGGTGATCTTTCCAGGTCCCTTCTAAATCCTGACATTCTGTGATTCTGTGATTCTGTGATTCCAGTTCCTATTGATAGATATCAGCTCAAACTTACTGTAATTTTAATAGGACAAAAGAGGGGAACATAACTAACCACAGTGTCACTGATCCATGTATCAACACACAGAAAGAGAAAACCAGGCCGAGAGCAATTCCTTTGAGCTGCAGTTTGGCTGGACTAACGGCTGATTAACCTTCATAGATTGAAAGAACCAATATGACTAGACATATTGGAAAAAGATGGGTTTAGTTTATGTTATTTAGTCATGTAATCAGACAGCAGTCTGCATGTGTGGGGGAATTATTATGAGATAATTCTTGGAAGCTTGCTAATCATGTCATTGCTTTTCAGAACTTAGCTTATGCTCTAAACCCTCCTGGAATACAAGACAGACACTTTGATGCCTCAGGTTTCTCCACTCCAAGACAGACATAGAAATTGCTACACCTGGGAACTCTGGCAGTCCAACTCTCTTGATAGCTTTGCTTTAAGAGTGGCTGGATGATTCAAGGGAAGGGATAAAGCTCCATGTATAACACTAACTTTAGAAAAGAACTTTTTTTCCAGCACATCATACATGTTATGCATGCTGCAGCATGAGGCTGTGTCTCCCTTATAATTATTCTAAAGCACACAAAATGTAAAATCTAGAGTTTTAGACTGCAAAAGCTGACTGCTTTTCTTCTGTGTGGATCAGCTGGGACCCTGGGAGGTTTATCAATGTGAAAGGCTGGGCAATTTCAACTTCCTATGAAAGTCATGGATGCAATGCCCTCACTAGTATACCTAAATCATTGACTATTTCAGCAATTTCATAAGCCTACAACATGGGTGGGTGCTAAAGAGGGCACCCCCTATCTGAAAAACAGAACCTTGACAAGTTTGACTAGTCCATGATCTGTTCAGTTGTATATCCTCAAAAAGCTTTCTTAGAGTATCTGGGAATAGTTTTGAAACTACATATTTATACAGCTGGCAGGCACAAACAAACTCCTCCTCTCTGCTGTGGAATCCTACATCTCCATTCTACATGGATAAGGTGTGTTATTCCCATTTTAAAGCTGGGTGAAATGAGAAAGAAAAGATCATTTGCCACAGGGAATACAAAACTTTCAGCTAAACATCATTTGTCCCCTCGAGTTGCAGAATCTAGCTTTTTTTTTTTCTCCAGGCTTGGCAAGATGACAGAAAGACTCCTACATTAAGCAGAGCAGAGAGAACAACAGTTTATTCTTCATCCTTTGCCTGCAATAAAGATAACCATTCAAGCAGAGCTGTCTGCATATAGAGAGGGATTTTATGGACTCAAGGTCTCTGCTTCTAGCAGGTGCAGACCAGGCTGCTAGGAAGGGTAGGAAGGGTTAAAACAGCACTTGGTTCTGGAAGATGTACAGGAATTGGAGAAGACAGAGGAATTTGCTGGATCCTGGAGAGCATGAATTTAATAACTTAAATTATCCCATTCTACCTAGAGAGGACAGGACCTGAACTATGCACACAAGAGAAAAGGGGAGAGCCAAGTTACCCCAGGCTCAAGTGGACAAAGGTGCACTAGAGAATTGCAGCTGATCTGGGGAAGTGAACTAAGTTTTTCTTAAGCCCTAATTCACTCCTGAGAAAGAAACATCAGAAAAAACTTCTACATTGAAACAAAACTTTTTCTCCCTCTGCTGCAAGGGGGGAGAGAAGAGAGCAGGGGAGTGCCTTCCACCCTGTTCCTTTCTTTCGCTCTGCAGGTTTGTGTGACTTCAGTTTCACCTAGCCAAAGACAGAGGCTATGCAGAAACAAAGACACCTTTTTTTGTTTCCTGCACACTGCAATGAGTGACACAATGTTGTAGAGAGAAGCCTAGTGAGGCTATTGCAAGAGCCCAAGAGGCAACAAGATCTTCACAGTATTATTAGTTATCATTTAGAAATTTTCTCCTGGGAGCAGAAAAAAACACCAACAACAGGTCCTCACTTGAAAGAGTGGAGAAAACACAAAGGGATAGATCAGCTGAATTAGTTTCGGTTTTTGTTAATTGCCTCCAAAGCTTTTAGGGTTAAAAGAGGTCTAGAGACCTTCACATCCATCCTCTCCCTAAACTCATGCTCAGCTAATCCATGTCAGCTGCATCTTCCCTTGCCAATACAGAGGTGAGTGTGAGGAATTTTTGCATGTTACTTATTCAGCTGTTACCTTTTATGGGTCTCTCTGTCTCCCACTGACTTTCTGGCTGCAGATGGATTGGCAAGAGGAAAACCTCAAACAATCCTCCTCTGAAAGCTTTAAAACTTAGGCAAAGGGAAAGAACAGAGTCTGACAAAAAAAGCAGACACCTGTGAAGTCTGTTCTTGGACCTAGGTTGCTACTTGCAGGGCTGCAGCTAACGCAGGGCATTGTCTCTGTTTAAAACAGTGTCTGCTTATCTCATTGGAATTTGGGAATCCACTGATCTTTTTTTTTAACGTGTTTTTTTTTTAACATGATTTTCAGTCCTCACTTGCTTGTTTATTATAAGGCTTATGTGCAGACAATAAAAAAAATGTAATTTTTCCAAAACACAACAAAACACAAATGTAGAAACAGGCTCTGCTCTTGTAGAGACTCCGTCTAAGCAGATGAAGAATAGCCATGAATGGGGAGAAAGAGGTTCCCACTTCAGCACAGTGAGCAGTGATCCTCCAGAGAGAGGCAGAGAGGGAGGTGGGCAATGATCAACTAACAGACAAGGGCAAGGTTGTGGAGGTAAGATGAGAGCTGGAAGGAGAGGCTGAAGTGAACATGCTGTGAGGGAACTGGCTGGAATAGGAGATCCAGTTACTCAGCATAGGGCAGGGAGAGTCCAAAATCAAATTGTCCAAATGCCTGAAGCACCTAGCTATGGCTGGAGCATGGGCTGGCTCAGTGTACATCCTCCTGAACAAGTGCATGGGATAGTCCTCATGCTGGGTTACACTCCTCCAGGAAACCAATTCATGCTCACAGATTCTGCTTGTGTTTGTGAAGTTACTGCTGTGCTGTGAACGCTTCTTTTGGTGTTTATTAACCTTGGCCAAGAAGCATCTATCAGCCTGAGAATAACAAGGAGCATTTACATTTAATGATGACAATGAACATACTAGGGAGGTGATTACAACCAGAAGAGTCTGATTTTTTTTTTATTTACTTGCAGAAGAAGGGTTTGGAGAAATGGAAAGAGCGAAAGAGGTGCCAGGTTATAGGAAAGGTGCACATGGCTGGAAGGGAAGAAGAAACTCTAGAGAGTCCCATGTCAGAAGGAAGTAGCAGTAGACATGGTTATTTTGTCATGGAGAACCTGGAATAGCTGTGAAACAAGTGAAGTCCAGAAAAGAAACCACAGGAGACTAACAACAGATAAATAAGCAGAGGTGTACCTTGATTGGGGTCAGGAACTGCCAGAAAAGACACTGTTCAGGAATTAATTCTCATAGAAATGTTAAGTGTTTGATGATGCTTGAAAGTAATGCGCAATGCTCCGGTCTGAAACTTTATGTTCAACAGTTTTCCAATAACTTGTTTCTTTTCACTTATCAGTAGAAAGGCAAAAATCAAACTTATAACTTCAATAGCAAGGTGGGACTCTGAAAAAATGCACATTTCATGTACAGAGGAAGTCTGAAGATTTCTAATGGGACTGAGAGCCCTGATGAATAGACCTCAAGATAAAAAAAAACAAAACACAACAAAACACAAACAAACAAACAGGAGACATTGAGATGTAGATCATCAGCACCTGTTAAGGGCCCTAAAACAGAGGAGAAATTGCTGGAGGTTGTTCAGACTCTAGAGGCCAACCAGCAGGACAAGGACCCTGCAGGAAGATTCTATAAAACTAAGACACTTTGATCCTTCCATTTTCTCCTGACTGTCTGCAACTTCTGAAAAGTCTTGTCATGGATCCCCTTGGCGATGTTGACTCCTGGAGAAACACTCCTCATATCAGATCTGGGGCTTTTCAGAACCATTTTTACAATTCCAGCTATTTCAGTATTTTAGCATGAGTTGTCAGAGGGGTAAAGATCCTATCCAGCACAATGAGTCATATGGGTTACAACCAACACATCCTTCACGTGGGCCAGAAAAAGCCATGTGTTTTCTTCATTGACAACAGCTTGTCAGCACAACTGATGCCTTGGTTACCAATCTCCGCACAGAGTGAAGAGGCCAGAAACTGAAACTGCAGAAGCCTGTCTGTGTGGATCTGGGATCTGATGTGTGTCCTTGGTGAACAGGTCCAGAGCATTCTTCTCAAAGGAAGTCACAACACAGTTCTTGCTTTTCCCTATGAACATCTTCCTCCCCAACAGTTAGACACCTCCCAAAAGGAAAGTGTCTTAGGAAGTCCAAGATGAAGGACTGTGAAAAGATAAAGGGGACTTTCATTGTTTTCTGTCCCTGTTAAGAAGTAAGAGCAAGTGCCCCCTTTAGTACAACATTTATTGATCTGGTACCATGGCTACACAGAACTATAAAAGACTGTAGTGCTCTTGTCTTTGTATTTTGATACTGCGTGCTCACAGAAGGACCTGCTGGCTATTTCTATTTTTCCTGGAGGCTCCAAGCAGTGAGGAAATTCTAATGTGTGGAAGCACACCCAAGAACTGGCGATCTCTTGAAGCAGAGATTGGCTACAAAACTGGAGGCTCGGTTTGGCCAAACCTCATCAATCAGACTTTGTTTTTGCCAAACCAAACCCCACACCAGAAATGGTTTTGGAGTCAGCTTCCATTTTCTTGAAGCCACTGAAGTCCTGAGGTTATTCAAAGGTCTCTCTATCACCCATCTGCAATCTAAACCTTTCTTTTTCTGGAACATGTTTTCTGCAGATTGCCTTGATATGCCAACAAAGGGTGAGAGGCCAAGGCTGTGTGCAAGTTTTTCAGTGTTCCCCAGCTCTGGATGTGCCCCAGATACTTCAGGAATAGCCTTGCAAGTGGTGGTTTGGCCCTCATAGGCACAGGCAGTTCTAGGAGGAAGAGAGTCTCATGTTCGTAGAAAATAAGATTAAGAAAAAAAAATATTGAGCAAATGGCTTTGAATCTGGAAAAATATGCTCAAGTTGGGGTGAAAATTCCAGTTGTTTTTTAAATGAGTTAATTTGTTCTTTCCTGTACATCAAATGTGGGAAGAAAAAAGGAAAAAGAGAATAAAAACAAAGCAAAACAACTTTGCTTTTTAATCTGACAGCTGCTCCTTCTGGAAAAATTATGTTTTTGTGCTAAAAGTGTTAGACTGGGACATAAGAGGGCTGGGTTCGGTTTCCTGATGTGCCAAAAAATCCCTGCATGACCTCGGGCAAGCCACTTAGCCTTTCCCAGTTCCCTTTGCAAATACTAGGGCTAAGATGACTTCCCTTCTCCTATGCCTCTACTGCAAGGTCTTTGGAACATGGTCTGATGTGCCTATATTTTTGTGCAATACATAACAGAAAATGTGGCTACTCTTTTAGTTGGAGCTCAGGAGCAAGTCTGTGATCCAAGATGTTAAAATCCAGTATAAATTCTGCAAAGTCCAATTCTGGACTGGAATTTTCGACTCGGGCCATTCTTCAGGCAGTAGGGGATTATATCATATAAACAAGGCTGTAGATGTCACTCTCTCCTAAGAGGCTTTCCCTCTCTCTGCCTCCAGCTGTGTTGTTGGTTTAGGCTATTGTCAGAATGCACTTGCTCACACTTGTGGGATGTTTAGTTTAAGAAAGCCCACAGGTGACCCCAGCTTATTTTGCATTCAGAATACACAAATGTGAAAGGGACTGCCTTCTGAGCACCATTGTGATTTTACTTGAGGTGCAGGTCAAGACTTTACCTGGAATTCAAGATATACAAAACGTTTTTTGTGTTGGTTTGTTGAGTTTTGTTGGGGTGTTTTTTTTAAAAAACTCTTGAATGTGAATTAGGGAGACCACACACATGCAGCAGTTTCTCACTGCCCATGATCTGACATGCCACTTAACCCTTGTGGTTTACAACCAGTGCTCACCACAAGGCATATTAAGAGCACTGAGTCTCTGCTCATGCTGGGGAAAAAAAAATCCCCAGGGAAATCCCCAGCTGATGAGATCTTGCCCATCAAAATTCAAGTGAAGGATTGGAGTGCTGCATTTTAGGAATGGACAGACTTCAGGCAAGAAAGAGAAGGTCCATGCCCTTCACTGAACTGGAAGTCCTGTGTTTTCCAATGCTGTCTTCCAAACCAAGCACAACCTGAAACAAGAAGCAGAAAGGACCTCAGGAGAAAGCCAGCAAAGCTTCCCAGGCACTGGTGGTTTTGACAATTCAGGAGTAAGGAATCCAAGACAAGGCAGGGTTATTTCAGTCATCACAACCATTCCTTACTGAGCACAGAATCTCAGGGAGGAAGTTTATTCTAGGAGTATTCTCTAACCATGCACTACAGACAGATATTTCTCTGTGCCCTCTAACAAACTGCAAGACCTCTTATTAAAGGCCAAAAGACACAGAGTGCACAATGCCACCAGCAAACAGAAGGAATGATGGTGAAGATCACCAGCCATTCCTGCAACTGCATGTTGTTCTAAAAAGCAGATGAGTCTGCAACTGGTTCTCTGGACTGTGCTGAGATTTGCCTACTGTTGATGCTGACATTACTTGGATCCTCTTTTCCAAAGTCCATATTGGTGTCTCTTCAGATGGAAGCTGGAACAACCATGGGGAGACTTCCCAGAATCTGCACCCTGCAAGTTCTCTTAGGACTGCTGGTCCAGAAGTTGCTGTTGTCTCCCAAGCTGCTACACTATCCAAAGTGAGATGTTTAACAGTTTGGATCTGGCAGTCAGCAGTGTTCATAACTAGGATTTACACAGTCCTTGAAGGCAAGAGCCTCATGTTTGTGAATATAGAGCAACCTTTCACTGATGTTGTGGGTGACAGTCACAGTGGTTCTAGCTGTGTGTCTAAGTAAATATGAACACAATTTAACACAATTAAATAGTGATAGGACTCAACCCACTTTGTGTCAGATCAAGGGGAAGGACAAACATCTGCCCCAGTCTCTTGCCAGAAGTTCACTGGTCAACATCTGCAACCCAAGATTGGCTTTCATGCTCTGGAGATGCTTGAAGGTCCCATACACATCTAACAGTTAATAAAAAATACAGTTTCTCCTTTAGCCTTTCCTCCTCAGTGTGTCTACCCAGTGAAGCAAGATTTGCAAGGAGAGGCAATGTCTTTATTGGTCAAACTGGAAAAAATCCACCATGTTTTCAGGCCTGCCAGCCCTTTGTCAGAGCCTCCAGCAGGGTGGACCAGCCTAAGTCTCTTGATGATGCAAAACAGTGATAACACAGTGAGTGCACTGAGCTCTGTGGAGATGTGAGGATCATACAGTGACGTCAGCCAGGGGTGTTTGGGACTGGAATATGATCCCTTTTCCCTCCCTGCCTCCTTTTGCAGAGAGTGGCTAAATTAGCAGTGGCTCAGGGCTGTTACTGTAAGATCAGTTAATCTTTTATTTGTAAAGCTGTTCCTTCCCACAGAAGTAAACACCCACCTTATCAGGCATGCCATGGCAAAGGATGTTGTCCAGCTCCCCATCTGCTGTCCTTCCTCTCATTAGTGGCTTCCCTCCCTTTTGCAGCCATTCCCACCCACCATCTGCCAGAACATGCTGCACGCCCACAGCCCCACCAGTGACGCTCATGGACATGGTGTGGTCTCACCAGCTCAGCCTTTATCAGGGAACAGCCTGTTCCCTCCTGGGATGGGAACATGCTCAGCAGAGATGCAGTGTGTCTGAGCCCCTCTTCCATGGCAGCGTGGTTCCTGGCCACCCTCTGGAGCCCCTTGAAACTCTGAAGAGACATTAACGAAGCTACAGGTTATTCCTAATGGTCACAGAAAAAAAAAAAAAAAGAAAGGAAAGACAGAGCCTCTAGCCCAGTGATAACCTTCCCTTGTCACAGGCAGAGACTGTTGTACATATTCATTTACACTACATCTCCAAGTCCTTCTTCACCTTTCCTCCATTAAATCTCTGAGGACATCCTCAAAGGAGTCTGCTGAGAGGAATACACCTGACTTGTTTAGAATTCCTCTTCCCTGCTGATGAAAATCTAGAGCCTGTTGCTGTTTTTAATAGGGTGGTTTCATTACAGGGGGGGCAGATCCACTGGTTGTGTAAAGCCACGTAAGTCCCGTTGAAATGGTTTCCTGTTTTGCTCCAGCGAATGCACAGGACATGTTGTGATGCTGAGTTTCCTCCCACACTGACTGCTGCAAACTATACAGCAGGAAGATTATCTGCTAGGAAACACTCCTTTCTGACACTGAGGTCTGGAGATGGACATTGTCTGAGGATCTGCCCCCAAAACTGCACAACAAAGAACCTCAGCAGTGACTGCATTGAAAACTACAACAGGTATTCTTCCTCCTCAGCAAAGGTAGAGTGTGTTATTAGATTTAATAATGGTCATATAATCCTGCATGTAACCTCAAAGCACATTGCAGAATAGATCCTGTGCTAGTCTCACAGAGGGTCTACCACAATATTAAGTGTAGTGCTTGATTCCTATTTGTTGATAGTCAGTGCTCCAACCATGAAGGAGTCCCTCTCTCTCACTACTTGACCATACTTCATCCCTCTGACCAGCCAATAGGGACACAATTAGATGTCTTCCTCCAGAGTCTGCCAAAGGCACTCCAACTTTTAACTGTTAGAATTCCATGTTACTTTCCCAACATTTCCACCCAGTTGTTTGCTTTTATTTTCTAAGGCAGAGGCTGAGGCAGTGAATCCCTGTGAGGGGTTACAGACTCTCTGCCACTATGCATGGCTCTTAAGGTCTTCAGAACAAGTAAAGCTGTTTTATTCTGGCCTCATTTCTCCTCATAATCCTCAAATTCCCATGCATCATTGTGGATTTTTTTCTACCCCTCCAAATTTTCACTCTCTTTTCTAAGGTTCTGCTCAGATCACTGAGTTTCACCCTTGCTCTCCTGTTTTCTGCTGGGTAACATACAAATCACAGAATCACAGAATCAAAGAATCCTAGGGTTTGGAAGGGACCTCGAAAGATCATCTAGTCCAACCCCCCTGCCAGAGCAGAGTCAATGCCTCCTTCGTCGCAGGTTCACCTCAACACAGAGGGACAAAGAGTTCATCTGGACAGTGGAAAACAGTCCTTGGCTCATGCAAAACCTCCATGGACTTTTTGGTGCAGCTGATGCCACCACCATTCCTGTCTCATCTGACAAAGAGAACAATGTAGGGTGTGACCTACAGTGTGTTACTTGCTCAATGTTGCTGTTTGTGGGACAGCAAGGACTGGGGACCACTGGTCTCAGTAGTACAGTAGTCAGCTTGTGGTAGCAACACACAGACTACAAGGAGTGTCATAAATTTTCACCTCCTTCTTCCCCCAGAACATTCCCACCTGGGACTGCTTGGCTAAACCTCATGCTCTGCTCATAATGTGTTCCTGCTTCCTAGAAATAGTAAAATAGTAGGGGTTTTTTTGTTTGTTTGGTTTGGTTTGGTTTTCTAGAGAAAGTCTCTCTCAGGTAGCCAGGAAGCCCGATAGAAAAGGCTGCAAACCTTACAGGCTATTTTTCCATCCTTAATAAAATGAGTTCTGCAGATCCTGGATATTTTATGCATATCACTCTTTTATTTAAATGATATATATCCACTCTAGAGCATAAGTAGCTGCAGTTGTTCTTTAGGGAAAATGCCCTTTCAAAAAACTCAACCTCTACCCTTCATCCTCCCCACCCAACCCCCAAAGAATCAAGTTCTCTGGCAAATTCCTTGGAAGCAACTGTCCAAAATTCATCAGCATTTAAAAGACCACTGGAACATCTAATCTGTAAACCCTGCAAATAAAAAAACCCATGGCATTTCATTTGATTGTTCTCGTATCAAAATCAACAGTGTATTTCACAAGATATTATTGTTCCAGAAGAAATATCAAGAATTTATTTGAATACATTAGGCTCAATAAGCTACAGCATGACACAAATGTTCCTGCTATTTGCAAGGCTCTCTTAAATACAACACATATCAGAAAGCAAACAGCAGTACTGTGTCTATCTGACTTTTCCACATTTTGGAGAGATTCTGTCTCTCTGTGTAATTTAGCAGCTTTCACTGTAAACACTCATTGTCTTTCTACAACCTAGAGAAAGTCTCTCTCAGGTAGCCAGGGCCACCAAGGCCAAAGCAAATAGCAGTAAACCTCTCCCAAAAACACCTTCATGTCTTATGAACACAAACAAAGAGTCTTGGAAAAAAGACAGGAAAAAAACAAAAGAAACACAGTGATCAGAATAGCTCAGACTGCTTATGGGTAAAATTGCTTCCTTAGCATTTTTAGAATTGTCTGTGATCTGTTATGATATTAGGACTTTTGTGCCATTGTGATCATCCAGAAATAAGGAGCTGGACAGAATGCAATGGAAGAATTTACAGCCCTACACCTTTAGTTTTGTACTAGTTCTTTAGCTATTTTTAATTTTTCATGGTGATTATGGGAATTTATTGCTTATAAAGTTGAAAGTCTTGTTCTCAGAAGTCAAGATCAGTAATGGGGCTGCTAAAACAGCATGTTGTCCTCTCAACCTCTCTGGTGTGTTCCTGATTCCTGCCCAAGCTGCACCAGTGTATCCCCAGTTCTGTGAGAGAACCTCAAAGCCAACCCTAGCAGCCACCACTGCTTCTGTTACACTTCAGTCACTGCTGGCACCACTAACTCAGAGCAACTCTACAGTGCTGACCTGCACAGCCAAGAATCCCCACATCCCATTCCTGTGTCCTACTAACATAGATGTTGTTGTCTTTTATTCTGCTCTTCAATCTCTATGGATCCCAAAACCTCACAACTTCATTGCACCAGTATTGAGATTCGACCTGGCAATCTGGATAACCCAGGCTCTGGATTGAACAGTGTTGTTTAGGGACATCTGCAGGCAGAATGCTTTGCACTATAAATTACACACACACACACAGAAGCCTGCTCTTTGAAAAAGAGCCTAGATTACAAAGACACAATTTTCTGACCTTTAATTAAGCAGACAAATATAAACACAAAGCCCCTTGTCCTGACTCCTCCTTCGGAATTTAAGAGTTAGCAAGGTTTAACACAAGTAAACATAACCCTAGAGGATAGTCACAGCACGGACTACATCTAAACCAATAATTAATCTACTGAAAAAATCTCTTCTCAGAAATCTCAGCCTGCCCCATTTTGATCAGTGAGCAGAGCTGTGTCAATGGATTTATGGTGTGATGTCAGTCCCAAGATTTAAGTGGCAACTTTTGTGTTTTCATGCATTGTTTAATAAGCTGCTCACTTCCCTTCTCTAACCCAAACTTTATTAAAATCAAGAAGATGCACTCGAGTGTTTTTCCAGAGAAGACAGGCTATTTAGACTTGATACTGAAAAGTGATTCCCCATGGTAAGGAAATGAAGAACTGCAAAGCACTTAGAGAGACATATTTAATGCCTTAAACTCTTATATTGACTTAACAACTAGCATGGTCTTGGCTTTAAGGAAATAAATCTGTTCTCAGGCTCCCTTATTTCAATAATCCCCCCAACAAAAACTCAGCTGCAGCTTTTTTCTCTCCAGTATATGATACAGGGAGGATTGTTTGTTTTAATTATTTATTTTAATGAGATAGTGCAATGGCTACAAGATATCAAGGTGTTTTACAGGGTCATATGTAGAAAAGCACCCTTGTCCTCATGAGAGCACACAGATGTGTGCTGTACTATGAGGAGAAAGCAAAAGGCTGTAAGAAAGTTATTGCTCCCATAAAGGGAGCAGTTATGATGCTCAGAGGAGAGGTGGCAAAGCAACAGGCAGCCCTGGTGACACAAAAAGGCAATAGGAGTGAGAGAAGGCAGGAATGGATATGACTTTTGGGAGCAGGACAGATCAGACAGGTATTGGAAATAACCTTTTTCCATTCTCAATGTAAATCCTTCCATTCCTGGTCCTCTCTTGAATGATGCTGGGTGTGGGGATCAGCAGCTAGACTCCAGCCCTGCAGAGACCTGTCCATCACACATGATGTCCATGAGCATCCTGTTCCCCTGTGTTCCTTACAGCACAACCTGGCACCAGCCCTTTGAACAGCCTCTACCAAGCTGATCCCCCCACTGCTAGGGTCAGCTACTTGGAGCAAGGTGGAGAGGGCAGGGTGGTTGCTTTGTTCCTAAGTTCAGCAAAGTACAGGAAATGTGTGAGCAGGCCCTCCACCAGCTACTGACACTCTGGCCCAGCAGATCTAGCTCCATGTTTGGCTTCCAGATGCAGAGGGAGACAGTCCTTCAGAGCACACACTTTCACAGCCTCCAAGCAGATGCACGCACACTGGTGCCTCCAAAGCCTCTTCAACTCTCCCTACCAGGCTCCCTCATGGGGACCTGAGCCCCTGTCTGAACATTAGAGAATCAAAAAAATCTGGAAATTAAAATCTGGAAGAAGTGTCTGAGACACTCTGAGAGTGCAGAGAATGTGGATGGTACACTGGGTTTTACAGGCATACCTTGCTTAGTTCCTGGACAGTATCTGGAACTAGACATGCAGTAGGGCTTTGAAGGCTGGACTGCCACCAGAGCTACTCTTTTAACATCACTATCAAAGGAAAGATCCCTACCTATAGGCTCCTCCCTGACCATAAGTATATGCTTACTCATGCAACAGTGACAAGATGGAAGAGTCAATAGATAGCAAGGTGTGGACTGTCCCCCAGAGATGACTGAGAGTCTAGAAAACAGGATCTTTGAAAGCACTGAGTTCACTTAGTTTAGAGAAGGGAAAGGAATGTGGGTTATCATAAATAGTTGCTGCAAAGAGGAAGTAAAAAGACAGTTCTGCAGGGCCCTGGAAGAATTATCAACTCAGGTTAGACATTAAGAAAAGAATTCTTATTGCCAGGAGCTCTGGGAAGATGTTACTGAGGAGGAAGGTGAAAATTAGAGTGGTATCTGTCAGAAGCAGGTTAGGGAATGGAAATCTGGCCATGAGCCAGTGAGATACACTGTATAGCTTCTTTCAGTCCCTGTCAGCCCAGTTTCTCATTTTATTCTCAGCGCATGAAGATGCTTAGCTGTGCTTAGAATTGGAGGAAAGCATCACAGGGCTTTTTTTTTTGCATCAAACTCCTTCCTTCTTTCAACCATCCATGGACCCATTCAGGAGCATTGAAATAAACTATGCAAAGGACAACCCTAAAGACTACGCTTATGACAGATGAGGATACTTTGAGAAAGAATGTTTATATCATGGAGGCAAAACCAGTCACCTTTGCCTGAGTTAGATTTTGGGGAAAGACTTTGACCCTTCATTTCTGGCTGCAACATGTCTGAGCTTTTTCTTACTGCAAGTAAAATCCACCCTTCTAGAAAACACAGAGACAGAGATAAGACATGGGAGACTTGCTGCAGCTTGTTCTATTTACCCTGCTCAGCTTGAGAAAACATTCAGATATCCAAACAGAATATATCAAGGACAACACTGGCAATAGCTTTGGAGTTACAATCACCCACAGATATTCATCTAGAAGGTACATGGGGAGTTCATAAATAAATAACAATGGGCTTCATACTCAGCGTAGATAGAGATTTCATAATGAAAACATAAGCAAGTAGGCATAAGTTGAAGTCAACAAGGGCTTAGATCAACTGAATAGTTGTGAATTTTAAAATCAAAAGGGCACACATGAGCTCTCACCCGAACTCCTGTGTATACAGGCCAAAGAATTCAAATGAAACTTTTAGCATCCAACCAGTAAGTTCTATTGAAACTAAGGCAGAGGTTTTAAGAAGACATTAACAAAAGATTCCAAGTTTGGGAAATCCCAACACAAGCTGAGGGAATTTGTTATAATGATTAATCACCTTCCATTGTTTGAAAAAGTAGTAATCTGAAATTTATTTCTAGACTAAATTTGTGTCAAATTTACTCCCAGCTGCTAAATCTCACCATGCCTTTTCTGCTAGACCAGGATTATCCTAAGTCAATTGTGGTCAGGAAAGCACTCAACAGCTTAATGGGGCTATACTGTAAAGAAAAAATAAAATGGTAATGCTAAAGAGAAAAATAACACATCTTATCTAACCCACTTGCTGCGCTGTCTGTGGCTGCAAACAACCCTTGGTGACTTGACCTGCTGGGTAAAATACCACGTATGGCCAAGGGGAAGTTGCCCCAGAATGACTTATAAATGAGAATTGTTTCATCAATGCTGCACATGATGAGCTTCAAGCAGGCAGCCAGTGCTCTACACTTACACTGGTGTGGTCTATATTTCCTCACATTCAGCAGGGGCTTTTGGAGGGAAACACTACTGTGGTATTTTACAGCTTTAGGAATGCTATTTCCCAGTGACTTCTTCCCCAACCGCAGCCTAACTACTATTTTCCACAGTCTCATTTCTGGTTTGATCTGAGAAGATGTTGGTTATCTTCTGCTCTACAAGACAGCATGCAGTGGAGGATGGTCTGGTGACAGGGTGTTTCAGAGATTCCCTCTAACGGGAGAACCTGCAGCAATCCCCAAGGCAGTGTGGGGACATCCCAAGGTGCCAGAATTCTGAGAAATTCTGAGAAATATTTATTTATTTGACCTTTTTTTTCTCTTCAGTGTATTCCTTAGAATAAAATATGACTGGAAAGGCTGCCTAGGAGTGGCTACTCACCTTCAGGATGAAGGAGGGACAGATGTAACTCAAATTGTCTCACATTACCACAGTAAACCTCACTTCTGCCACAGTCCTTCAACAGGTGAGAAGAGGGGTAGAGATCTGTGCAGGTCTATGCTGAGGATGATAAGGGCTCAAAGCTTGTAGCTGGATTGAGCAGAGCTCAAGAAGAAAATGACGGTTCAGCTACAGCAGTATCATTATCAGATGCCCCTTTTCTGGGTTGATGCTGTCACCTCTTAGACAAAACTCCCTTGAAAGGACTTGCTAATGAAAAATAGGCAAGAAATGACAGTTGGGTGTACAATACAGTGATGGCAGTGCAACTATAATTAACACAGTAAGAGTATACATGCTACAAGCTATCATAACGTTGACAATTTAAACAAAAGTAAATCTATACATTGGCTTATATATGAGCAAGTGATAGGTTGTAATCCTACAGTGTGCCCTGTCTGGGACATCTCAGTATTCTTTTCAGTTGTGTGATCTTTACTTTTAGAGCCAGGGCAGCATTTCCCCAGCACTGAAGATGCCCAGTCGCTGCCTGGGACTTCACACTTTGGAGGTGTGTCTGTTCTGAGCACCCACACAACTCTGTAACTGCCTGCCTGCAGCAGCTTCCCCGCAGGGAGATGTCCATCAATTCATCCATCCTCCCAAAGACTCAGCTGGCTCACTGAGATAGATCATTTCTTTCTCTCATCAGCATGCAAAGGAATAGGAATGAAGCAAGAAGACTAGGAAAGAAGACTAAGGGTATTGGCTAATCAGTATTTAATGAGGATCATACCAGCATCTAAAACAGAAGATTATGTTAATATTTTAATTTAGAAAGACAAGTGCTGGAAGGGGGGTGAGTTTTCTTTTAGATCACATGGAAAATTCATCTTCCCTGGGTGCCCCAGGGGGTATGAGACTAGCAGAAGAGATCTAACCTGCTCCAAAGTTTGGCATCTCTCTGGATACACAGCTTTGGACTGTGCTGATCCCTGCCAATGACACTTGAGTCAGACCAGACTTAGCTCAATCTATGCCTCCCAAAGAACAGCTCTCTGCAAAGCTATGAGCCCTCATACTCCGACTTGTAAATGGAACAAATTTCCTCTGACATCATGAAGAAAGAAGTAGGGGCTTGTGCCTGCCTGCATCCCCTTCATGTCATTTTAACGGCGTTGCTTTTAAGAGCATAAACACCCGCTCAAAATTAGTACAAATGTTTCCTTCATCAGCTTGCTCTGACACTAATGGGTAAAACATATTTCCATAGTGCACATCCAGCGTTCTCACCACACAGCTCTCCTGTCACTAACAGCAGCCGATGCGTTCAAATGAACAATTGGCAATAAATAAAAATGACAAGAGCAAATTACAAAAGCGGGAGCTGTGGCCTGGGGAATACTCACAAGCCAGAGAGGCATTACAGTCCTTTCCCCTTTAGGTCACTAGTATCCACAAACACCCAGTTTGTCAAGCTAGGCTGACTCTTTCTTGTCCTTGGGCCTGGAGGACTCCTATAGAAATGCAGGGCTTGTAGCCAACAGGAGATCCCCCTCCCCTTTCCGTGGGCTGGTGTTTATTTCTTTCCTACAAGTCTACTCCCTACTCACATACTTTTTTCCTCACAGTTTTCTCATGTGACCTAATTTGTAAAAAATGGAATGATCTGCAGTGCAATCAGTTTTTGACCTATCTGCATAAGCAACTTCGCAGAGCAGTGCAGATTGTGCATATCTGTATGGTAATATTTCTAATTGATGGTGTTTGGCTTTACACATTAATGAAACAGTAGTATCTTTCAATACTCTGGTCAGCATACTCACCAGGAGAACTTTCCATGCAGTCCTTCTGAGCTCTATGCAAAAACCATGCAATTGAATGTTGCTATAACACGAGTTTTGAATCCCTATGATTGCTTTGAGTACTGAGGCATGTGGAAGATCAGAGCAGATGTTCTTGAGAACAAGTTCATACTCAGCTTCTAAAAAAGGGTTTTCCACTGTAGTCCTGAGCTCAAGAACCAAGGTGTTCACATCCATCCCTCTATTGTGGCCAGCAGTTCCCAGATAAACAAATAATTTCATAGAATCAACTAGACTGGAAAAGACCTTCAAGATCATCATCTTGTGTCATTCCAAAATACTTGGCTTTGACCTGCATGTCCCAGGATCTACCTTCTCTCTCACTGTCTTTGGGAAAGGAACCTCTTTGTTGAGACAGGCTGTCTGCACTTTAATCTCTTTGTATGTAGTATAGGTGACAACATCAATAGTCATCATGACAGGGATAAATTGAGCACTCCATGTGTGATTCTACAAGGCCATCTCTTAAATTCTTTCAGGTTAATTATGGTAAGTGTCCTTTTCTATACTGTGTACAAAAACAGAGGAATAGGCAGCTGAAGCACTAAGATTATTGTCCTTAGTAAAGGACCGGTATCATCCTTGCATTATTTCTCTCTTTAGAAAGTCCAGTTGTCTCTTGTATTAGTTTATAAGGTTGGGAGCATACGGACTGATTTGATTTGCTCTTCTGGAAAAAAAAAAACAAGATTCTGTGTAGCTTTCAAAGGCCACAGTGTGTGATCTGCCATTGTCAAGAGTAGTGGTAGGTAATAAGAAAAATCTACTAAGATCAAGACTCACACAGGCACATGAATACCTTTATTTAGATGTTCATGTCAACTGATATTAAGTGCCTAATGCTAGCCAGGATAGTTTTAAGAAGAAACAATTTAATGAAACTTGATATCTGGAAGCAGGGTGTTAAATCAGTATTTGCTATTGTATAGGAAAAAAAATGAGAAGCAGCCGAACCAGCCTTAATATACTCAACAAGAAACTCATTACAATATTCTGCATCTATATTGTAAATGCAATTACTTCTCAAAATCCCAGTGGAGATTAGCTTTTCATTCTTATTTCTGTGTAAATCACTTGACTGTTGCATTCAATTAAGTCAGTACTGAAGTCATCTTAACTTCTCAAATTTGGCATAGCATTTCAATGACATTAAGCAAGATTATTCTAAGACTAATGTGTCTTAGTATGTCTTCAGCACCCAAGATTTGAGATTTTTAATTATACCATATGCAGCCAAATCATCCAAAAGGAGTGTGAAAATATACTAATTAACAGGTAGGTGGAGGGAGAAAGACAAACAACTAGTCAGAAAATAATCTCTCTATTCATCAGTTCCAGGGTAAATTAGCTCCTGTTAAGGTTTGTAAGTCTTTACAGGGCGTTATTTCACCTCTGGGAGATATCACCGAGGCCTCAATGGAAATTGTCAAGAGATGAAGTTGAGAAGCATCCCAAGAGGCTAGGCTATGCTTCACATCCTGGAGTTCTGCCTGGCTTGAACAACTCTTCCTTGGCTCCTTCCCGGGAAAGGGTTACAAGGAAAGATTGAGTTTGGACACATTTATTATCATATCTTGAAAGTGAACTCAACAAACAAGAAGCAGGAAGAAGGAAAGACTAATTTGCTCTCAAAGACTCTTGATTAGAACAGATATTTTCAATTATGAGTGATTGTTTTATCTGAATATTATATGGATCAAAGTCATTTAATCTGTCAGTCAGATCAGGTCTTCATCTCACATATGGAAGATGAAAAACAAACAAGAGAATGGAAGGTGCTGTTCTCAATTACAGTCCTCTAGGCAAATAATAATTATTGGTTTAGCTATTATTAAGGGAGAGACCTCAGAATGATCCACAGAAATGGGCTATTAGAAACACTGGTGTGTGAATTTAAGTTTAGACATCAGTACATTGCGTTTCACAGGAAAAGCACCCTGGCAGAATTGCTTGTGTTCTTTTTTTCTTTTCAATTTTTTTTTTTACAAATAGAATTCAGCACAGAGGATATTCAACTTGTGGAAAAAAATGTTTCAACTGAAATTTCTGGCATTTCTCTAGAAAACACTACACCATCTTCCCTTCCCCAACCCAAGTTAAATAAATTGTTTTCAGGAACTGAAAAAAAAATCATATTATTCCTTTACTCTCTACCTTTTTACTTTTAGAGGAGAAACAAATGTTTCTACCTGAAATTAACTTTGGGATTGTCATTTT
Source organism: Aegotheles bennettii (assembly GCA_013398125.1). Classification (NCBI taxonomy): domain Eukaryota; kingdom Metazoa; phylum Chordata; class Aves; order Caprimulgiformes; family Aegothelidae; genus Aegotheles; species Aegotheles bennettii. The sequence goes on from VZRW01012087.1 coordinate 825,672, forward strand.
TTTTCAGTAATAATTTATAGCTTTTGATTATGCCTAATAAGTATAACTTTTAAGAACTTCTGAGCCATGGATCTTCAACGCACCAGAGGAAACTTTATGGATAATCCTCAGATTTCTGGGTTGTAACTTAATTTCAGCCCTACTCCTAATCACGCCCTAAGATAATAGGATGTGACTGCTGAAATTTAAAGAAGATGCTAGTTTTCAGAAAACTAGCTTCTGCTATATTGCATAGGAAGAATGAAAACTGGCAAGAGTTGTAGGCTAGGAAGCACACAGCAGAGACAAACTATCAGGGGACTATGCAAGCTCTTGGATAAACCCATTCTTCACATCACACAGTCCTGCTAAGGATGGCAGCCTGGTGGAAAAAAAAACAAAATCAGCACTCCAACATTTAATGGAACTCAAAGTTTCCAGTGTGCCCACCCACAACACAGCCAATCCAAACTTGTCTGAGTTCAGGATTGATGCTGGCCTTACACAGAGGGAGTAGGTAAACTTGGTACCTTGTTGCTTTTCAAGACTTAGGGCAAGTCAGCTGGATGCTCTTGTTAGGAGAAAATGCAGCCACTTTGAACTCATCTTTTGGAGCAGGGGTCACCTTGATGTGTAAATAACCTTTCACTGTTTTTCAGAGGTGCTCAGCCCCAAGTCGTTTAAATAGGATTGAAAGGCTTTTTTGACCATTTACTCCTACAGCAGAACATGGACTGTTCAGCTTCTCCACTGCTTCTTCTGTCAAGCCCACAAACTTCAAAACTAGGTTGGTGGTTACTAAACTTTCTGTACAGATTGCAAGTGATGGAGGATTTACCACATCCTTTGGCATATATCTGCTTTATCAAACTTTCTAAGGAAAGAAAATTAAAAAGAAAAAAAAAATCAACCCTGCAATTTAATATTCACAGTCTTCTGGCTCCTGTATCTGGGACTGGATCCTGCAATTTCTTCAACTACTCAGTTACGCATCCAATTTTTCTGCCTGCACATCTGTTTATTGGCAGTGCTCAAGTTACCCCTTAATCTTTTCTTTCATAAAATAAGTTTATCTAGCTTCTGTATTATCTGGCTGTGAGGCATATTTTCCGTATGTGAAACGGATTCCAACTTTAAAGTATAGGTATAATGATCAATGTCACCAGAAATTAGGCCATTTATACATAAGATGCTTCTAATGGTTTAAAATTGTGCCAGACTTAAATAATGACACAGGAAAAAAAAATGAGGAAAAAAAAAACAAAACCACAAAAAACTCTTGCTCAGCCATGTAGATTCCTGCGGCAAAGTCTGTAGGAAGAGTTAAGTTTTTTGATTTGACCAACTGATATAGCTGGAAAATAGCAGGCACGTGCTTTCAGGCACATGAGTCCTTTGTCAGGTTTGAAATACAAGAAAAACACTTGAGGATAAATACAGGCTGAGAACAAGCTGCTTTAAGTTTAACTTTATTATGTTAATTGGTCAATTTGAGAGAAAGGTGTGCTTTATGTTGTAATTCCTCAGCTCATTACACGTGGAAGAGTTCTTAAATTCCAATGTGCTGATAACGCTTAGGACATATTTCACTGTACAATTTGCTCATCATTCAGCCTAATAAGGAAAAGACCCAGGAAGTGAAACTGGGTAGGAGCAAAATTCAGATGATGCCTATTGCAATGCCAAAGTGTCTGGTTGCTGACACTGTATTTGGGAATGTGTACCTCTTCGGTGACTCTACATACCTTCCTTCCCCTCCCATAACAAAACTGTAGTCATTGGAAATAAAAGAGCGATCAAGGAAGCTGTTCCACCAAATACCAGTTTCGTGATAATCTAAATGGACAAGCCTAAATACACTTTACTGACTTCACTGACACTAATTTTAAAGCAACATAATCTGTGTATTTCAAGGGCAGGAAGACCCATTAGATCATCTGCTCTAACCTCCTGCAGAGCTGCACGTTGCATTGTTTAATATAAACCAACTGCACAGAGCAGGTGCTCTTAGCCAGACCCCTTCATTTCTCAGTCAGTTTTGAAGCCTCCTGTTCTTTTCCACAGTTACTTAAATCTTTGTGTGTTGTAACACTATACAATATGCAGACAATGTCCTGATGTGAACTCCTTCAGGGTGCCAGTATCAGAAAAGCAAATATTTATACAAATGGTTGTGATAGCCTAGTGTAAATAGTGAGGCAATAACAGCGGAGCATAGAGATATTTCCTGAAGGTTTAATGGCCAGCCAGGAGGAGCTGATGCCCTGAACTGATATTGGTCAGTTATTAAATGTCTTGCCACTGTCTATAAATAGATCATTGTTGCTATTGTTATGTAATGAAAATGAAAAATTAAGTATACATTTAGAGCCCTGTGGCATATGGCTCTGTTTCTGGTTCACGATTACCACATACATCATGGAGAATAAACGTTTGCAAGACTCCAGCCCTGAGTGGTCAGATCATTTCTCCAAAAATCCACGGTTTCATGTCAAAATTCTTCATTGGCTCATGAGCCTCTTGCTCTGCATGACCTGCTGCTTTCCTGAACACAGGAAAACAGATAACTGAAGACGACTTTGTCTTGAGGTCCTATTTCTGTCTTTCTGAGTAATGTTACTGCGAGACCTACAGGTCACCTGGCAACATTATGGGAGTATTTAATTTTCCCTGGGAAATGCCGTGTCCCATTGCTGTGGTGCTGATGAGCAAACCACATAAAACTCAAAGATGAATTTGAAAAGCAATCTCTTAAAGGCTTGGACATTTCTTTGAGCACAGTCTGGAGAAATCTTTTGTGCCTCTGCCAGTAAAACTATTTCACAAATTTTCAGTATTCTGCCTATTGCTTTGATCTCTTTTTTTCCCATCCCTGCCTAATCTTGCTGGTCACAGGAAGCAATGAAACCAAAAAAAATTGTTATCTATAAAATGGCCACAAACCGCAAGAGTTATAAATAAATCCCTGTCATATTTCTGGAACTGGTGTATTCTCGCACTTCACTCAAGAAACAGTCTTTGAAAGTAAGATAACTTCAGGTTCATTTGGTTCAAGATTGGGCAGAGTTCTTCTACACCTTGACCTGAACCAATAGCCCACATCACAATTTGGAAGGACCAGAGTCCTTTTTCTATGCATGACTTTCTTTCTTTAGTGTCCGACCACTAGAGGATCATAACCTGATCCTGTGTCATAACCAGGCAACTATGAGACCATTTCTTGTCTTCTGTTTTTCCCCAGAATTTACTGGTCCAGCTCCAGAGCTCAAAGGCAGAAGCAGAAGGGATGGGAAAGGGATGCAGACAGCTCTCCTGTCTCAACATTAAGTCAACAGTTCTCAGTTTAATTTTAGGATGGCACAATTGAGCTCTTGGAAATATGTATGTACATATACTGTGGGCACAGAAAGATTTGTCATTTTTATAGAAGGCTGAAATATATTTGGAAGCTGTAAGACCACAGCCATCCTATATCAAAGTCCATTTCATAACAAAACACTATAGCAATCCATTTATAGAAACAACATATTTCACTCTAGCTGCTGTGGGTAAAACCAAACACCCTCCCTGCCCTCCTAAAAACTGCATAAACAACACAACCTCACCCCACCAGGGCCATTTCCATATGAGAAATAAAATTAAAGAAGAAAACATTGTCCCGAAGGAAGAAGTCGGGGACACAGAAGCAATGTTTCCAACCCAAGGTTGTCACATGAGGGAATGGTGGCCAGGAGAAGGCAACAACTAGAGGGAATACTTTGTGGCTATGTAATTTGCTAAACTGAGGTGAACACAAGAAGAAGGTTGATGGAGGGCAGGCATTTATTTTAGACAGGAAATTTGAATCCCATTGGAATGACCACAGCAGAATGAATCCAGCCAAGAGAAGTCGAAAAGGGGTCATAAATAACAGCAATCTCAGGTCAAGCAGCAAGGAACTGCTGCAAACCCCATCTGAATAGCAGAAGCCAGCTTCCAAAAGGATATAACTATGAGCCCACAAGGTGCCCAGGGCTCCGAAGACCACCAGGGCTGTCTGTAACTAACTTACTCTCAAGACAGTACTTGACATCTCCTCCAGCTCTTTCTTCTTTCTTCTTATTTGATCTGTGACTGGCAGGGGTGTCCAGATCTGCCTCTCTAGTGTTTTACAGCTGCTACCACACCTTGCCCATCTCCACCAGGCATAAACTCTTCATCATACTCCTCCTTTACACTGTGGCAATTCTACTGTCTCCCTTCCACTCTCACTAACATTCTTGTTACAGGGCAATTTTGAGTACATTTAAATATGACAATTTCATTTCCTATATGATACCCAGAAAGAAACCTCCCCCCTAACACAAGAAAACATTTCATTTTTGGTGAGCAGGGACAAGCATTAAAATATCACAGCATCATAAGAAAATTTATGATAGAGGCGTAATTTTATAACACACACAGGAGAAAGTATGTTGAGTATTTGCACAAATACGTGAAGTTTTAACTGAAGTTAATTTTCCCAAATGGAATCACACATGAATATATTACTTCCATACCAATCCATTTGAAACTGTGGCTATACAGTTGACCAATTTATTTCAACAAGAATGATTCAACAAGATTTTCTGGTGGCATCTGACTGCTACACTGCCTTTAAATTTACATGAGCGGGTCTACTGGGTCCACTGCAGAGTGCCACTGATAGGAACAACAATCAGATGTATACAAATATGAACACACATACCACGCACATCAAGGTTTAGCTTTTTTTCCAGATTCCCGTCTTTCAGATTCAAAAATAACACAAGAAAGCCAGTGCATTCAGAATGCTTCCACTACATCTCCCCTATTCAAAGAAAAAGCAAACAAACAACAGAATAAATATATAAGCAGGTTTGATTGTAAAGAACATAGTGATTTTGGGGACACATCTAGGTGTCTGTCTACTCTCAGCTGGTTTTTGCAATGGTCCATTCTCCATAAATTCAGATCATCTATGTCAATAACAAGATTTGCCAAGAATCAAATTAAACACAACATCTATGTTTCTTACATCATCTTTTACTGAAAGATGCTCCTTTTTGAAGGAAACCTAAGCTGCTAAGGGCCTGAAAGGCATTATTATTCTTACAAGAACTTTCAATCTGAGAAGTCATCCTTCATCTTGGGAATTTGTTTCAGATGGGGACCAAGCAATAATTGCCATCCTCCTCCACAGACTTGTCTGGTAATAAGAAACATGTGCACAGCTGGAGGGGTGTGAGGTTGGGATAGGAGTGGTGGTGGAGATGTGCACGTTCAGGAGCAGATGGAACACTGCTTTTTATTAAGAGAGAAGTAGATTCAAAACACCTGGCAGAATGGCGCTTGCTTTTCCATTCAGTCTTATGAAAGCCATTGTGAGAGTGGAAGCACTTACATGCATAATAGCTCAAAAGTAAGGGGAAAAAACATAAACAGGAAAAAAAGAAGCTGAACTGAAGAACTTTCCATGACAACTGTGAGAGACTGGATAATTAAGCAAAACTGATGCTGTTTAACTGCACTGTGGATATACAAATTTTGAAATAGAAAAAATGAGATTAGCTTTAACTGGAGAAGGTGCATCATATTACCTTGGAATTCATCTAACATAAGTTTAGAAAAATCCATTAGCCACTTTGGAGACTATAGCTTACCAAGGCCTACGCCTACAGAGTGACCCTATGTTTATGACTCCATATGCCTAGAAATAGCCCAAATAAAACTGAGCAAATAAAAACAGCCTTTGCATACCAGAGGTTTTGAGAAGCTGTGCACCAGTTTCCTGAGGCAGAATATCATTTATCATCAGAAAACAGAACAGGCTTTTATCAACTGTTGGAAACAACTGGGAAGCAGTTGTAATGGAGATAATGAGCTATGATTCTATTGAAGAGGCTAAATCATAAATTCTCACTTCTACAGAAACTTCTGTGATATAAAGGTTTTCATAAAATGACAAGCACCACCCTGAAAGGAAGCTCTAAGTAGAATTCCTTTGATGAAGAAGGAATTGATAGAAAGAAAAGTATACAAATTCTGAAAATGACCTTTTTCCAGAGTTTTCAGTCAGACTGCCTTTATTTTTTAAAAATCTACCCAAAACCACTGTACTTTGTGGGATGATCCCCAAATACTGATGAATGCAGCAGCATTACAAATAGCTAGCATACAGTATGTTATGATCTTACCCTTTTCCTACCTTGGGTGAAAAGCCATGTGAAATGACATAAGATTTCTTCAGGGACAGGTGTGAAGACTAGGTGGATGTTGCTCACACACCAATATTTCTGTAACCTCAGAGCCGGTTGCCTGATCTAGCTCTGGTTCACGCACTCATAACTTCCTGTGATTGATATTGCACATTTCTTTGTCCTTAATACTGACCAAGTCCATAAATCCCAATTATGGAAGACAGTCGAGTTCAAGCTGCTGCCGTATTTCATGGCAACACTAAGGCAGGGGTTACCAAAGGTCACCTTGGCCAGAAAACAGGACTATGGCATAGTAAGCCTATATCTTCACTATTCAGCTACAACGCCTTTCAGGCTGAATGAGCTTTGATTACCCCTATCAGACCCCCAAGCCACATTCTTCTCCCAGAGCCAGGGATGGAACCAGGATACCTGATCTCCTGTCTTGTGAGTTGTGAAACAGGCTGGCAAAGTGCGTGTTAGCCCCTTCTTAGGGGTTTAAATGAAGTGGCAGCTATTTCTACAGCTCAGGCAGCCAAGGGGTGAGCTGTGGTAGGGGGAGAGGGAGCTACCTGAACATATGATTCAGCCCAACAGTTGTACTGTACAAAAGAAGACTAGAGATATGGTTTTTTAATTTAAAAAATATAAATAATTCCCTTATTTTATGCAAACTCTGAAGATCTACCCATTTAAATGCACCAAGTCTGTATTGAAAGCTTGCTGATGTCAGAACTCCAAAGCTCTGGTTAATGATAGGTAAAATTTCTTCGAGACACACCTCAAAACACACAACTTTTAACCTTTTCTTTCCAAAATACAGAAAGAATGCAGCTTAAAAAAACCCAACCAACAAACCAAAAAACTGAATTCTTCTGAATCTTTGCCTTTCAGGGCAATATCTACACCATGACACTCCTTCAGAGTTTAGTGCCTATCGGAAGCAGACATCAAAAAGCTTGGCATACCTCAGCTGCTTCATAGTGGTCTAGGAAGAGAATTTCCCTGAAGGCTGTGGGGAGAAGATGCAACCCCTCCACTTGTACTGCATTATCTGGTATGCGCTCACATAAAGGAGATGGTACTAATTCTTTTACATTTTCTGAACAGCCCACCAAAGGTTAGCCAGTATGCACAGGACACTGTCTGGAAGGGCTTCTTCCATTATGACTAGAAGCTGAAAGGACCTACATATATGCACACAGGAACGTTCCATATATGTTGGCTGCAGGATCAGTCAAGTTTCTACCTGGGAATTTTTGGTCAGAAATTTGAGATGTGTAAGTTTGGGGCTCACCCTTAATGAATTTCACGTGTGAAGTACCTTCTTACTCTACAGAGTCCAGTCTAGAGTTGAACGTCTCGGATGAGAAATCCATATAATAGATTAATAACAATGCAGTGGTGCAAGGAATCATTTTGATGTTGTTCCCAGGTGCACAGGGCATATATGATCTAAAAAGGCTTTTACCCTTGTAATGAGGAGTGAAAATGAATCATCAAACAAGCACAGTTTGGATGCAGAATCAATAATGTTATTTACCAGGTCATCTAAATCTCCAGAAGTGTAAGGCTATAGAGGACCATGCTCCTGTCTTGTAGATTTGACTGGTATTCAAACTATGTATCCCATCTCATTTCATCCCATTTGCTCTATTTATACCCTTTGAAGCAGAAGGCTCAGCATGCCCTACAGTCTCTAGAGATCTGGAGACAGGAGAGAATATTCCCTTAATTATCCCATATCCCAGTGGTATATGTCACAAGCCCAAGTGTATAAAGCTCCTGGCCTGATTATCATTCACATGCTGTGTGGAATTTATTAAATTCCTTATCCCACAGCCATTTAATCAGTGGTATTATTGGAATGAGATATTTACCCCACTGGGTGGTATGGACTGGGGCAGGAAAGCATGCCAGGAACAGCTTTGCTGATGCCTATTTATAAAGACAGTATAATATTCTTTCCCCCTCCCTTTTCTCAGTAGAACCAGTTACTTAGAGCTCCAGCAACAGAGCAGGGTTTATTCTGTGTCTTGTTTTCTGCAATAAATCTCTGCCCCTGATGTGTTTTGATCCACAGCCAGTTTAATCTGCCTATTGACTCTCAAATTCTGTTTATTGTTTGCATGGGATCATTAAGAATTAAGCCTTTCTTTCTCCCTCTCTCAGATCCAGGTTGGATTTTTTAAAAAAGGGATTTGGTGCTGAGCTGAAGACCTGAGAACCTTTTCCTCCTCAAAATAAAGCTCTCATGGCATTACCCCAAGAGGACTGCCTCTAGCCTGGCTGACTGTATTTGCTTTAGACAGAGCATATCGTTCAGTCTCCTTGCTCGGACAGCCTTCAGATTCCTTGCTGAGATAGCAAATTGCAACCAGCTATTGTTCTTACTTACATTTCAGCCATGCCCTTAACTGTGACTTGGACTCCAGAGCACTAAAAATTGTTTCTGTGCACAGTGAGGACAGTTTCCATTCCTAACACTGAAGGACTTTGTCCATCTCAACCTACTAAGCACCTAAAACAGAGGGATAAGTCATGAGTCTTTTCCCCATTGGTGTGCAGGGAGTCAGAACAGTTACCTTACAGTTGACTTTCCAAAAAGATGTCCCATCCACCGTTCCCATTTGCTGTAGTCTAGTTTGAAGCTGTAGAAGTATGCAGCATCTTTGCTATCCTTCCCTGAAGGACTTGCGTGACTATTCAGCTTTCTGTAGTATGCTGTGTTAGATATGTCTCCATTCAGGACAGATCTCTGGAGCACAGCTAAATTGCTGTCCTGAAAGTTCATTTACCTTCATAAAACCACAAGGGAACAATATGGAGTAATAGAGGTATGGAGAAACATCTGGTTAGCCAACACGTGGGCCACAGGAGTAATGAACCCTGTGTTTTAATAGGTAAGTCTGCACCTGCACAAGATTTCCAGCTTCTGCACCAGCAACAGCTCCAGAGAGGGATAAATAATTAAGACAATAAGGCTGAGATGGAAAATGGCTGTGATATTTGCTTTCCTTAAGAGCACATTAGGGACATGCATAAAATCAGACACGGTTGAGTTTGCTCTAACTGAACTTTGATTGACCCCAGAAGCCCACTTAACTGAACAGACTGGTGAATCTACCCTCTGTAATCTGAAAAAGCACTGATTATTCTTTGACTGGTCCTAAGGCCTTGTGACTGTCTTATTTGAAACACAAGAACCCTAAAACCATGATTCCATGACTTCAAACTATGTGGGCCATGACCCCTGTGTTGCACAGCCATCCCACCAGAGCCTGCTGTGGTCCTATGGCTATTTCTACACTGATACATTTCCTCCTTTAACATATAAGCATGGTGCAATGATGACTTGGATCTGGGCTCTGGAAGAACCTGATCTACATTGCACCAAACTATACATAATTCCTGTTGCTGTACTTTATTTTTAGGGAAAACCTCCATCAGCTTTCAGTTGAAAGTCTTCCCCATGAGAAAAATAGTATGGTTGACACTGATCAACAGTTAGGTGGGCTACTTTAATTTCAAAGGCAGGCAGGTTTGACGGGAGTCAGGTCCAGGAGACAAAGTCTTAAAGGGTAGACAGAAACTGCTTGCTGAAACACACACTAAAGTTATTTGAGTTTCTCCAAGAACAATATGGTACGTTGTACACAACGGGTCTTGTTCAATATGGAAACCAACTGATGCTAAAGTCCTTCTTTGCCTTCTGTGGAGCCAAAATGAAGTTAAACTTCTGACCCTCCTGCTGTCAAAGAGCCCAGCTGAGAAAAAGCACGTCAAAAGCCTGTGGGCTTTTCACCAGTACTGTACATCCCTTTGTGCAGAGACACCAACACTGATCAGGTTTCACACCCATAAGAAACAGGCTGGAAGATATTCAAGAACTCAGAAAAGCGATTCATAAGACAGCACATTATAAAGGTGCAGTGTAGCTGGAAAAGCAATGATGAAGACCTCTTGAAAACTGTTCACACTAGTGTAACTCCTAGCATGCCTTAGTCTTGGGCAAAAATCTTGCTCTGGGCAAACACAGATGAAAAAGTTTATGTACAAGGGCACCCAGGATAACGAACAACAGACACAAATAAACAGGGAAGGAGCAGTAAACATTACATCAGCCTTTAAACTGTAGCTCCACAACTACCAAGAGTGCCAAAAGTAAAGTAAACCTCAGTATTTTACCTACTTGTTTCCCAAGCAGGGTATTATAAGACCTAGGTTTTATATAATCCTCTTCCATAAGTATATAACATACTTTCATTTCAGGAGCTCTGATTCTATTTCCCATATTCAGCAATAAGTATACATGTGGTGGACAAATGAATCTTTCTCTGCCTCAGTTTCCCCCCCCCCCCCCCCTTTAAAATAGCTTTAGGAATAAAACTCAGAACCACATTTGCACATTATCCTTAGTACATGTGCCCTCATCATGTGGATGAACATCCAAAGTAGAAGAACATCCAAAATAAACTAACCAAGCTCTACCCCAAATGGAAGCAAAACAGATAAAGTGTACCACAGGGTATGAACTTAATTTATTAATCCTGCATTCATGTTTAAAGAAATTCAGTGTACGATTGTATCTTGAAAATATACTGGCACTCAATATAAACTGTGAGTTAAATCAAATTATAATAAATAATATTAATAATAATAGTAATAATAATACCCTAAATAACATCTCAAATTTCAAGCTAAACAGGGGAGAGTATTTAAAAGAAATGTTTGTGATATTCTTTCCATCAATATTCAAGGTACCAAAGAACTAACCAAACAGCCTCCTGAAGTTTCAAACTGTACATAATTTGGTGAAATGTGTGGCTACCTTGCTCTACTAGGAAGATGTTGACAGGTGAAAAGAAGAGACATTTAGCCATTTTCAGCTTTAAGATTTACAGGATGGTACCATTGGCCACTCACACTCAACTAGGGGCAGATTTTTTTGGAGGATTTCAAAATATTTTTACCATGTTCTGATAAAATATATTACAGTGCCTTCCAGGCATTGACAGACTACTCCAATGTATGCTAATGAAAATCCAGAGGTGTGACAGTGGCCACAAAGCTATTGCATAAGTGAAGTGACAAATATTTTATTGCTTCCTTACAAATGACCAAGAAAACGATTTCCTTCAAGTCTTTCATGCTTTTATGAATATTCAAATTGCCACGTTAGCTTTAACCAACAGTTTCCAAGACTAATGCTGCTGATTCTGTTACCTCAAATGATAAACTGGGCACAGAAATAATTTGTACTCTTTACTGCAGCTCTTGGCCTATATTTGCTGAGAAAGTAATTGTAAACATCTGTCCTGCTGGGTCACTGACTGATGGATCCACAGTAACCTTCAGACATACTTACAGCTAAGGAGGTTTCCAAATGTAAAATGGTGTTCTGGGAGTGAATAGGCTGGCTGATTGCTCGTGAGTCACAGCTGAGAAATGCAGTACAGGTATGAGCTCATAAAACGTTTGGAGACCTGCAGAATGTAGACATGGAAACAGTGTCACAGGAAAACCCCAGTGCCACATAAACGCTGTCTGAATAGCACCAGCCAATTGCAAATCAGAGCTAGCTACTAAAAGAGGAGTCATCTTTGTACGGTACCATTGCGTGGAAATGAAATGGAAATCTGCAAGCTGCAAGGCTGGGTAACCTGCATACAGAAGCACCATAGGAATACTGCTCCTGCTGATAAAGGGCATGAAAGAAGAGGTGGCCCTGCCTTTAGGATGGAGTTTGGAAACTCATGTTTGCATCCTGGTTTTGCTGAAAGATTTCATGCCTAAGTCGGAGCAAGTTCCTCTCAGCGGGTGTGTTGGGATACCCAAGAATGGAGGCATTAGCCCTTTTCTACCTCTCAAATATAAACATCAGGGCATCACAACCAGAGAAACTCCATCACATTCAGACAACCTATGTGTTCCAAAACTGAGTTAAAACACTTGGCTCTTAAGAAAACAAATGTTCTTGCTGGGTTGTTTCAGCAAAATGGAAACCCTCGGAGCGAGGCAGAGCTGGAAACAGTCAGAGAGGTGTGAAGAGAGTCTGTAAACATGTTCTCCCAATTATATTGCCATTTATAGAGAGTCTAACTGAGTGACTTGGATAGCTGGCCAGCATAAACACATATCATTCATATTATAAAAGCACAATGCTATACTATGAAATGCCAGCTAGGATTAGGAAACCTAAATTAGTTTCATATATTGCTTTAGGAAGACTTTGACTGAGATCTGGAGATCAGTTCTGATACCATATTTTAATAATGATAGTGAAACAATAGTGTCAAAGAATGATCTGAAATCTGCAAAATCTGCTTTAAAGAGAGATGAATGCAGGTTTCTTTTCCTATGTTGTGATTTGATACCATAAGATGCAGAGGAGAACATGGGGCATAAGGACACTATTAGAAAACTTCTTACTTTAGTTATTAGAGTCAAAGACACAGCCTGGATGTTTACAACCTTCCTCCTCCTCCTCCCCTCCCACCATTTAGGCCAACCTAGACTAGAGATGAAATGCTCTGGTTTTCTTTTCCTTTTTTCCAGCAGGGAGGGTCAAGCATTTCACAGCTACAAAGTGGTTGATTCTCTACCCTTTGAAACTACTGCACTGAGGTTAGATGTCTTTGTAATAAATGTTTCTCAACTTGTGTATTGCAAAACCAGGGTAGATAGGGGAGGAGAAGGGAGTGAGGGGTCAGAAAGGCAATCAGGGGGGTTTGTGAGGCATTGAAATGTTACCACAATCCAAGGCCAAGAAAATCTTGCTCTTCTCCTCCCTGTACCACCTTCGTCTCTAAGGTCAAATATTCCCTGCCAAGATCTCAGAAAACCTGAGCACAAACACATTAGAGAGACTTCACCATGTTATCACCAGCAGATTTTTTACTCTTACTTTTATGGGGAGTCGCAAAAATGATTGACTATAGAAAGGGGTTGTGACCTAAGGAGGCTGAGAAACATTATACTAGCAGAACAAGAAATTAAGGGCTAGCGTGAGCCATAACTCAGTGAAATGCCATTAAATAAACAATATAGATATTACAGCTGAGGGATTAATCCCATATTTAAGCATTCACATAACTTTTTAACAGAATTAGTCATTGAGATGAAATTGCACAGGTGATAAACTGATTTTCTAAATCACAGCCTACTTGTTTAATGTTGGATGTTTGTTTGTTTGTTTGTTTTCAGTTATGTACTCCGTTCTTGGTCACACCAATGTGAACACATGGACCAAGCTCTCCTAAATATAAATGGAGCTAAAAGAAACTATATTCTTTCATTTGTTAAGCAACTAAATTCAGAGACAAAGTGATACAAAACCTCATATATTCTAATTTAGTAAAAGTCTGCACATTCACAAACAGATGTTGCTTGGTGGCAGCATCCCATTCTGGCTTCCAAGTAGTATCAGAAATAAGTGTCTAAAATTCACCTGTCAGAACTCTGGCTTTGCATATCAAATGCAAATGGGACTGGGAGGTCAGTGCCAGCTTCTGAACATCATTTTCAGGAGCAGAAAGTGAAGAAATTAAATGAATCTTTGCAGACTTTCTTCAGAATTCGGGTTTGTTTCTCAAAGCCTTTTCTGATTCTTTGTTTTAATCATTCAATGATCCCTTTTCCCTACAGTAAGTTTCTTACAGACAAGACTGTGTGAAGTAGTCTGAAGAGAAGCACATTCTCATGTGGATGAAAATGCAGCTCACTTTGTTTTCAGTGTATACTTTGTATACCACACATAGCAATGCATGCAATATCTTTCTACCTATCTCACATTGACAGGAATCCTTCAGGACAGCTTTCTCAGTCATCTCTGTGCTTATAGAGATGTCCTGTAGATCTATTTCTGGTCTTCCTGGAGCAACCATGAAGCTGGACTCCTCTAAGACCAACCAAAGCAGAGGAAGATTCCTTCAAGACTAAGAATCTAAAGGGATGTAGAGACTTGATTGCATTGCAGGTCAGGAGCTGATTAGGTTTTATCTGCTGATAATTCTTGATTGAATTGTGCAAATGCAAAGCAAGTATTAGTTAATCTTCTCCTCCCCTTCTGAGAGAGGCAATCTTTGTGCAGACAGGTGTCTGGCTCTGGCAGGTCTTCATAAAGCAACTCAGGGGTCTTTCCACAGCTACACAAGGAGCACAGTGGGTCATGCATTTCAACCCCGGAGGTGGCTCCAAGTGGAGGAGGTAGGAATTTTCAAAGGCTTTTTCTTCCTTACTTGCAGTTTCCCTTCCCGTGAGTGTCAGCTGAGAAATTTTTACATGCTGCTCTGTTATTCCTTTCACAGAGGCTTAAAGTAGCCTAAAGCTCTTGCATTCAAAGATGGCAAGAGCACTGTAGGAACCTGTTGAATCTCTACCTCAAAGAACCTAAAAGAGCAGTTTAAATCAATTTAGAGTATGAGCCTCTCTCAAAGCCCTCTCCCCCTTATTCATCCACCTTTCTACTCTAGAGACAATCCAGTTCCCTACTCTTCATGGTGGCTAATTTCCACTTTGGAAGAAAGGGATGGGATGCCAGGCAAGAGAGGCATCATTGCTTCCATGGACAGCTGGCATTTTCAAAGAGGGAGGTGGAAGTATAGAAGACCACAGTGACATTTTTTGTGGCCTCTGCTTCAGCAGCCTTTAGCTTGCCCCAGGTTTGGCAAAATGTCACATGCTGGGGCAGGAGATGACAACAGATTTGCTTCTCCCTCTGCTGAAACAGATAAAACAAGGATCCCTGTGTGATTCCCCGCTAGCCCTTTTGCATAATTCCTTCAGAAACCTGTGGCACCTGCTGCACATCTGTGAGGGGATGCACTGAAGGTATTGCCAGCAGACTGGAGAATGTGTAAAGGCCAGTATTGTCTCCTGGGCTGCTGCTCTGTCTCGAGTGATTTGTGCTTTGAAGAGCCAGGAGGCTTCTTGATTGTGCTCATCTTCCTAAAATTATAAAAACTGACAGTGCAAAAGCAGATAGAATGTTTTCATTATGACAACACAGGCAGCAATTTCTAGCTGCATCCAGCAAGTTATCAGGGAGTTGGTAAGAATATCAACAGAGTTCCTCCACTCGCTGCTCCAGTATCTGGAGATGTGAATGACAAATGGGTCTGACAACTCAGCCCAGCTCTTTTCTCCCCAGTCTACTTGAGTTGATATAGCAAAGGAGTCCTCCTTTGCCCCTCCTGTAAGTCATACGCACCTCCTTCCCCTCCCAGCTAGGCATGTAAAATGGATGCTAACTTGTCCCTTTCTCTTCAGATGTTGTGACCCTCCAGGAGAGCAGCTTTGGGCAGATGCCAGAAACCACAAACTCGCTGCTGGGTGAATTTGCTTGTAAAACGTAACAGCACATTATCTCTGTGGTATTTACTATTAAATGTGTGACTCTACAGGTAAGCATGGACCAGTTCCAGGTCCTTTATCTTCTGTGCTGGAGGTAATTTTCAAAGAAGGGCTGTCAGAGTGTCAACCTCACTGTCAGTCTTTAAAATCTGGGATGGAGACAAAGGCAGGAAGAGGTTTGGTGTAACGGGAATGCTTGACAAGTAGAAGAAAGGTTCCCATACACCAAACTGAGTATCTTGAACACTAGCATTTGTCTTTTTTGGCAGAAATGGGCTACAGAAAGAACAGGTGAATTTATTTCTTCTGATTTAATCTATCAGGTGTATCTGCAGCCTGAGAAGAACAAGCTGGTGACATTGTCTTTGCCCCATCTAGTGCATTACTACATGCTGGGAAAGATGATGGGAAAGGTCTGCCTTAGTGTCATTCTTACCTCAGGTCCTAATGTTCCCATATGGCAAAACTTTGGACAGAAGGAAGTGTTCAGCTTTGCCCCTAAAGGGTGAGAGAAGAAACGACAATAGAGTGGTGATTAAGAAAGGGCATCTGACATCCAGCAGCACTGAGAACTGCCCAGTAAAACTCATTTCCGAGAAATTAAGTAAGACTTTGCCAAAGAAAAGGAACATGACCACTGAAATGGGGTTTAACAATGAGGAGGGAATCAGCCAGTTACAAGCACCTTGTAAACATCCAATTGGACTGAGCAAAACCGATGGGGGAAATTCTTGTTGCCTAGGGAAGTTTGACCACAACCTTTAATAATGTCTTCACATTTCACAAGTCCTAATAACAACAACTTGTGTTCACATCATGCCTTTCATCCTGCAGGAACTCAAAATGCTTTACAAGTGGCTTAGCAAACCATACAGCAATATTCACCCACTCATTCCCCTCAAGGTTGAAAACTGACTGCAATTGGCAATGTTTCCCTTTTGGTTTCCAATGTTCCATGATTATTTCTCTAGGCCATTGCTGTTATTTCTTTGTTTTGTTTTAATAGCAAATTTGATAGCATGGGGGGAAAAAGGCAGCTCTTTTCTCAAGGACAGCTGCATGTATATAATCAATTTTTGGGGTCAAGAAAGAAAAAGAGAAATTTCATGTCACCCCAACACAAAGATATCAGTTTTGCTTTCCTAAAGGGGAATAACTCCAAAAAACCCTACTTGAAGAAAACACAGAATGTTTCATTTGCTGTGAAATAAAACCATTTTTTAATGTTTTCTGAAGACTTAAGTTGACTCAGTTGTAAAACAAATCAGATTTAAGTTGGCAAGTGGGAATGAAACATTTTGACTTTCAAAATGTAATTTTTCTTTTGGACACAACTTTAAGAAAATAAGGAAATCCATCTCACCTGTGTTTTTCTTTGCCAGGAACTCACAGCAGTGCCCAGAAACAGCCTAAGGAGGGGACAAGTACTGCAGTTCCTGCTATCTTTTCTTCACTGTCCACTTGAACTGTGTAAATTTTCTCATCCACAGCATCCTGCAGCCACAGGTTACAGAACTTCTGCAAAAGTACCTTGTTTTGATTGCTTCAATTTGCCTAGTAATTTACTAGAAGCAGAAGACATTCATGAAGAAGGGTCCAATCATTGCTATTCATCATCACCACACCAATAGCAGCTTTTCCCTTTCCACATGGAAGCACCTTGGTGTTCATCACCTCTCCTCCTGCAGAGGTGTTGAGCAATTTCTTTGGCTCCCTCTTTGTTCCTGGGAAGCTCTAGTTTTGTAGTAGGCTAAACTGTATAACTAAATGTGTACAGGGGATTCTGTGGCTGAGCATATTCTGTTTATGCATGCAGTCCAACCTTCCAACACCAATGGAATGGTGTGGGAATGCCTATTAGATGCCTAAAACATGGACATAGTACCTTATTTGGCCCTCCACAGCAGCAAACACATCCTCTTGGGGACCATGGATATGATGGACTACAGAAGACATGCACTTCAGAGAATATACTATAGCAACAAAAATGATTCAATCTTTGGTAGTTTCCTTTTAGTAGAATACCTGAGTGTCAAAGATGCCCACATTTTGTCCTTTTGCTACAAACAGTACTAATGAAAATTATATCCCTTGGAGAATACCAACGGTGAACTTACAAGCAACTACAATATTGTTGAATCACCAGATACTGAGCTTGGGAGATGCTTCCTCACACTTCTGGAACAGAGCTGGTGAAAGGTAACTGACCTATAAAATGAAAAGGAAAATCCTGTCCCAGTTCCTCCCTAGCAAAAATAAATAAATAAATAATTTCAGAGGTGTTGAGAAACACATGGAGCAGAGTGCAAAGAAAAAACAGCTCATTCATCCAGCCTTTACAAGCAGCTGGGCTTGAGCTGAATGGGCTTTTGCTGTGCTCTTTGTGTAATGGTATATTATAAAAATGTTATTAGAAGGACAAATTTAGGCATAGCAGGAGGAGAAGAGGGAAAAAAAAATCCTGAAACCTTGAAAGATAAATCAGTTTCTTTGGGAAGGGGATTTTAAGTTTCCCCTTGAGCATTGCTCTGAAGTTTTGGATCTTTTCCTCTACTGTTTGGGCGGTTTAGATCAACAGGAAAAAGAAAAACAAAACAAAACAACCCCTACCTTAATTCCTTCAAGTGCAATATTCTCTTGCATCTTTTTCTGAGCTCAGCCTCCTCAGACAGACCTCAGTTATAGGAGTTATAGGGAAAGAGAGCTAGATGCTGGAAGGGGTTCTCCACAATAAGATCTTCCTCTGACTTTGATGATGTTTTGTATCTACACAGAGTTAATGAGAAGAGATTGTTTGAAGGGGGACCACCAACATGAAATGTAAACTGAGAGCACAGAAAGAAAACATGCATCAATACTGCAAAAACTGCTGCAAAACAATTAGGGGATATTTTTTACCTCAGTCGCAACCCCTTTGCTTCAAGTCTGATGTAGAGATGAAGGAAGGTCTACTAGCTAAAGCTTTAGATGGCCAACTGAAGACACCTGCCCTTGTTTTCACAGATGAAAAATATTCAAAAAGGCAAATCAACAGCTCTGGAGGTCAAAGGTCAAAGGTTTAAAAACACCCTCTAAGATATTGGGCAACCACTGAAAATCCAAAATCACAGTTAATTCAAAAAAATATGTTTCCTTTCACTGTTCCCTGTATTTAACTTTCTCAAAAATAACAATTATGCTAATTAATTACTTTCAGCTGCAAAATGTAGGTGTTAGGCTTTAGAAAGTAGTATCTCTATGCACAAGCACAGACCTGGTCTGGTTACAAAGCACGGAGTTACTCAAAATCTCTGTTTCCTTTAAACTTTTGTCTTGGTAGCAAAAAGACTTTGGTGGGTGTTTCAAGTTGACTTGTTAATTGAATTACATCTGGGGTTCTTTTTAACTTTTCTGACTTGGGGAAAAACAGATCATGATTTTTTCCCCCTGAAGTTAGGAACAGAGACCTCGGATGGATTTCCTGGGTTAGCAAGTCCTGACTCCACAATTGTAGCAGCTTTCCAATAGCTTTTTTACTTAGGGGGACTACAAATCTTCTAATTTTTATGTTCCCACACAGCAGAGGCTGCAGGATTCTTCCACTGTACAGCAAAGTGGAGACTGTAGGAAAAGCTGGGAAGCTGCCACAGCAGCTAACAGAAGCCATGAAAGACATTGTGAATATCCTGTTCTAAAAAAGAAACTTGCCATATGATACTCGGAAAACAGACCTTGTCCCTTTCTACAGAGGAACACAAAGGCAAATTCAAGCTGATGAAAAATTCACCTCTGTCCCCAATCCCAGCAACCTGATTAACTCTAAGCGTCTGAGCCAGACACACCCAAAACACAACTAGACTGATACAAATAGAGTGTGTACACGTGCCCAGGAATGTTCTCTGGCACTAAAATCAACTGGCACTGAATGACTGGCTTGCAGCCTCTCTCAGACCCCCAGAATAGACTGGCTACCTGAAACTGCCTCCTGTTTTCTGTATCAGTCTCTGAAATACACCTGGAAATAAATTTTGGAGAATATTATTTGGCATGGACAAAATACTGACAGGGACCATGTAACGTGTTACATCGTCTAGCTGAGTAAAAGTATGGACAATCACATTCCAGTGCCTGAAACTATTTCCAACCATTCTTCACTTTTCTGGTATACAGTGGTCTAAGTGGACTCTTGGAAAGCTTTTAATTGACTTAATTGTACACCTCATTTCATTTTGTGCACCTTATCAGTAGTTTGTTTGGTTTTTTTTATGAAACCTGCTCACTACCAGTACTTGAGGTCGGAGCTCCAAGCTGTTATAATTCAGTATATAGATTTTATGGCAGTGCTTGTGTGTGGCCCATAGGATTAGCCACCAAACATAAACATGAATAATCATAACAAGTTTTCACTCAGAGGCTATTCTGCAATATTTGTGTAAAATTTCATTGACCTATAAAATGTTTCTCAGTAAGTAAAATTAATACCTTTGAATATGCAGGAAGTAGATCCCAGAGTTGAAGAAAAATTCAACAGCTAAGTCATTCAGGCACCTCTCTCTAGTAAACACCAACCAGTTCCATGTGATTTGACCAATATCAAATACTTAACATGGCTCAAATGAGGAAAATATGGATTTGGCGTTCCTCGTCCCACACTCCCTAAGACTTCAGCAAAGTCATTTTCAGACTCTGTGCTCTGGTCTTTATGTCTTATCTTCACTTCGACTCAAAGACTTTGTTGCCTTCATAGTATATACAGATATATACACATTTCATTGCTTTTTAGTATACACAGCAATTGGCAAAGGAGAGTTCTTGCATAGAGACTTCAGACATTGTCAGAAGACTGATAGCAATAGCTGCCAAAATGCCTGGAGCTTTCAGGATGGGAGTTCCCTAAGAAATGAAACAAATAGTCTGGTGGGTGCCAGATTTAAATAAATGACATCTGATTTCTTCCAGGTGCGTGTCCTCCTTCTAACAAGTCCATTTGTCCCCTTGCTTCTCTCCCTTCCCAAGTCCCCAGAGTACCTTCACATTGTCACATTCTTGAAGTCCACCACACCTTCAAGTTCATTTCTGTGTCTGTTAACTCTCTTCCATATACCTTCATCTTCCTCACATTGTGGAGGGTTTTGAGCATGTGCTAACTGATGAGTCAGAAAAAAAATGGAGAAAATTGAACACACACAAGATAAGTATGAAATGTATTAAAACCTTTCTTCAGAACAGGAACATTAATTAGGGTCTTGGCTATACACGGCAGCAAATTTTCAATAAACTTGATGGAACCTTTTTCTGAGATTTCCACTTCTGTCAAATTTCATTGAAATGTGTTAATGGGTTAAAACTATTGTGAGAATATAAAGGTGAAAAGGCAGACAAACAGAGCAAAGACATGAAAACTTGTTTCTTTACAGCTATCTGTTCCAAACCTTCTTGAAATTTTAAATAGGATTTTATTTGTCAGAAATTCAGCAAGTAAATAAAAAGGTGGCAAGAGGAAAAGTAGTTATTACCTACCATTCACTAAGACTTCAAGTAGTATGTGTGAGCTTGTGTGCACTCACACTCAACAGGGGACACCTCTCTCACGAGTGGTATTAACCTCTCCATAAGATGGAAATTGCAGATGCACTGAAAAAAATCAGGTCTCCAACAGATCTCTCTCCTTCCTGCTGCTGCCTCTACCTTCAGTTAACACTGGATGCTGCCTTGTCCTGCTGTGTATTCCTGGTTAACAATTAAAAACAGAAGTCCGTTAATTTTCTGGAAAGAAAAATATTTTGAATGCAATCATAAGGCTCCCAAAGAGATGACACTTAAGGGCAAGTCACCATGTAGAAGACAGACCTCTAACATTTGCTGTGACAGCTTTCAATCGCCCAGGTAAGATGGATGGGTTGTTTAGCCAAGCTATACTTTCCTGTGCTGAAATAGGTCTTTGCTAGTCATGGTACATAACTTCATTAAGTGTATTTTTCTTGGCTGGGACCACAGAAAAGAATGTTCTCTCTTTCTGTCTCATTTTTTTCTAACCCCTGCCACCCTTGTCAACAATTAATAAAGGCTGCAATTAAAAAGTCTGGGTCCTTCACTGCCTGTGCATCAAAGCTTAGGATTTGTGCTTCTGCAAATGGAGGGACATCAGAAACAAGCAACTTTGTGCCTAAAGCTTTAGACATACTCTTCAGTTAAATTTCTGACTATGAAATGGATTTCTGTGTCCCAGGGAAAATTAGGGGACTCTCTGTGAATTTATCTGTTTCTCAGTTGCAAAGCAGAAGTAATAAATGCTGATATGACAGATAGCTCCTTGGGTCACATGACCTTTATCATTGGGCTTGTCTTTTATGAAACTGTGTACTCAAACTGCCAGAACAATCAGTTCTGCAATTCTAATGTTAACATCCAGGGCTAAAATAAATTTGAAATCTGGGAAGGAGGGTTTTTTTGTAACTTAATTCTGGAAGACATTGATGGAGCCATCTTTGTCTAAGATTCGTTCTGAAGATCACAGAAACAACTTGCAGCCCCTTTTAGAACTGAATAGCCCTCTCTCTTCTCTATGACAGACTGGGGTGGTGTCATGTCTGTCCTTAAGGCTGACCCATAAGACCATGTCATCATTGATGTCTAACTTCTCCAGTTCCCTCTGTGTCTCTTTCTGTGAATAATACCAACTTTTGTCAATTGCTGCAAGCTCAGTGACAGCCACAGCTTCCAACCAAAATATTTCCACATACCTTAAAAGAAGCATTTAATTTCATTTCATTTGCTTTACTAAATATTCAGCCACTGTCTCTTCAGCTGCCCTGGTGTCTTGTGAAAACTGTGATTTGAGAGCTTCACACTTGCCTCTCCCCTTTCCAACAGAATGTCCAGTGAGGCCACCACCTGGTGCACCCATGGGCAGAGGCTGTGCCAAGAAAAAGCAGTGCCTACACCCTGACAGAGACAAGGTACTGATAAAGGGCTTCAGCTTGAGGAAGATCAAGTCCAGTTTCTAAAATATTGCAGGTTTTGTGGATACATCCCAACCAGCTACTGTTGTGAGCTCATCAGAACCAAAGTCAGGGCAAAGGCCCTAGCTGGTTAATTGCAAACCCTTATGCTGTTCAGCAGTGTATTGACTTTAGAGCAGATATGGAAATCCCTTAGGGGAAGATTCAAGCAGGCAATACCCTCACACCCCAAATATGTTGTGGTTTGTTGCTGTGTCTGAAAAACTGGGAGGGTGAAAGGGAAATTGATGCTGAAAACTAGAGAAGAACACAATGCTTTTGACAAGATGTTCACAGCTTTACAATCCAAATATCTCTCCCTTCTTTTGACAAACACCGAGCTTGTGGCACTTACCATTGGTGGGTGACACATTCTTTCCATGCATTACTGATCAGATGCTAATAAAATGAGTGATGCCACATGAATCTTTACTGAATGGTTCGATTAAGGTCTCTCTTACCACAGCTCTCCCACAAGGAGACAGTTGGATATGCCAAGGGTTTGACTCTATTTTTCAGGTTCACAGAGGGGAGGAGGGTCTGCTCCCTTCCCTGAAAAAAAAATCCCCCCTTTTCTGAGCCAATTCTGCTGATTCTTGGCTCAGTGCCTTGTTCCATTTGGAAGCCATATTGCAGTGTGACCAAGGAAGCAGCCAATAAACAGGGGCTCTGGTATTTGCTTGCTGGAAGTCCCAGGCAAGACCCATAGCTAAAGCACTATGGCCAGGATCCAGAAACATCTGCTTTCTTTTCAAAGCTGGAATGTTTTTTTTATTGATTTTTTTGTTACCCTCCCCCTCCCGCCCCCATAAGCACCTTTGTGGTGGGAGGGAGCTGTGGAGGGGATTGGGGGGAAGAAGGGGAGCTCTCAGCTATATAAGCAGAGCAGAGTGAAAACTGAACTCTGCAATCTCTAGATAATTATGCCTGGCACCTGAAGGCTGGGGCAGTAATCCTCACATTTCTTTCACACCCCATTGATGGATGGCGTGCTGGGGGTGTAAAGTCTATTTCCCTTTTCCCATCGCTGTCCAAGTGCTGGAACTGCAGGATGGGCTTTTGTAAGCTCAGTCCCTCTTACCAGATGTTGCTTTTTTTTCTTCTTTTTTTTTTTTTTTGTTAATATTAGCATATGGCTTTATATTGAAGGGCCACAACGTGAGTATGGAATGGAGTGCAGTTTTCCCGCTGCCTCCAAAGCCTCTTGCATACGTTGACCTGGCAAAGAGCAGCTACAAGCTTAAGATTAGGAACATTTTAGGATCCTGAAGAGGTTTGTCATGTTTGATAAGTTCTCCTGCTTTACTGAGCTGTTGTCAGAGTTTTTAAGGCCCTTATGTGAGTGTGCCTATTTATATACACTTATATCTCCACACATAGAAGTACATAGACACGGACTGTGAAAAACAGGGCTGGGTGAAGGCTTCCTCGCCATCAATTTTGCAGTCCGGACTGAACTGACTTAAAATGTATTTCATATGCCTGTTCTAGTTAAAAAAAGTCCAGTTTAGAGAGCTCTTGACTTGTGCTGGGGACCCATGGATGATATAATCAATCACAAAGGTCTCTTCCAGCTCTATACTTTATAATTCCAAGGAAATATATATTTGTACATCTATATGTGTGTGTATGTATATATATTTATGTAAGAGCCTTATATATGAAAGTACACAGTTTGAAAGGGGATTTGGGCTTTACTACATCCTCTTGCTAAGTAGGAATTTCTTATTAATCTAGTTTTAGGAACAGTGACATTAAGGTAACCGAGATGGGTATTTGGTATATAAATAAATAAGATTTTCTATAAGGAACATTGCAGGGATGAGTCTTTGGAAGCAACAAACACACACAGCAATTATTTGTGCTGAACGTGAAGTGACAGAAGGTTTCCTTCCTAATACCTGCCCATGCCATGCCAAACCACAGCTATGACACTGGTAACTTGTGTTAATCCAAACATTAAGAGCAGGATCCCTACCCACTGCAAAATTTTATTTGGTGCCATCAATACGCTGGGCATTTGTTCTACTGACTGGTAAACTTCCCTGATGGGTTGTTTCTGAGCCTGTCTTCTGCAAGAGGTCACAGCATCACACGATGGATTTCTAATGTGCAGAAATGATCCTATATGGGGGAAGCAGATTCATGAAATTAAATTTTTCACTTCAGTCTAAATAAGCTTTAGAACTCAGGTTTCAAGCACCGATTTATTATTATTATTTCTCAAAATACATTCTGGGGCTTTAAGAGGAAAGAAAGAAGAATTTCCACACAGCATTTTTTTTCTGTTTTGGTCTAAAATTTCCAGCTTTTACAGTTAAAAAGTCAAGTTTCAATATTTTAAAAATATATCTATAAATACCTACACACGTGTATATAAAATCCCATACACATACATACATACATATTTCTCAATTTCTCAATGTTTTTTCTTCATAACCAGACCAACTAAAACTGTAAGATTATTTACCAATCTTAAAAGGACATTCTTTATTTTATTTTTTAAGCAAGTAAAGAGGATTCATGCAATTTTTTGAAAGAAGCACATGGGCAAAGAATACATGGAATGAAGTTTTACAGACAACTAAAACAGTGATTTCAACCCAAAACATGGAAGGTTCTTCTCAGATAGGAAGCAGGAATATCTACTGAAAAAGTCAATAGACTATATTCAAAGAACATGCAGCCTTAGGTAGCCGTCAGATGATAGGAAAGATGGAGATCAACCCTTTGTGAGATATTTTGCTGTGGTCTTAATCTCAAGGTTATGTCTGGAGAATGAAGTCATATTGGCTTTACTAGCTGGTTTTAAACCAATTTATAGTCACTTTTATTAACTACCTATCTTCTCTGCTAGAAACCCAATGTTTATAATATTATTTTCCCGATGAAATATTTGCTGCTTTTGGATTATAATTATAGCTGGTCAGAAACCAGAATTTCCTTTCCTTAGGATACTCTGGCATTTGAAAGAGGAGAGTTTGTATTCCAAATTGGAATAGAAAGCCAACATTGTGAAATTTCTTATGAAAAGAACACACTAAAAATTTCAACAGGGGACCACTGAAAGTTTTCGTTGTCATAATATCAAAGTATGCTGTCCAGTAAATGAAAACACATTTCAGTGAGGTAAAAATAAAAATTGTGTCTCAGATTAATCATTTGACTCATTTAGATATTCAAATAAACATGTTTGATTATGCTCAAATAAATAAAATTTCACATTAATGCTTTATACAAAGTGAAAGGGAACAACACAATGAGGAGAAGTTGTCAAATTGTCATGTATAACCACCCCGACAGAAAGAACCATCTTTTTCCCATGCCAATTTGCTTTATGAGCAATCATTTCCCCTAGACTGATAGGAATGCAAAGATCACATCTTTCTGACTTTCACAAGGCACACTGGATTAGCCTCAGTGCACATCATCCCTTGCCAGGTGGAATAGACATAAGAAACATGAGGTTATTATGAAGGAGGTAGAAGAAAGGAACATCTGGAAAAGAGGACACAATTCCACAGGAAATCTGGCTTCAATAGTTCAGCTGCTCATGCAACAACTTATTATTTTTGGAGATATTGGCTTAGCATGAGAAGCACTGGCTGGGGTGTTCTGTTCCTCTAAGAGGTGATGAAGAGGTAAGAACAGTTATCTTTAAGGCTAACACCTGAAGTTGGCATGCCAGTATAGTAGGAAGATTGAAGAAGACCTGGAAACTACATTAATGCAGCCTTGGGAAGGAAATTCAGCCTTCATGATGCAACTGTCCTGGGCTCTGGTAAGTTCTAGCCAGTTTAAGTGTCCTCTGGAGGCAACCAAGAAGCTCAAAGCTTTTATGAGTCCCCAGACACTAACATCAAATTTAGACCCCAGCTGTTTTGGGGGATGCGAGGTCTTTTTGTCAGCCAGAATATAATTGGATGAAAAAGTCTGGTTCTGAGCTTCTGTGTACATTTGATTCTGATTGCAGTGAGGATAAGCATGATGTTATTCATCAAAGATACAAGGACAGCTAGTGCAGTTTCTCTGTTTACTAACACTGCTTCCAGCACTTCCTTTGGAAGATGATGCCGACCAGCAAATTATGCTTTTAGGACCTTGTCCTCATATCTGTAATTCCCAGTTCCCAGAAACTGCTCGACCCACTTATATGTGCACACTCTGCTGCTTTGTGCCAGAAGGCCTGTTCTGCCACTCGACACAGCATGAGTCTGTGTGGTTTTGAAGATCAATAGCTCTGTCCCTTCCACTGCCCAGTGGCACAGCTGATGTCTGAAGAATTGCTGTAGATCACATAGATCTGGACCAAGCTGAAATGGCTCCAGCACATCACGGGGTAAAAACTTTCTGCTCACAGGCCATCAAAAATTAAAGTTGAACAGAAAAAGGAATGATTTACAGATCATGCTTCAGGTCAGCATATGGGCTGAGACCAGCCTCAAGTCTCCAAACACAACCTCCTCATCATCCTTCTGACTGGCCAGTGCTGTGTGCATGTGGAGCAGATGTAACCCATCCTCAGAGCCCCAGAAGGCTGGCTAGACCTCGGTGTCCAATGTGCTACTGCATTTTGAAATGGGATGTGTTCAAGTGAGCCAACAGCTACACAAACTCTGTCCCTTGCTGGACCAGTAGGTTTGATGGAAAGTTTTGCTCATGGAAGGGTTTCTTCATATGGAGGTGTTACAGACAGATGTCAGACCAAGTGGATGTGAGGGAAGAGGCTGGGAAATAAATCTTGTGTGTCTTCTGGTCTGGTGTAAGCCTCAAGCAACTCCAGTGACTTTGCCTGACTGCTGAGGAGTTCATCCAGAGTGACAAGAGCACAACTGAGATCACATCCTGAACTTTAATAGCAGAAATAAAATGGCTACTAGCCTAACCAGGAATAGAGATGGAAACTACACTGGCACATTATTTCCTTATGACTGTATTTACCAATTTATTTATTTTTTAAATATTATTTTTTTCATTCCTGACATTTTCACCCCAAAACACCACCTTTTATTAATGCTTTGTTTCTCCCTCCTTTCGTCAGCTGTCACCACGAAGAGATCTTGTAAGGGCCTGGTCAGAACAAAGTAAATACCATTCCACTCACACCAAAGGTGTGTCCGTATGTGCTGATCTCCCCGTTATCAAGCCAGCTGCCGGAGGAAACTCTGCTAATCATAATGGCTTGCAGCCTCAAGTGTGAAGTGGGCAGGCTGCCTGGCGGGCTGAGGCGTGCCTGTGAGCCGTGTGTGTATGCGTGTGCGCGCCTGCATGCACACATTTCTCTGCCTGCTTATGATCACGTTGCAAGTCTCCATGCAGAAGATCCTACGCATTCCAGAAAAGTACAGCCTGTTTCCAAACATCCGCCAAGGAATAAAAAATAAAATTACGCATCCCCCCTTTTCCCTGCCTCCCAACCCAGGGAAAGATTGTCCTATTAAACTGGACCCAGTCCTCAGATGGTGTAAAGTGGAATCACTGCCTGGGCTGCTGTGCTGAGTCCAGTAGCTGTCTCAGTGTATCCACCCAGCTGCTGATGTTGTATCTGTACCAAAGCTCCATTTTTCTAAATAAATTCTAACTGAAAGTAAAAATAACAAAAAACATGCACAGGGCTCAGCAAAGAACTACTGAGGAAAGTTCACATTGGAGAACTGGAGCCAGATAGAGATGAATTGCTCTTACACTGGCAAGCAAATTTTCACAGAATTTTCACTTATGCTCATTTGACCTACCTGATATACCAAATTAAGAGCATAATTGCCTCAGATTCCTTCTCCAGGCTAAAAGAGAGGCATCTGCAGAGGATGGCTGAGTCTACTTTGGACCTGAAATTTCCATTTGGATCTACCAGTTGATCTACCATCAACATCACAGATGTTGATGATATCTTTCCTTGGTGGGTCACTGAGTTAAAGGGAGGCTCCACTTTGCCTCATTGCTTTTGAATGTCACATAATTAGAGGAAAGGCCCAAGGCCAGATTCAAATCAGTCTTGTAGACCAGCATATTCCACTTGGCTGTACTTTCCTCTGTTATCTCTTTGCAAGTAGAAGCAGATTTCAGGACTATCTAAGCCAGTTTCTCACATGATGTAGCACACCAGTGATGTGGAATCACAAATTGTTGCAATTTGTTCATTTCCTACATATACACCAGCCCTGTTTCCTGGAACAGCAGTTGTAACAAGCTGTATGCGAGCACGTAATTCACTGTGGCAGGATCTACAAGTACTGAGAAATGTTCCCTCTTTCCACCACAGTACTGTTCAGTCATCTTTTAAAATATGCCGACCAATACCTCATCCACCCCTTACCTCCAGAGACTGCTCTGCAGCCTGGCACCTCTCACCATTAGGAAATGATACAACACGAATGCCCCTTTCCAAATTATACTTTCTCCACATCATGCCCCATCCCTGTTTCAGTTTTTCTTTAATTTGCTGCAACTATTTGACTAATGTACATCACCAGACACTGGCCTGAAGCTTCAAAACCTGGCTCTGAAAATTGCCTCAGAATATCAGAGATGTGTCCTTTTCACTCGCTGTAGAAGAAAGATCCAGATCTGATGAAGAGTGCAGGGTAGATGTAATTTTCAGGGCTAGTTCAAAAATTTGGCACAAACTCTACAATCCTTGCTCTTCAAATGCCTCTCCAATGTCTGCAGTGTAAAAGCATAAAAATATTTGCCTGTAGGAGTCTATTTGGAGCTCATCTTTAAATGTTTTTCAGTGTCGTGGTAAAGTTGGAGAAGTTAATGTAGCTTTCCATTAAAGCAGTTTCTTTCCTCATTTTTTTTTTATCTTTTGGCAGAAACCAGGGGATATCTACAAAATAATAGTAATGGCCTGAGTCAACAGTGGGTCCCTCAGTGAATTGTAAGTCATGCTCAATGAAAGCTTTTGCCTAGGTCAGTACGTGGTGGAAAATGATAGACCCTAACACAGATATGCTGGTAGTCCCACAATAACTGTTCTATAAGTACACAGTTGCTGATCTGTTCAAAAGGACAGTGTGTTTTTCATTTTCCAACATTTGGCAAAGGAAATTGTGTAGTGGTTATGGATTGGGTGACTATCACACTGGTCAGTGAGGCAGGTATGATTTATTTATCAGCTTTCCAGCTTTCCACAGAGAGTAAGGGGGAGGGGAAGATCTGGAGGGGGCTGCAGGGGGAGAAGAAGAGGAGAGTGGGGGAAGGGGACAGGGAAAAGCAAGATTTATATCCAGATGGGAATGTTGAGACAAGGGTGGGAGCCGCGGCAGGGAAGGAGCGTCCACAATGAAGGCTATTCATCAACTCCTGCAGCAACACAGCTCTGAAACGTAAAAGGCTAGAAAGTATTCCTTCAGCTCCATCCCTGGGGGGGCCTGGGGTTCCAGCAAGGAAGTGGCTACACATCGGTAGCTGCACAGTTTGGGGCTCAAATATCTCGTACTGCGATTGCATCTGGCTTTGAGGATCACAGAGAGGCTTTTTTTTCCTTTCTGCAACTCCTTGTACATCAGTAAGAAAGTACATTCAGCAACTCTTTCATCATCTGTCTCTGAGCAAGGTGGGCTGCAGCAAGAGCAACAGAGTAATGAAATAAAAGCACAGGAGGTACAAAGGGTGCATAATAATTACACGTTTAGGATCACAGAAACAGGACAATTTAAGCTCAAAGAGACCTTAGGAGGGCTCTGTTCCAAGCCCCTGATCAAATCAGGGTCTTCTGTGAGATTCCTCTGCTTTAATATCACAGGCTGTGTTCCCAGCACAACAAATTACCTTGTTTTCTGATATCTTGGGTCAGTTTGGCTGTTTGTTATCACGAGGAAAATTTGGTCCAGCACCTTTGAGGATTCAGGTCTTTCTTAATTACAAAATCTTAAAAAGAATTGCAATGCAAGCAAACCAAATGGAAATAATATAGACATTAATATTTATATTTTATCTTGAGTAAATCTCACAGTTTTCAGAGGAAAACACAATTCACCTGGAAAGTCTCCTAATTTATTATCACTGTCACCATATGTATTTGCAATGCAGGAACCTGTGGGTGCTGAGATCCATGATGCTGTAAATTTCTGGATTTTCACTCATTTCAGTGGGATGATGCCAGTTTGATAATAAGCCGAACATCAAGTCCAAATTTTATTTTTCTCCTGTTTTTCATGTAATTCGTGTATAATCTGGCCAGGCTAGCATGAAAACAATGGCTTCCAAAGAAAATAATAAGTGACACAGAACAACAACTTGTCTCTTGGAGAGCTCAAAGTCTTATAATTTCTTATAGTACTCAAGTGCCGGTATCTATTTTTAATCATAATCATGCCCTGCTTACATAGGCTAGGATTTCTCTACCCACGCAGTGACACAACAAATGGATGAGTTGGAGTGCTGGAGACTTCTTTGATCCCATACCATACTGCTTGGTAACCTTCATACCTCCTTTACAAAGAACTAATTTTACCCTTCCACAAGAAAATCCTACCCATGTTCCTATTAAAATCTCTCTTTAAGTAATTTCTCGGTTTATTTCATCCTACTTCTACATCCATGAAAAGCCAAAATCTCCAGCTAGACCAAAATCTTACATGAATGTTTACGATGTTTCCCACAGGCATCCTGGTAACACTGGTGGAAGCAATGCATACGTCTGCATCACCTGATATGTTCAGGGTACTGTAGTCATGCAGCTCCTATCATTTAGTTTATGTGAACACCCACCCCTGCTTCCTTTTTAATGCAAGATGCAGTGATCTTGCTCACAAGTGTCCCTCTGGAGCCCCACAGGAATGTCAATGGCTGTTGCATAAGCTATAAAATATTTTTCTTATTTCCTTTAATGAAAAGTCCAATCTGAACCTCCCAAATTGGATGCAATGTTCCAGTGTAATTTCTACTATAATAATACCACTTCCTCCTTTTCCTTGGCACTTATATTTATCTCCTTCAGAACCTAAACTATTTGACCGCAAGGACTCGAACATGGATGTGCTGGGAGCATATCTCTGATAATCGCTCTCAGAGCCACCACTTTCTAGGATGCAGTCCCCTTGGCCAGATATCTTTTCTCCCCATGACCAAGGCTTTGGTTTCCCTGTTGCAGCTAATGATAAACTCCTGTTTCCTATAAGTATTGTGTGATTCAACCCCAAAACCTCAGTTCAGTTAGAACAACCAAGGCTTGCATTTCTCTCTAGGCATGGTAAGTTTTGTGAGTCTAATACTATGTTTAAAGGATTTTGTGACTCTCAGTATGATGTGATGTTCTCAGACTGTAGTCTAAATGTTTCTAAAGTGCTCTCTGAGGAAAGGTGAAAAAGAAAAGAACAGAAAGACTGGCTGAAAAGAGCCCTTTGATAGCAGGATGGCTGAAAGGGGTTTATGTTTCTTAGCTTTATCTCATAATGCACTAATGGATCCAGGGTTAGGCGTGCAGACTAAGCCACTCAGTCAGGCTCCCTGAGAAGTCAAAGGAAGAGATTATTCACTCAACATAATCACTCATCCCAACCTGAAACAGGAAGGTTTATTTGTCCTGCTGAGATACCCCATATACTAGAGAGAGTTGAATTGCCTGGAATAAAACTTTGGGGAGAGGACTATCCCCTTTACAAAGGTTTCCTTGCCCTTCTGTCCATCCATGCTAGCCTAGAAATACCTATTGCCCTGCCCCAACTCCATAGGCTCAGGGCATTAATTCACAGTGCTGCAGACCAAATCCCGAGGGCTTCTGTCAGGGCAATGGGAGGGTGCCCCGGAAGCAGGAGTAAAATTCTCACTAGATGTGTAGTTATGACTCCCTGAAATGCTCCCACAAAGCCTGTCAAATCAAATCTTAATAACTTAGAAAAAAAGGCTTGAGTTGAAGACATATGGAGAGCACTATGCTATGATTCAGACCTTGGAGGAAACGCACTTGGCCAGGGCGGTGACCTCAACAGAAGAGGAGGTGAAAGAGAAAAAGTCACAGAAAGTGCACAAGGCCACCTTATAACCTTGCCTCTTGGTTACAGATTGGTCATGTGAATGCTCTCCCAGATGATGACAGCAGACAATGTCATTGAAGAAACAGCCATTGTTCACTCAGATACCACTGAAGTAGATTGATCTGAACAAAAGCAGGTTAGACATTAGCAACTAAATTACTTTTAGTATTGTCTACTTTTCAGACAAGCTGTTTTAGCATCATCATCAGGCATTTATAGGATGAATACTATACAAAAATCTAGTATGTATATCTCCAGTGGTGGGCTCCAACTTGTAAGCAATTGTGGTGTTTTGAAAGATGTGTTTTAGAAGTATTTAATTTCTATGCTGTCTATAAGCAGAGTCCATATCGAATTTTCTCTCCCAAACACTCTCAAGATTTTTCTTTTTTCCCTCCCACTCTAAACGAGGAAAAAGTCCAAAATCTCATGTTCAAAAACCAATTATTTAAGAAGTATTCATGTTGCATCAGTCAAAATATTTCAAAGTTGGTTCTACTCCAATTTTAAACCTTGTTTTTCTTTTAATACATAAAAACAACACAGCCAGAGAGTAGTTTTGAACCAAAAAAACCTCCCACCTTCTTTTCATTTTGAAAATTCTGAAATCGGGTAATTCAACAAATCTCAAAAGTAATTTTCACTTTCAAATTCAGAGCATGGTCAAAAAGAGCTCTTTCCCCAAAAAATCATGAATTTGGATGAATCTACAAATTCCAATAGTAATCAATGCTTTTTATAAAATTCCCTGAGCAGCTTTTCCTGAGCTTACAAAAAGCTTAAAAAATATTACAACAGCTCCTCCCTCTCTGCACTTGTAATAGAGCCCAGCACAAGCTGACATATGCAGTTTGGTTCTCAAGCTTGACTGTTGTGTTAATTCATAGTAATTTTTGTTTAAAAGTACTTTCTAGCTGCTGAACAGGATGAAACCACAGTGCCTCCTGCAGTGGCACCTCAGCTTGAGCCTTCACGTGACGTCGCTCCTCTTGGGTTTGCTCATGAAGGCCATGCATTCACCAGTGGTGCAGGAAGAATGGATTTTGGTTTCTCTGACTTGGGAGAGCTGCACATGGTGCCACCAGATCACAAATGCACTCTATGGTCTCTAATTAATCCCCATGTGCATTTTCCTCTTACACAATTACCATTGACTTAGTTTCTCTGATGGTAGAAATTCCTGATTCCTAAAGAACCCCCATAGTAGACCCCAAATGAGGCAGGAGACAGATCAATTTGGACAAACCCAAATGAAATACCTCACTCTTGGTATTTGTAAGGTTGTGTATTTTCCCTTAACTGCTTTTGATGTCTCGATGAGTTATGCACAGGGAGGAATGGGTATGAAATCTAATCATCTCACGGCATTTCTAGTATCCAGGTATTAGAATACAAGGAAAAAGATGACTCTCCCAACTCAGTGACTAACCCTCAGAGAAGTTCTTTTAAGCATGAACTCTCAATATATTAATCACAGAAAACAGAACAAAACAAGTTTAAAAGGAGTTGTGTACTGCCACCCTTTCTTTGAAACAAGAACTCAGGTGCCACAGGAGTATTTTGACAGATCTGACTAGGAGATGTTTTGAGCTTGGCTGTGGATCAAAAGTCATACTGATAATGACACAGGAAAGCATCCATTCCTTCTAATCTTTTATAGGGTAACTATTAGACATGAGAGCTCATTATGGTCTCATGGAAATGAGACCATAACTCTGTGAAGAACCCTACTGACTTAATGCTTTCCTGTCCTCAGAGCCCTCATACGCTGCAGTTCATGCTGTCAGCAAACCTTTCTCAAGGTAGTAGTGAAAACTGGGAGGGATACAGTGCAGACTTCAACTGCAAGCACATGAGAGGCTCCTCCACTGATGGTCATCTGGTTTGTCTCCATCCATCCATTCCCCCTTTTCCCCTGGATAAACAGGTGTTAATAGCAGTCCTTAGTATCCTTTTAAGACTCTTTCAGATATCTCTTGGAAAGGAAGGGAGGTTCAATTCCAGAACTGTAGGCATGCTATAGATACTTGGCTGGACATTGACTACACACATGTTGTGTCTTACCTCTGTAAGAGACAATGACTTGAGCCAGTCTTTCACGTGGTCGCAATGCTTGTAGCCCCAGTTGCTTTAGCAGTATGCTGGCAGCAAGGGAAAAAAAAAAAGTCAGGCTTTGTGCCATGCACATTCCCCTTTTAAATACTGCCTACGGATGAACAATGAACTTCAGGATGTGTCCAGATGCAGCTGGCAACTGCATTGAGAGGGTAAGTCACAGAAAGCAGATGGAAACTTGGACAGGAGTGCAGTGTCAAATGGGTCACCGCAGGCTTAGGCAAGACCTTGTGATGGAGCTGAACAGATAATTCTGTAGATGGAAGCTGATTCCCATACTGTCACTGAAAGACTGTTAGGAGCTTTCCATATCATGCTGAGTGATCTGCAGATTCACAGGATGCTGCTGCCTTTACAATGCAGTGAGAAGTTAGAAATGATGATTCATGACAGGCCAAACGAAACTTTGAGTGTTAACAAGGGTCCATGGTCAGCAGCTGGGAAGCTGGAATCATGTTATTTTCCACTGACCCACTTAGTGATTCTTTCTGAATTCTACATTACCTTCATATAAAATGTTCAATTAAGAAGTTTATTGGAGAAAAATACCCCACACCATTCCTGGGAAACAGAAGATATTAATTCTAGCCATTTCTTGTGATAATTTCCACATTTTTTCTGCAGCACCTGGACAAATGAAAATCCAGTTTCTGCCTTGAAGAGTCTATAAATAGCACTACACTGATATTGTGAAGGGCATGAAAGGGTCAAGGAAAGAAAGGAATTACTTGGGTAGCCCAGAGAAGCAGAGCTCCTAGTGAAAAGGTGAAACTAAGAGGAGGAATTTGTGGCTTAAACATTATCATAGTGCTCCTTGATATGTATTTGACCTTTAAGTGGTCTCCCAAGAGATAAGAGGAGATCTTAAATGCTTGGAACATTTCAGTTAGATTGAACTAAATTCCTAAAAAATGTTTGGCTAGGAGCTAGCCTTCAAAGGAGATAGATGAGCTAATTAAATTCTTTTCCATCTCCAACTACCATGGCTTTGTGTGTTGCCAGCGCTATGTGACCTTAGAAAGGAAAGTGTGGGACATATCTGTGGTGGTGTACTATACATAGTGTTGTATTTCCATGCACGGCATCAGGACCTCTGGCACTAAGCTGGATACAAAAAAAGGATACTTAAAATAAAGTACTTAAGAATAGCAAGATGCACTTTTTTCAAAGGGAGCTGATGCAACTGTCATTCCTCAGTCACCAGCACGTCCAATTTCTGAAATACCATTAAAAAATAATGACACATTCTCACCCTGCTGCCTACTACCGGTTAACAGAATGATCCCAGCACAGAACCACTTGGTGGCCTAAGAAAATATGGAAACACTTCACATGCAGTATCTCACTGTTGATCCCTTGCTGTTTGTATCAAAACACTTCACATGATAAATCATCTTGTCTGAAGTGAGGCACTTACCAGAAAGATTCCTCTGCCCTCCTGCCCCCTTGATAGGTTTGTTCTTAGATTTCCAAATGGATCCAGGATAGAAGCAAACCCAGTTTGAAGTGTGGTTAAGGCCATGATCAGAAAAAACGACTATGTCCAAAAAGTGACACTGAGTGACTTTTGATTTATTTCTTCTCAATTGTTTCCAGCCCCAATCTTCTCAGCTTGCCTATGAAAAAGGATGATGTTCTCAGTTTTTAATGTCACAAAAAACTGAATTGCAGTCTTCGTATGTCCTGCCTTATTACTAATGAAGAAGAGGCATGAGTATATTCTGTTTTTTCATGAATATTTTGTCAATATTTTTAAACAAGGTTTTTAAATAAAATTTGCAAGATCTTAATCTAAATTTGCTCAGTCTGAATCCAGATCTGAACCTACCATTTGAATATCTCTGAACTCACATGTGGTTGAATCCATCCCAAAGAATAGGCTGTTTAAACTGAAACTAATTCAAGACCAAGCTGAGGTTAAGAAACAAGAAATAACTGCTGTTTGCAGCCTCCATGCTGATTTTCTGCACCTGAAACTTCATACTGACTGTTAAACAATTCATTAGGAACAATTTGGACAAATAGGTTACAAGCTTCATATAGCAATAAACATTAGTAAGAGTTTCAACTATTGATAATTGTGGATTATGAAATTATGGATTTTAGCTTTCCAGCACAGATTTCTAGGGTATTTTGTAAGTCTCCCTGGAGGATTGGGGCTGAGAAACTAGACATGCAGCGTCAGAAAACAGTTATATTTGGAAAATCTCTCTTTCTCTGGACAATTCTTGTCTCAGTGTTCTCCTTTTGCCATCATAGCCATAGCAACATTACTAGCAAAAGATGAAAGATGTCTGACAACTTTGTTCCCCTGGAACCACAGAGCTTTCTACCATAGGGATAACTTTCATGCGGAAGAGACACAGAACATTTTCCGGGAGTGAGTCCAACACTTTGAAAGAAATCCTCCCAGGACAGAAGAACCCTCCCAAACCTCACCACCTTCAGGTCCCTTTGCACGGCAAGTGATTTCCTTCTTGCCTCCTGCAGGGTAAATGTGCAGAAATGCACGCACATTTATTTAAGCCTTCCCCAACTAAGTTGTTCCACTACCCCTGCTCTTTAAAATGCTTAATCATAACTGGAAAGTGCGCCAGCACTTATGAACATTATCATGAGTGTAACAATAAAGAGTAGACAACAGGAACATGTTCCCTTAGCTCAGTTGATGGTATGAGTGTGGGAAGGGAGAGAGAGAGGAAAGGAGGGAGAGAAGGAGGCAAACTCTAGGGCACATCAAGCCATGAATGAAAAAACATGACAAGTAGCCACTGAAGATCTAGTTTGGTAACAGCAGATTTATGTACAGACTAAGCACTCAGAACTGACACCACCATGAAAGCTGAGACAAGGGCAAGTTTGACAATTATCAATAATGCATAGCCCAGGAGCAGAAAAGGGACCCATCCTCCTTCAACAAAGAAAAGAAGTAAAATTATCAGAAAGGTAAAGAAGGTCTTTGGAAATCAAGGATGAAAAATAAGGTTTTTTACTTTTTTTTCAACTGGGACATATTCTATAGGAGCAAAAGTATTAAGAAGTATTAAGTAATTGGGTATTAAGAAGATAGGGCATTGGGTCTGAAACCAGAGAAAATTAAGTCATTTGGGATTAAATCAGCGCCTGCTCATCTCCTGACCAAAGAAACACAGATGTCTTCCAAAATTACCTGTTCTGGTGAAATTCTCAGAGACATGGAACACGTCTGACTCTCTTCCTTGTCTTTTTTTTTTTCCTGCCTGTGGAGTGTTTGACAGCTTATTTTACCATTCTAAAAAACAATCCAGACACTCTGTGCATCCACGTCCTATCCCTAGATACCTGTGACCTGCTCACCCTGAGTACAGTCTATTCTCATTTTCACAGCTGATCAACATCTCCTATTATTCTCCCCTCACGGATTTTCCAAGAGGAACCTCAGAGCACCAACAGCAATAACCTTTCAGCAAATATTTGCCCACAGACACTGAAAGTCCTGCTAGCTATGACAATCCTGACTTGCAGCAGGACTGCTAGCAGGAGCTGTGGGAAGCGTAGAAGGTTCCATGTGAATATAAGGAGAAACTTTTTCACTGTGAGAGTGCCAGAGCACTGGACCAGGCTGCCCAGAGAGGTTGTGGAGTCTCCTTGGCTGGAGCCATTCAAACCCCGCCTGGATGGGTTCCTGTGTGATGGACTCTAGGTGACCCTGCTCTGGCAGGGAGGTTGGACTGGATGATCTTTCGAGGTCCCTTCCAAGCCCTAGGATTCTGTGATTCTGTGACACTCGTCTGGGATGACCACTGTTCAGGGTGATTTTAGTCCTGTTGGACTCAGCATCAGTCAGATTGGAAGAACCACATAAGGTTCCCTGGTTTCTGTTCTCCACCCAGCTCTGCACATATCCTGATAGGTCCAGTATATACCTGGATTTTTATTATTATTTTTTTTCTAGATAGGTACAGCTCCACCTCATGCCATTAAAACTTGCCTCCTGTTGGCAACCCTTCCCTCCACCAGCACCAGTGCCAGCGAGAGGGTGGTGTACATCAACCCGGTGATCTGAGCAGGGTGTAATCGATGGCAGGGCAAGGGGGAGCGGCTGGTACAGACAGGAGCTGACTGTGCTGCACTTATCCTGAGGAGCTGAGAGCTGGGGCATTGCAGATAGGAGCCAGGGAAGTGCTGAGTGACTGTGCAGCTGAGAGAGAACAGACCCTGCCTTATCCTGAAGTGGGAAGTTCAACCAGAAGGGATATTGCTGTTTCAAATTACAGGCTGGTGGCTCCAGGCAAACATGGAGGGGACTGCCACCTCCTGAAATAGCTGCAGGGGCAGCATGTTCAGATTGGGAGCATTAGGGTGACATTTAGGAGTGAGGGTTGCTGCTAGATGGCTTTTGGGTGCCAAGGTCACAGCCAATCAAGATGCTGCTCATCACTGCCTGACACTCCTCCATCCTCTCCCCACCTCCACCAGGACCTAGAGGAAAACTTTCAGGGGCTGAACCTTGTTGTATCAAGAACCTAGTGAAAACTTATGGTCGGGAGCCCTTGCCTCCTAACTGCTCCCCCTTTTCTCACTGAATCCAAAGTCTTTGGCTACATGGGAGCTTAAATATTTTGTTGCCACCCTGATCACTTACAAGAATGCAGCAACTGACCCTAATGTTTTAATCCTCCCATTGTCTTAAAAACTTTTTATATTGTCACCAATAAAGATTGTCTGTCTCAAGGGTTTTCTTGCTTCTCTGGCTGGGTAATGACAGTGGGGTGGGGGTAGAGGAAGGGGGGTATGGGGAAGGGTAGAGGGCTGGATCGCTGCCAGGCTTTAAAAGGCTGCTTAAGCATTTTTCTGTGGCTTGCAGAGTTTTACTCAGCAAAGTCTCCCAAGCCACAGAATGTGCCCCTACTTGTATAACATTACAAAGTCAAGATGATTAGAGTGTAAACCTCAGCCCTCTGGAAGCTGCCCTTTTGTCTCTGGGGTGTAACGATACATTATTCCTCCTTGTCTAGTTCTTATCTCATTAATGCACTGCATTATTTCTGCTCTGCCTCCCTCCTGTACACACACCTCTCTCCTCCCTACTTCGGTTAATGGAATAAGCGTGTGTCTTTAATCCTTTCCAAAGCACAAGCCTGTAACAGGGTATGTGTATGCATTGCACATGCATGTTATAGTGAAGCCTTTCCCCTCCTCTCCCTGCCTTCCCTGTTCACACAAGTCACACGACTTGCAAAATCCCCCAGCGCTCCATGTCTGTGCCCCACTACATAGTGTCATGTTAGCTCAGGGCTCAAACCCTGCCTGTCCACAGTGCATGGATATGCAAAGCCTCACCAGTACTTATCATTCGCTCTTTCTCATCTTCATGCCTTCTTCTCAACATATATCATTATTCTGCCACCTCAGGAATTGCCTCCATCTTTCAGTTTGTTCCTCTGACCTGGTATCTGTGTCTGCAAGACAACACCATGAAGAACCAGGCTAATGAAGATGGCTTGTGACCTCTGTGTGTTTTCATTCACATGAGAGTCACTAGCAAAGGTTTGGAAAGAGGATGTTTGGTCCAGATAGGAGCCACTGAAATGGGCCAGGAATACTCCACAAAGGCACTGACACAGGGAAATGGCTCCAGTTGGACTGAACAAGAAAATCTTCAAAGCTTCAGAGAAGCTAAACACTATAGTTAAAAGAAATCCCAGGATGTAACAGAGGGAGGAAATTCACTTTGGAGTTAAAGCGAAAGGACTTAGGGTATCCAGACTCCACTTTTAGCTCTCCCAATGGTTTTTATTATATCTTTGTGAACATCCCATCTTGCTGAGTATGATGTTGAGCAGTATACAACACGTAGTTCCCTGGTTTGTGCTTACGCCCCGTCTACCTACAGATTATCTTAGCCCTTACGTTCTGCTTCAATCATAAACTGCCTGGGGCATGGTCTTGCTTTTTTCCTTCAGCATTTCTACAGCATCTGGCACACAACGGTCCATGGTTTAGCACCCCTTTGGCACAGTATGAATTCAAACGAGCCACTGTGATAAACAGCGTTGCAGCAATACAACAGAAGTTAGGATCTAAATTTTCCTCACCATGCTGCAGATCCTGGTTACCAAACTGGAAAAAGAAATGGTGGAACCCATCTGCTAGAGGGCAGTGACGTACGGATATCGGTGGAGTTTGCTGACGGGGTAAAATGCTCCAGCATCACTTCCTAGAAGTGCTGGGAGTCACAGCGTTTGCAGACTACAAAGAGATAGTAGATCATGCTGCTGTCCTCACTGCAGTCCCTCCCAGATGCTCCCTCTGATCTTTAGTGGTGGCATCCCTATTATTTGACTCCCAGAATTTCCAGGGCTCAGTGTGGGGCCTGCAAACAAGGCTTTGATTGGTATCATTAACATTCCTGAGGAAGCACTGCCGATTCCTGGCAATATACCCCCCAGAGCACCTCAGCAGGGAGAGAAAACGCGACAGGATGGCGTTTAGTTCTGCAGGCGTGCAAGAGAGGACAGACTGAGGCTGTTTGTGACAGACCAGCTATAAAACGCATGGTAGGAACATACTCCAGAGCAAGAAAGTGAAAAAATTTGTCGCCCAATGAAAAAGCGAAATTCAATCAGAGTTAGCCAAAGGAATCTGTCCCACAACGTGATTTCCTGGGGCTGCTCAGCACTCTCTCTGTAGTAACTGAACACCATTGGCAGGGATCTCCTCACAGTCTCTCTCTTCCTCTTCCAGGAACTATTACCCCCTTCCTGATTTCATTAGAAATTTCAGTATTTATTTAGTACTGACTGGGGAGGAGAGGAAGAAGAAACACTCTGATTTTACCCACTAAGCAAAAGAAGATATTTTTTTTCTCTGTCTTTTCCCCTCCACTCCCTTAAAAGTTAACCCTTCAAGTTTCCTCATTTCCCTCCTCCTCCTCTAGCTAGTAATGGCTGTGGTTGCAGCCTGGGCTAGAGGCAGGCTGTAACCCTTAGCAGACACAGAAATTTGCTCAGTCAGAATCTCAGAGCCTGCTCTGTTGTACTGTTCTTTCTCCTGTAAGACCTTTGGGACAGGTTTTCATAGCACACCAGTGCCACCAAGACTCAATAAAAAAAGGAGGACAAACTTTACCCAAGTTCTTTCCCTTGGCTTCAGTGGGTGGACTATGCCTAATATTCCCAGTTTGCACAGTGCTGTGCAAAGCATGCAAAAAATGTTATGTTCAATATTTTTAATGTCAGCAATGTATAGTTGTGTGGCACAAGGGAAAATGGTGCAGAGAAGCAAGCGAGAGAAAAACAAAAGCCTGAAAGAGATCCTCAGTACCAGTTTAAATAAAAGGAGTAGTTTTTTCTTCTCTGTAAAATCCCTGCAAACTGTGATGTTGATTTTAATACTATATTCATGTTCGTAAAGGTGAGAGTCCACAAAACCCAGAATAACTCTAGATGATCACATCTGGTTTTAAAGGTAATTAATGCTTTCAGGCAGGCAATTAACACTGCAATTACTTGAACATTTGCACATAGTCAAATGTTCAGCAAAAGTAGAGTATGTTCAATTTTGGTATTTCTTTGAGCATTCATGGAAAAATACGTCCTGTGATTTTCAAATATTTGACTTTTGAACATTTGTAAATATTTGAGTTTAATATATCACTTGGGAACAAAAATATTCCTGGTACTAACTTACACTACAGCACTTGCCATGGGTAGATCAGAGTGCTTTACAAAGGAGATGAGGAACAGGATCCTGATTCCCCAGATGGGGAAACTGAGGCCAGAAGAAGGTACACAATCATCCCACATGCATGTATACATTAGTACAGTCAGGAGAAGGGTCATAATTTTTGAGGACTAGGTTTGTGTTTTACTCACGAGCTCGATATGCTGTGGCTCTCCTCAGCAACTTCACAATGGAAAGCAATTTCTCACCTGCAAATCTCATTGCAATTCCCAGCATTTCCTCACTGCTCTGTTGAGAGAAACCCTGAAACCTCAGCTACAGATCCTGACCCACAAAGCCCCTCCTGCTCTCCATTGTTTATACACCTGAAAGCAGTTTGTGTCATCAGTGATTTAATACAATTAGTAGTTTCTCTGCTGAAATGTTATATAAACTTTTTATTGCTTTATCCAAAATCTCAGCATCGGGAAGAAGGATTGAAGCCACATAACTACAAAGATAGCCCAATGGCTGAGCACCAAAGGGGATACTGGAGCCTGTGCATTTACCTTACTGGTCTAAATATTTGTCCAGACACTGTGTACCGTGGTATTCAAACTGAAGGCAGGTGACTCAGTTTGTGTGCAAAAAGGAACAAAGCCACACAAAAGTATGATGCAAGTGTGGGCTGATATCATCAGCTGTGTTTGCACAAGGTAAAAAGCTCTTGAGCTTTTTCATAAAAGCAAACAAACAAACATATAAATAAGTATCTCAGGAAAGACCACAAAAGACCACTGGGCACAAAACCTTTCTCACCAAGCATTCAAACCTGTCATCAACACAAGTCCTCGGAGAGACCCATTGTGTGTGTGTGTATTTGGTTGCTTAGACAATAAAGGACAGCTTTCCTGGCGTTTACAAAGAGGGATAATGCTGAGCTATGCTAATCAGCATCATCTGGTGAGCCTACCCTCCCTAGCCATTTGAATGAAATCCCAGTGGATTCACCAAGTGCCTTCCTCCATGTGGGACAGTCTGGTTTCAAACTGGTCGCCTTGCTGCAGCCCACATTCTGGTTGGCAGCCAGTTGCAGGTCTTGCCAAGAATCCTCTTTTCCTTCAGTGCATTTTTCCTTAGCTCTAAAGTGAAAATCTCCGAAGGGGAGGGTGGGGGATTATTTACATCAGGACTGAGCAAAATGTTTCAGGCCCTTTGTTAACTGCAATTCAGCAGTGGGTCAGTTTGCAATTAGCAGTGCTTGAAGCACCACGTGCAGTTGTTCTGTCTTGGAGGCAGGTACAAAAAGAGATTCTTGCTTGTTGCACAGGCAACAGAGGAAGCTGTGGCTTCCTGCTAGCCGTAAAATACAGCTTTCCTCCTGGATGTGTTAGAGTGTCCCAGCTTCTCAGTGTGTATGAGTGGCACTTATTGAGCTGCATACCAGCCTTACGTTCACAGGAGAGACCAGTAATAGGGCACAAGGCCTTAATTAACCACTTGCCGGATGCTGCAGTTAATTCCCTTGCAAGGCGGTTACGTGAAACCCAGACATTCTGGGATCAGTAAGCAACACTTAGTCCTTCTTTGACAGAGGCAGGGTCATATTTTGCCAGCCTGGCCTGCTGACATCTGTTTGAGACCACTCTCCAGCTTCTGGGATGGCCAAAATGGAGGATATGTGTAGGAGAGCTTGCCTGCCCTCTGATGCTCCCCTGCGAGCAGAGGGAGTGCAGCATGTGCCATGGGGGCTCCTCACAGCACGGCTGAGAGGCGCCAGCAAACACACATGGATGGCATCTGCTCCCTCCCCTTTCCTCCTTTGTACTCCGTCCTCCTCACTCCAGGCAGACTTTGAATCTCCATTCCCTTCCATTTTCCTGCTGGAAGCTGCTGGTTTATGCGTGGGGAAAAGCTCTCTGGGGTGAGGACAGCTGCCCTGCTGCCAGGACAGTGGGAGCTTGCTCCACAAGCGAGACTGCTGAGCATCACGCTGATCTAAATCCTGGGGATAAATAATACTCCCATGCATCCAGAAGACAAAGAATGAAGCAAACCAAGGCTGCACTAATACCACACCTCAGGAGAAGCGTGGTCTGCAAAGTTCCTGCTTTGTCGGCAGTAGATAACAAGGACTGGACTGCAGACACGCAAGAGTTACCTCCCCCTTCCTTGCCATGCTCCTGCAGACACGTGGATAAACTGTGTAGGAGTCATGGCAATCCTGATGATATTTGATTGTATTTTGAGTACGTCTTTGTCATTTCTCTAATCACAAAGTTATGTGGGCAGCAACAAAGGAAAAGGTTGTGTAATTACAGACAGGGCTGGGGTTTATCAAGCCTCCCTGTGACACACACACACACGTGAGTATGGGCTGAATTTGGCACTCCCTCGTCTCCCAAAATTTGATGGCAAATTGCAAAGGCAGAATCCAGCTGGAAGATATTGTCCATCTGTTCTGGGGCAGGAAAAGTGGCAGGGTGGGGTGGGTGAAAAGCTAAGATTTCTTGGGCTAGCTCCTGAAGGAAATCACCTCCTCTGGTGTGCTGAAGGGCTGGGAGAGGAAGCCTCTAAGACAACAGGCTGACAGTTTTGATGGCAAGGAGAGAAGCTCTTCCAGCCTAGGCTGGGACAGAGACAGGTGGGGACACACCAGAGCTAAAAGCCCTCTTTGCTTCACTTGAGTGTGGGGCTCTGGTTTGCCAAAGCCATGTCACTCAAC
The DNA here is from genome assembly GCA_013398125.1 of Aegotheles bennettii. NCBI lineage: Eukaryota > Metazoa > Chordata > Aves > Caprimulgiformes > Aegothelidae > Aegotheles > Aegotheles bennettii. Next base: position 870,646 of record VZRW01012087.1, read on the forward strand.
CCTTTCCCACTCCAGGGGTGGGATTTAGGGTTGTGCCAGTGACTTTCTGTTGTGCCACAAGGTGAACTGAATTGGCACAAGGCAGCCAGGGAACCACTGCACTGGCAAAAGGGACAAGAAAGGACTTTGGAGGGCTGTAATCTGCAGTCCTGGGCTGACCTAAGAGTCTGGAAATAGCCTTCATGCTTCAAGAGCTGCCTTGAGGCAACAGGTCACCTTCACAAGTGCTAAAACCTCTCTCAGCTCCAGCATGCAGCCAGGCCAAGCCAGCTTTGAAACAAATGAGACAGATATTACCCGTTTGATCCCAGAGAGAAACTCTTCTTAGCCATCAAGTGGAAAAACACTGGCTTGCCTTTCACCTGAATCTCGGAAATCAATCTGGGAATTGCAGCAGAACTGGGTGTATCCCTTTGTTTTCCTTTTTTAACTTGTGTCACTGGATAATGCCAACTTTTCCCTCAGAGGCGGGAATTCTTCAAACCAAAATGAAGGATGCAAATCTCCTGGCAATGGGTGCCAAGCCCTCCTTTCCAGAATCCTTCCAAGGGGTGACATGAGGAGGAAAGTGAATGAGAAGCAGATGGCAGGAGATGTGTCCCAGAGGAACGATGGATATTTCTGCTGTGACCCACCAGGGAAATGTTTGGAAGCTCTGACACTTTTATTGCATTCTGGTTTATTTTGCAGAGCATTTTTTCTTGTTAGTTATATTTTGGCTTCTCTGGGCAACATATTTCTAAAGGGCAAGAGACGTGTACCCTGTGTGCCCATCTGCAACAACAGAGACACAGATAGCTGGCAAGGACTGAGCTGGACATTACCTGGCCTAAATCTCTCTCAACAGAGAAACTATCTGTTTTATGCCAGAAAAATCACCAAAAAGAAGGCCCAAGACCCTCAGTTTTCACAGCACTGGTATGTCTGTGATAAAAGACTGACATGCCCACATATTGCCTGCAGTCTTGCTCTTCTAATAGAGGCAAGACAGAAGGGGTAACCATGTTCTTATTGAACACTGGCAGATTGTCCTTTCATCATCAGATGTGGAATTCAGCTGTGATTCTCATCTAACCGGTTCTGTGGACCTTTGTGAACCAAAAGTCATTTTTCTACTCATTTGTAAAGGACTTTCCCAGGACTTCAACTTCTTTTTTACACCTTTTCTCAGCCCACTCCAATAACAACCCTAAGCCATTTATCTGAAGATATCCTACAAGCAGTCGTCCTCTTCTTCAGATTGTCACAGGGGAAAAAAACACAAACCCAAACCCGTGTATATCTTTGGTCTCTCTTCCTTTAATCACTTACAGTGCAACCTACAACCCCTATATCTGGACTAGAAGTTGCTGGGGTGACTGCAGGGTGGGGATACTCTCTACCTGAAGCCACAAATGCTCTTAAAACCCAACATAAGATATTGATGCCAGAGGTATGGACTTGAGAAGAGAGCTGTGCAAAAAAGCCCTCAGATTTAGGGTGCAGAGCACGCTGGGAAGACAGCGCAGCAGTAAAGAGGTCAGGGCAGAGGAAGAGTCTTGGTGTACCCATCACAGCCAGCATCTGCCAGTGACTTTGCTAATTCATCAAAATAGCCAGATGAAAGCCAGGGACTAACCTCACTGTACATGGAGATTTAACAACTCTCCAAAGAGAATGAAATAAACACAACTGCTGCCTTTCAAAGCTGTTCTGGTTTTTCTCCTTATAAAGATGATAAGGCCTCCAGGATACTGGAAGGGATTCTTGCCTCCCCATTTCTTTTAATTACAAAGATTTTCCCATAACACAGACAACTGGATAAAGGGTAGAAGGACAGGTTAACTTTGTAATAATCCTTTCAGCCCACAGGTTATTTTGGCTTGGCTGAACACTCTGGTGAGATCCTGCATGGTTTCCATCTAGGTGAATGTGAAGATACTGGCAAAGAACTCAATCCTTTCCCTGTTGTCATCAGCAGCTACTAAGCTACCCATTCCCTCTGGTGATGTGCAGGAGACACATTCTCTGGGAAGGACCCTTCAGGATGCCTCTTGTTGCAGGCAACACCTCATTGAGAAACTGTGGATCTGCATGGGCATCACATTCTCAGGGGACAAACTCAGGAAGAGCCAGGCAAAGAGCAAGTGCATCAGGAATGTGTGTCTATCAAGAGCATTGAACCATCTGCTTTTCTCAGTACTTTAATGATGAGCCTAGACCTCGTGACATTCAAAGTCTTTCTTTTTTCTTGAGAGCTGTCAGCAGTGGTTTAGAGCAGTATTTTAATCAAGTTGTGCAAAAGAAAAGAAGAAGAAGAAAAAGCCAACAAATTTTCCCCCACTGCCCAGTTGCAAAATGTTTCCACTGTTAGGTTCCAACTGCTGAATGCAGACATCAGGTTTCTATGGTTTTAAAACTAAATTGACACTGGAATAGAGCAGAGACAGTTGCAGAGGCTTCGCATGGGTAGTTGATGGAACCTGATAGACGTATTGAGACCTTCTCCAACCTGCAGTCCATGTTCCTTTACTCCAAAGTCACTGAAAGCAGCTCTAATAAGTCTGGGGCTCTTCCCTTCCTAACCTGGTGACCCAGAAACTTTATACCATGAAATTCTCGTCACCAAGGATAGGCAGCTTTCATTAATATTAACCTTCACTGCTCCTGCTTCCTATCTCTGTGGGATCCTTGTCTTGTTCAAGGCCTTCCCAAGGGCTGTCACAAAGGCATCTAGGTATCTTTTGAACACAACCATAATAAATAAGATCTGTAAATAAATAATCCTGAGGGCTGGACTGTGACTACCAGTCAGTTACTGTACGGTCAGCCAGTTATATTTTCTGTTATCTTTGACAAAGAACACAATCATGAACACGTTGCTTTTGTGTTGGTTTCCTGTGTGTGGGCTTTAAGGCTCTCTGATGAAGAAAAACACAAACTTTGAAAAAAGATATAGCTACAGGAAAACAAGCTTGTGGGATATAGTTTGGACCTTTCCAATCTCATGAGCGTTCCTTTGCAGAGGAGCAACATAACTGCCCTGATTGAACACATAATCCAGCCCTCAAGAGCCAAGCAGGATAGAGCAAACACTGAAATTGCACAACATGGAAAATACAGAATTATACAGCAAGCAGGATGTGAACGCGGGGGAAAAAGTGCCAGAAGATATGTATCTCTAGTCCATTAAATGTAGTTTATTTTAAAGTATTTTACATTTTATTAAAGTAAAGCAGACAGGATATAAGCACTATAAACTTTCCCCTGAAAGTGAGCATTGCTGGCATTCCACTTGCTTAAATTATTACTTTTTCAAGGGCTGATTAATCCTTGCCCCTCTTAGTTAAGAGAGGAAATGGTATGTTGGGTGTTTTACTTCCCAGGCCAAAGCAAAATGATGCTTTGGTAAGACAGTCTCAGTCTTTCACTGCTTTTTTTCTTTTTTCCCCTTGGAAATCTATCTCTGTGTTCCTGGCACATGACTACAATTTCTTTCATGGGCAATATCTCTTGCTTGAAATCTCTTTTGACAAGTTACATTTTGTGTGAGGAGCATGATTAAAGAGACTGGCTTTTACATTTTACTAGGGAAAGTTAATTACAACTTACTTGTCTCCAATGGACTGGAGGGAAGAAAAATTCCCTTAAAGAGGAATTTGCAATTTTAGATGAAAAATGAACAGGTCAACAAGCAGAGAAGATGGAATAGCAAGGCATATGAGTATTTTTTCATTAGGAAACACTATTTTGTCAAAATAGACATGCTTTGCTGGAATATGTTTTCAGCAACAGTAAATCATTCTGGAATTAGACTTTCATTTGGACTTTCTTGGAGCATTTCATGGAGCCTGTAATTTATTTGAATTACTTTTTTACAAGCTAAAATATTTACATAGTGCTAACTCTATTTTTTAAGCCATTTGTATGTCTTTATATGGAAGGTGTAGTATTGCGTTTGGACTATACCAAAAAAGAAGATTCCCACATAGTTACTTTGATATTTCAGAAGTCAAGAAATTGCAGAATTTGCATTCTACAAATCATCTGAGGTTTTAACGATTTGCATCAATCCAGGATAATTTATTCAAACCCTCTCTGGAATTCTGACAGGATGGGAAATACATTCTTGACAACTTTACCAGAACAGTTCAGCTCAACATTGATTCTGAACCTGGACCCAACCAAAACATTACTCCTGCTCCAGACCCCAGATCGGTCTTTCTGTCCCATCATTGCATCCAATGGCATTGTTGAAAGCTCTTCAGCTGAGTTCTTCACAGAAGCAAAAACCTAGCACCGGTCACTGGTGCACTGATAAGGTTTTCTCCTATAGGTTGACACTTTGGGCTCCTTTTCCTCTTGGCCAAGAAACTTAGATATCTAAGTATTGACAGGTGAAATCCACCTTTGCATCCACTCCCTGCTGGCACAGACACTGAGGCTTGGGTTCAGACATCAGATGGTGGTACAGGTTCAAGGATAGGCAGAGGGAGAGAGATGCAGAGGGAGGGAGGGGAAAGAAAGGAGAGAGGTCAATTCCTCTCTCCTGCAGATCTGAGCCATGTTATGTGAGGCTAGTGGGAATGGGGCACCACAGTCAAAGTACTCTTTCTCATACCTGGTAAATCATGTTCCTGGCCTGCAAGCTGACCACTCTCAGTATCAGTCCAAGGCAAGGGCAGAAAAATACACATTAGCTACTGTACCTCAGTGTAGTCACCAGAGTTTTTAATTTGGGCATTTTAAGAGTCTGGGGGGCCACCAGAATGAGTTCTATTGAATAATTCTGAGTTTAAAAAAAAATTAAATCCTTTTTCCCTTCTTCTTCGCTGCCTGCAGGGCAGGTGCAAGCTGACAGCTCCATGACTATAAATTGCTGCTGGAGCCACTAAAGCCTTCTCTTCAAACCAGATGCTCCTCTTTTTTGCATGAGTAGCAGAACACGTGCCCTGACCGTCTCCAGCTATTTTTAAAAGATAGATGTCTTCATTGCTTGTTTATAGCTTTATGTGTTGAAAAAAAAAAACCCAACAGATTTAACTCAGGAGACAAAATGTCTGTGAGGCAACATGCATCCTTTGGAGGCACTGGAGAGATCTGGAGAGTAAAAAAATGTCTAGTTCATTTCACGAAACCATAAAGCCAAATTAAAGAGTTAAAAGTAAAAAAAATCCGAGGAAGAATTTTAAGTTAAAAGCGAAGAAGAATGTTAACAAAAACGAAGCCACCTCAGTGAAAAGTTTCAGGTCATTATCCTGCAGCTGCAATTTTCCTAACAGTCACATCATGTGCTCATCAACTATGTAGCAGCTCAGTTCTTCCCAGGTCACCCAAGGATAACGTCCTGAAACTTTGGACTCTGTTTTAAGAAATCATTTTGCAGGCACCATCCGTCCTACTGCAGACTCATTCCTCCAGCTTGCCTCTGAAGATGCCCCAAGTTTTGCATCTGTAGGAAGAAAATGAAAACCAGAGGAAGCCCCCATTGATGGCCTGTCATGAATCTGAGAGCTCTGAGGCAAACATCAGCTCCCCAATGAAAGAATGACAAAAATATGGTTCTCTGAGCTGGAGAACTTCCTGTTGCTTTTTAGCTCACCCACTGAAAAGGGAGGAAATATGTGACATTGCAATATAATTATTCTTTTTCCACTGTCAGGAACCTAGGACAAGCTAATTACTCACGCAGAGTCATGAGCAAGCTGCACAGGTCCTCCCAAAATAAGTGGCAATAAAACTTTGCTCCTCACCATGCCATCTCCAGAGTTGATGACACATCTTTCTTTGCTTCCATTCAGATTTATGTGGGTTTCCTAGGCCTCTCTTCATTTTCTTTGATGCTGATCACAGACAAAATGATGTCATTCTTGGGCAGAGGCTGGCACCAGGCACAAGTGCAACAGCAAGTGAATTTTATCAGTAATTAGGGACAGGTTGGCAGTGGATGGTTGGTCCTGGGAACCCTTTGGTCCAGGTCTGTGGTCACACTGGAGAAAGCAAGAACTTATGCTCAGTGCAACTGTGGTTCATTCACCTGTCTCTTTCTTGTCCAGTCCCATGTTGCCACCTGTCTCCCTCATCACTCCTGTTCAGCCCTGTAGTCCTCCATCATGTACACAAGCCCTCTACATAACCACTAATTCTCAGTGCCAGATACCTGAACCACTATTTGTCTGTAAGCTCACACCTACCTGTCCTGATAAGATAGATAAAATAAATTATTTTAAAATCTGCCAAAATCTGGAAATCTTTTGGATATTCAGATCAATCAAGTGCAACTGTACACAACTGCTCCCCACCATTGGGTTCTGTATTAACATTTGTTATTTCAGGATTTACTAAGAAAGCTATTATAGTATCTAATACTATCACCCTTTTGAAAACTGTGAGCTTCCTTCTGCCAGTGGTATAGAGGAGATCTCTACAGAATTACTATAACATAAAGAAAAATTAATTTGTCATTACACCTGCACCCAGCTTTGCTTGCCAGGGCATTTTCTCAGAAATTTGCACTTAAAGACAAAAAGGAACAGTACTGAGTGCTTCCTTGTCCTACTGGGGTGTTCAGTGGCATGGCAGAGAGGCCCTAGGACTGTGTATGTGCAACAATGCACGTGTTCTGCACACAGAGGTGTCCCTTCCACCTCCTGCGGTCACTGTGGCAGATCTCATCCGGATCAAACCATTGCTATTCAGCAGTTTCAGGCCTGAGTTTCACTTGCTTCAGCTCACTGGATGGGGTCCAAGAGCTTGTCACACAGCCACAGCTCTGCTCAGGAAGTTGCATTTCTTCCCCTGTGCCAGCTTTATCTCAAAGCCTTTTTTCTGTATATATTTGCAGTGATTTAAGGAGTAGATGACGGGGAAGCACAGGAGTTGGAATACTCACATTCTGTGTGAGGCATCAGTGGATAAGAAGCATGTGAAGGAAGTGAGTTATTCACCCACACGCAATCAAGGCAGGGATTTGATTTCACTGCTTTTTTCTTCTTCTTCTTCTTCTTTTTCCTCTAGCCCAGGACTTGCCATCGTAACAAAACATTTTTGCACTGGCTTGATCTCCTCCTCTGTGTGTGTCCATGTAGCTGGTTCCCTTGAATGTTTATTCTGCTGCACAGAAGTGCAGTGATTTCTGGGCAGGATGTCCAAAGATAAATCTGGCTTGTGGCGAGAGTTAAAAAGATTACAGTAAGGCCTTGTTTACAAAAGAGAAAGATCAGCTGCTGTTCTTGGAGTTTGTTTAAAAATTCTTTATTTAACCATCCTTCTTTGTGTTTAGGTTTGTTTCCCTTGTTAAATAAATAGCTGGTAAAGTCTCCACTGATCACCTCCATCCTCTGTGTGTGTGCATGAGCAGAGGAGAGAGGGAGAGGATTTTGTACCTGGTAATCGACTTTCTGGAGAGGCCAGGAAATTTCTAGGAAAACATTGTTAAGTATCAGGGAGTGGCAGAGTTAAATTCAGTCTGGAGCCAACTAATGAGGCTTAGCTGTGAACAGGTGAGAGAGGGGGCACTTATCATAAGCAATGTACTTGTGAGGATATTCATACCCTATACACACCTAACTGTTTCAACTTTTTGCCTTGGATTCTTCCAGAATGTGGTAGACTGAGCAGCAGCAGCTAATGACCTGACCTGTCTATGGAGATCAGGTCACACAGCAGCAGCCCCAGGACTGGACGACCAGAACAGCAGCAAGGTCTCTGGTATGTAGAACAGCCTGGTCAAATACAAAGGTCTTCCCAGCCTCTTCAACCTTGTTACTCTGAAGGGCTGATGAAGCCTCTTAGAGAAGATAGGGATGAAGAGGAAGTTAATGCTGACCTCTGTTGACAAATTTATAGAAGAAAAATTCAAAGACAGCTTCTTGCTCAATCGGTCCTTAGTCTATAGATCACTTCCCAGTGTAACCTTCCATTCTACTGCATGCTTGTCCTTCCCCAGGTTCACGCTTTGCAGGGAACAACAGCAATGCTTGGTGTTTCTCATCTCACACCAAGCATTGACCAGCATTGTCTTCATGGGCACATGAGCACAGCTCTCCTGTTCATTGCCCTGGATATATGGTGAATCACAGAATCACAGAATCACAGAATCCTAGGGGTTGGAAGGGACCTTGAAAGATCGTCTAGCCCAACCCCCCTGCCAAGATAGAGTCACATTCTGGGGTTTGGCCCAGTTCTTCAGGACCACCCTGAAATGCAGCACATAGGACTACATGTCCCTCCCCAGTGGTGGAAGCCATTTTCTTACAACACACAAAGAAGCTGTCCATGAATTCAAGTAGCTAGATCTACAGGAGATAACAAACTGAATCTCAGTGCAACTTTCTTTGTGGAAAAAAGGGTGTTTTGCTTGGCTTGGGTTTCCCAAGATAAAATAAAAGCGGGGGACAAGGGAGAAGGTGAGTAGAATTAATTTTAGGAGCACAGCCTGAATGCATTTGAAGGTAAAGTAGATGGTGTTTTTCAAGAAAGCAGTGATGCGTTTCAGCACCTTGAAGGCTGGTTCATTGTTAGAGCCCTAATCAACTGCAATGACCTGAATGCCTTCATCAGTGTATATGACCTCTTTACCAATGCTTACCAGAAAATAATAAGCAACAAGGTGCTGGTCCTAAATGAAACAGAAGCTGCCAACATCCAAAGGAATGCTCCACCTTCAAAGAAGGACTTCATTCTGCAGTGTCTCTCTCCTAAAAAACAACATTGCAGAAAAGAGACCATCTACTACATTATTTTGCAAGTTAAACTGGGAATACTGGGAAGACCTTTCACAAAATCATCTGGTCACATAACAAGACAAGATCTTTATGGCTGATAGTTTAAACCATGAGAGTCAATGTACTTTGGACAAGACTTTCATTTTGAGTTAATAATTTGTTCAATTAATCAATTATTCAGTCATTCTGTGACTACAACAGTCATATACATTTTACATTTATACAAATAATTGTAGCAGCTTCTTGTTGAGGAAACAGAGGAATGGTCAAATATCTTGTTATCCATTTCTTGTGTAGCTCATAGACAATTTTCTGTCCTGTTCTGTAATACCCTTGTAATGGCAAAGTGGTCAAATCAAGACATGCCTGAAGTGCTTCTGCAGGGTCATGGCACTTCAAGTTTAGCACTGACAAAATGACATTTTCCCAGGAAGCCTAATTCCATTCCTATTTTCCATGCTGCCAGATCTGAATCTTTACAAAGGCTTTAGAAGGACTGAAGCAATGTGTTTGTCTCATGCCAGCCCTTCACCTGAGGTCAACATCAACCTCTAGATTTCCTCACTTAGTGCCAGCAGTGATCAATCAGTCCCCTACTTGTGATCTCCTTTCAAATTATTGCCAGATTTTGCACAACTACCCATGATGTCCATTAGAAATATGGTAGATTTGGTTTTCCAGCTCTCTGCCATCATTTTTCCCCATTGGATAGGACAAGTGCGAGAAGGAGGTAGAGGTGTTTGGAGCACTTTCTAGTTTTCTGTCTCTAGTGGCACCATAATGAAGCTGACAGAGCCATTAGGATTAGTTTAGTGGTGGAATTAAGCATCTGGACAAAAATTGGATATGATGGATTTTCCCCATTAAGGTTTTTGGTCTGAGCCCAAGATAAATGATTATCAGTGTAATTACAGGGTGATTATGTTAAGTTAATTAAGGGTATGTAGCTTTATTTACAACATATTCTCTTTCCCCAAAGATTCAGAGAGCTCCTTCCCCTCCCAATCCTCCCCTTCTTTAGCAGTACATTTCTGCACAGACATTGGCATGCTCTGGAGGATTTAATCACTTGCTGACTTACAGAAGCTATAAGCAGACGTATTGACTTGAGGACTCACTCGTCTGGCCTCTGATCTGGAAACCAGTGCGACTGTATCTGTTCAGAGTGCCTGAGGATGTGGCCCTGAGGTATTTCTCATGGTTCAGAGCTGATCAGCATATGGAGCTCAATGCAGCTGCAGTGCTGATGGCGACAGAGATATGTCATGACCTAGGCCCTCTTTCCCTTTCGTAGGAGAGAACATGGATAGTCCCAGGCTGACAGAGGAGACCTGGAGGCAGCATGTAATGAAGATGCCCTGTTCCCCAGTAAATCTGTTTATTGTATAAACATGAAGAGGGAATAAACGAGACATGCATGAGCCAAAAAGCTCAAGAGGGAAGAAAGAGAAGAAGCAAAACCAAATAACAAATCAACCAACAAAACCTCGTTGAAGTCACATTTGAAAACTCTCTGGGTATTCAAGTCAAAAATGTCATGCAAATTAAGTTTGAAAGCTAGTAGCTTGCTTCTCTCAAGCCCACTTCTTCCCAGCAAAGGGTATCCTCCCCACCAGGAAATCTTACGCAAAAGGAGGGTTGAGAGGGCAGCAGGCGTGTATGTGCCTTCACCCTTGGAAAATCACCTTCTATATGAATGTACCAGAGCCCAGAGGAGGCACCAAGACCCCCCATGTGTCCCCCATCACTTCAGGGTGAAATTCAGGGTGCCTGAATTTCCACAGTGAACTCAGGGAGGAGACAAGAGTCTAGGTTGTGCAGGTAAAGTCTTAACCATGCAGCAGTTTTCAGATTGCTCATTTCAGGATAGGCAATGCAGATGGATGAGAAAAGGCCTCTCTTGTAAAGCACTCTTCTTCCCCCTTTATTTCAATGCTCATACCACAGGCATGAGTGCCCAGCTTGTACTTTTAGGCTCTGCCACATAAGAACAAGAGCTCTGAGTTTGACCTTTCTTAGGCATTGATTTATCCCTCTGCAGGTCTTGGTGATTCTCTTGCCTCATTTCAGATCCTAATAACAAAAAGCCATCAAATATAAATATTTACCTCATTTTGCTAAGGAGACAAGACTTACACGATTGAACTGTGTCTCCTTTGGTCAATTATTAGAGACACTGATCAGCTAAAACTGGCAAGAAGAGATCTCAAAACGCTTTAAGCTGAATGCAAATAGGTGACCCATTAGAGAAGAGATACTTAGTCAATGCTAAGATATGTAAGCATAAAACTGTATTAGGCATCAGAAAAGCCACTTGTACAAACAGTGTTCAAGTTTGCGAAAGAGATTATGCCATGAGTCATGACTTCTTCACCATGCATATTTCCTGGTATCTAATAGGGGAGGTTGGCAGCCTGTCCTTACTTGGCTGTTATGGAAAAACAAACATCAGATAAAAACTAATAAAAAATAAACCTTGCTGGAGCTTCACCTAAGGAACTTCTATCTTAAAAAGTCCAGTGAGGTGATTTCAGGCCTTCGGTCATCCCAGTCCACCATGCTTACCTAGCAAGTGTTGAGCTTCCTCCTTTAGTTAGAAAGTCTCTTCATGCCTTGTTGCCTTTGGGTTTCTCCTTTGCAAACCCTTTCTGTCAGCCATTCCCAAAGCAAGCCAGCTCCCACTTTAAATGGGTGGGGACATTGCCATTTTGAGTTACTTTTTCTCCTCCTTTGTTAATTGCTTCTGAAAGTCTTGGCCTAAGTGATTTGCCTGCATCTGTGGCAAAACTAGAAGAGAGTCCCAGAGGTCTCATCTAAATGCCTGCCCTATAAAATCATCTTTCCTCTATGAAGGTCAAAAAATCCCTTTCCTGTGCTCCAGAAATGATGGGGTATTCCATTAACCTTTCTATTGCCCAGCAACCCAGCTCCATTATGAAAAAATATTTATTAAAATGGTAATCCTGAATCTAGTTCAGACATGAAGCTGCAGTGCCTCCATCAGTCACTCAGTCAGCTCTCTCATGAACGTGTTATCTGAATACCCTGTTAGGGCACTGTTCACTCTGTAGCCTGCAGACATTCACCCATGCCTGATTTCTCCTGTCCTTGGGAGACATCCAGACTTCTCCCGCAGAGCGAAGGAAAAGCACAGCCCAGGGGCAAGGGAGAAATGACGTACCCTACTCTACATCCTTTCCTGGATGCAGAGACCTTGGAGGCCTCTAGCTACTGGGAACATGCAGGGTTAATTACACCTTCTTGCCACCTTGGATTTGGGTCAGAAGAACAGCAAACATGTGACTCTTCCAGAGATTACTGGAAATTGTGTCCAGTGGTGTTGAACATGACGAAGGAGTACAAATCTCTGAGCCAGGAATTGTGGCATTAAAGCTGAAGGATTTTATGTGTGAAGAAAGGAGCAGACATTCACAAACATATCCCAGACAATGCAAATCCTGTATCTTAAGTGTCCCTAACCCAGAGGAGGAGAGAAGAAAGAGTTGTCTCCTTAGTATAAAGAAGCAGAGCTCTGTATCAGTCAGAGGAACTAACCCGTTTCCAGTATATGAGGATCTGGCTTGATTTTGTGTATTTGATTCAGACTGCTGGAATGAGATCTGTCGTGTTGTATCGTCCCTGACTCAGAGGCAGCATCCAGAAACCATTACAGCTATGACCGAGGGACACAGCACAAGGGCAAAGGACAAGCAGAGCAGATTTGGGCAGGTGAACTGGAGCCCCCAGTGCTTTAGACAGACAACCATGATTTGTGCAATATTTATTTGAACACATCAGATTCCTGAAGGGTGGATGAGAGATTGGCAGAAAAAAGAAATCAGTATTTATCAAAGGACTGCGTATGTGAGCTGTATCACTTCTTTGGGTAGCCTGATATATATCCAATATCGAGTATAACTTTTGGATGATAACTGTTGAACCAGCTCTGGAGCAAATGTCAAGGTCTCTCAGGTTCCTCTGGATTCAGAGGGTGAAAGTGGACTCATTTCTCTATAGGTGTGAAGTACACAACAGTATCATGCTGCTTCTAAACTTTTCCATTGCCTGACTTCAGCCTCACCCTTTGCTTCCTTTCCATCTGAGCCACATAGCTGGGAAATGTTTCAGAGCACTAGACAGGTTGATGTCTTTTGTATGCCTCAGATTTCCTTTCCAAAAAACTCAGATGAAATAAAGCCCTCTCCCAAGACTTAAGTCCCAAGAAGGCAAAGAAGGCCAGACATTTCTTAAATGTTTGATGGGTCTCTCTATGGGGAAAGGTTTTATAAAACTTTCAACAGTACATAATATTCTGATTTGTATTCACCTGGATGTACCTACTAATTGGGAGAAGTACTACATCACACCTTTAAAACCTTGAAGAACCTGGCTAGATACATGCATAAGTAAGTACAAGTGATAAGTATGTCGATTTTATCTATGTCCTTTTCAATTTTTAACTAATGTCTCTGGAATTCATTGGCACTGGCATGTGATATTTTATATATCTCCCTTGTCCCTGGGCAGAAAAGGCACATGTGTCCAGAGGATGGAGAGGCAGGCTGTTTGATTTCAGCTGGGGGTACACCTGAAGATTTGGACCTACAGGACTTCCTAACAGCAGGTTCACCAAGGATTTGAAGTGATTTGTCCTGTTTTCAGACTGTCAGTCTCACCAACAAACTATTCTTTCTCTGCCAGGGCTCAAGACCATAATTATTACCAAGGCTTAAATTATCATGCATCAATAGAGCCATAGTGATGAACCACATGAGTGCTGCTAGGATCAGAGAAAATAAGACTGGAATGGACCTCAGGAGCTCACTACAGCCAGCATTCTTCACTCTGTGGTCCATGCCTGGTAGGCATCAGGCACTAGTCAGGAAACTTTGTTACAACTTAATTTCCCAGCATATGGCAAAATGACACGCTTAGTAGACAAGGGAAAGGCTGTGGATGTGGTCTATCTAGAATTCTGTAAAGCATTTGACAATGTCACCCACAGCATTCTCCTAAGAAAACTGGCTGTCCATGGCTTAGGTGGATATACTCTTCTCTGGGAGAAAAACTGGCTGGAAGGACAGGTCCAGAAAGTTGTGGTTAATAGAACTAAATCCAGTTGGCATCTGGTCACACGTGGTTTTCCCCAAGGCTCAATGTTGGGGCCAGTTCTGTTTAATATCTTTATTGATGATCTAGATGAGGGGATCGAGTGTACCCTCAGTAAGTTTGCAGATGACACTAAGTTAGGTGGAAGTGTTGATCTNATCCAGGCTCGGGGAAGAGTGGCTGGACCTGCTCAGCAGAAAGGGACTTGGGGGTGCTGGGTGACAGTTGGCTGGGTATGAGCCAGCAGTGTGCCCAGGTGGCCAAGAGGGCCAGTGGCATCTTGGCCTGCATCAAGAACAGTGTAGCCAGCAGGACCAGGGCAGTGATTGTCCCACTGTACTCGGCACTGGTGAGGCTGCACCTCGAGTGCTGTGTTCAGTTTTGGGCCCCTCACTTCAAAGAAGACATGAAGAGGCTGGAGTGTGTCCAAAGAAGGGCAACAAAGCTGGTGAAGGGCCTGAAAAATGTCTTCTGGGGAACGGCTGAGGGAGCTGGGGGTGTTCAGCCTGGAGATGAGGCAGCTCAGAAGGGACCTCATCGCTCTCTACAACTACCTAAAAGGAGGTTGGAGTGTTGAACTGTGGTTCCTCCCAGATCAGAAAGGTGAAGTCATCCTTGGATGAACTGGGAGAGGGGGAGCAAGGGCAGGAACACCAGTTGAGTCCAATCCCCTGTCCTAAGGCAGGATTCAGCTCTATTAAACCATTTCTGCCAAATACTTTTCTAACTCCTTCTTAAAAATTTCTAATAACACAGATTCCACCCCTTCCCTAGGCAGTGTATTCCAGCATTTAACTATTCCGACTGTGAAAAAGTGTTTCCTGATGTCTAACTTGATTCATTCTCAGAGCAATTTAATCCCATTTCTTCTTGTCCAATCCATAGGAGACCCAGAAAGCAATTTATTCCCTTTTTTAGCCCCAGGCAGCACAAGGTAAAACATGTTAGCATATACCTCACTAAAAAGTGTACAGCATGCAGTGTAGAGAACTCAGAGTACTTAGCCCAGGGAAATCTGTGTTGATGTTGGGAACACAAGACAACATCTTTATCCTCCTCAGCAAAGAGAATATACTTGGTTCATGATAAAGAGGGGTAAGCTGCAAGTCCCAAGACATCATGATATCAGAGAATCATAGAACCATAGAATGGTTTGGGTTGGCAGGGACCATAAATTTAGATCATCCAGTCCCAACCCCCCTGCCATGGGCAGGGACACCTCCCACTAGACCAAGTTGCTCCAAACCCCATCCAACCTGGCCTTGAACACCTCCAGGAAGGGGACATCCACAACTTCTCTGGGCAACCTGGGCCAGTGTCTCACCACCCTCACAGGAAACAATTTCTTCCTAATATCCAATATAAATCTCCCCTCTTTTAGTTTGAAACTGTTACCCCTCATCCTATCACTCCATGCCCTTGTTAAAAGTCCCTCTTCAGCTTTCCTGTAGCCCCTTCAAGTACTGGAAGGCTGATATAAAGTCTCCCTGAAGCCTTCTTTTCTCTAGGCGGAACAACCCCAACTCTCTCAGCCTGGGAAAAAAACCAGAACACTTATTTGTCCCCAGAATGGCCTACATTGAAAAAAGTACTGAAAACAAGGTCTCCCCAAGAGGATCCCACTGTCTCTAGAGTTCACTTATTCCTTTGCTGTGCCAAGGAATCAGGAGGACCAATAAAAAGAAAAAAAAATAGTGTTAAGAAAGGAACCTTTGTGGGCAGCTGTTAAAAGAAGGTTGAACACATTTATTTATTTATTTTTCTAGAGGGGAACATTGATGAGAAGACAGAACAACAAAGAATTGCTTTTGGAGTAGTCCAAAAGCTCCCTGCTGGCAGGTTGGCCCCACCCTCCCCTCTCCAGCACACAAGGACTCTTTTCAGAGAATCACCTGGCCCATAAATTCCAATTTATGGTAATTTAAGAAAACAAATGACCAACTCCAGCCTTTGACTGTGTTTAGGAAGGGCTGGATTAAGCAAAGTGATTAAAAAAAAGCCTTTCCTTGCCACTCGACATTGCAGGTGGTATTTCCTTCAATCCTCCCAGTTTTGTGGCTTCACTATCCAGAGCCATCAAGAGGTTACACTGGTGCAGCTCAGGGGTTTGCAAACATTATGCAGGCTGGGGGAAGGGCAAGAGGAAATTAAGTGGCTTCTTTCTTTCCACCTTCCTTTCTCTAGTTATCTGTAGCAAGCCTTCAGAGCACCTATATTTAGACTAGGATATATAAAGAGGCACAGATGCACACTTGACCCAGGAACATTTCCCATTT
Source organism: Aegotheles bennettii (assembly GCA_013398125.1). Classification (NCBI taxonomy): domain Eukaryota; kingdom Metazoa; phylum Chordata; class Aves; order Caprimulgiformes; family Aegothelidae; genus Aegotheles; species Aegotheles bennettii. The sequence continues at coordinate 886,736 of VZRW01012087.1, forward strand.
TCTATTAAATTGACTCATTTTTAGCTTCTGTGCTGCTTTCTTCAGTGATCTGGGATCTGGCCAAGGGCAGAAAAAAGTGCTTTTTAGGACCACTTACTGAATAAAGATCTGCCTGAGACTTAATTACAAATGTGGTGTACCAATTTAGATAGGCAATGATGTTGGATTCAGCAAGGAGATGGCTCAGAAGTCAGCACCAAACACTTTGGATTTGTGGGACAGAAGAGCTGAAAGCATGGGGACTTTACATGCCCTTCAGGGCTCCTGGGACCACACATCTGCTAACAAGCATGTTATCTTCTTCTTATACAGGGGAAAGCTAGACCGGAGGTCAAACAGGATTCTTTATCCCTAATCCTCTTTTTGGGAGGCCAGAAGTTTACTCCTCAAATGGTCAGAAACCCTCTCCTTCTTTCCAGTTTTAGTTTATTCCCGGCCACATTTATCTTTGTGACTTCTGGTATGAAACATTTTTACTTCAACGTAAATAGCTTTCCCCCTTTCTGACATCTTACCCTCTCCAACCTCAGCATAGTCACAGAAAGTTAAGCCATCCTTTTTTGACCCTTGTTTTTCTACAGAAAGCAACCTAATTGCCCTGCCTCTTTTTATGAAACATGGTCTCCATTGCCCTTTTTTTTCCCAGAGTCCTACCATTTGATTCCCGTGCTAGCCTCAGTGGTTAATGTGTACAGAATAGGCTGCAAGTCTGGTCATGAAACAGAAGCTCAAGATAAAGGTACGCACTCCAGGCCACAGCATCAAGACTGAGGTACTGTAGGTGACCCAGCAGCAAGCCCTGGGGGAAAAACTCAGAAGGAGCTTCTCACTGTGCCCACAGTGTTTTACTTGTGTTTACACACCAAGGAACAGCACTCTAAGCTTGTCGACACATGTACTCTTGGACTAGTCTCCAAGCATCCTCCAAACCTCCATGGTGCAGGCAAGGAGTCCACATCTCGCCTTGTCATGTTAGCAGCAAGATGACTTCCCTAGTAAGGAAATCCCATGGGAGACCCTCTACAGACACACACACGACAGGAGCCAGGCTGCTGTCACCTCACATGGGGATGACCTAAGCTCCCCACACAAGCCAGCGTGTCTGTGGCATCTGCATCCTCCCTACCCTTCCCAGTCCCTTCCCCACCTCCAACACCTGCTCCTGCACTGCCACCCAAAACCTGACACCAGCTCAAAGCCCAGGAGCTTGTCACTCTGCCTGCAGTGCGTCCTAACCACTCCTGCCCAGCCTACATTCCAAGTTCTGCCCCAGTCTAGCCTGCCTGGTTTTCAGGTCAAGACATCTGCACCTCCCAGGAAGGACTGAGCAGGTTTGCTGGAAGCATTTGGGAAGCAGTTGTCTGGTCAGTGTTGGGGGGACAGGGGAAGACACGGTCAACACTTCTTGGTGCTGAGGTGACTAGGGTGGCAAAGGAGAGGTGCAGGCTTCTCTGAGTTAAGAAGGACTTGAAAATGGTGATGATGCCTGATGGAAAGTGCAATCTAGCCAAGGGTGAGCTTAACCATAGCAGCACCCTGACATCAAGTTTCCATCACTTTTTTGTTGTCATTTGCAAGTAAAATAGTCTTTTTCCTGGGAAAGAGGAAGTGTTAAATACATAACATTTTCATTCCCAATCTGAAATTTCTGTGGGTTTTTCTGAAAACTGGAGAGATGAGGGAAGATCTGCTTGCTTGGTTGCTTGCTTTTCTTTCTTTTCTTTCTTTTACATGTCTTTTTCTTTCAAATTGTTTTTGTGGTTTTTTTTTTCCCTGAGGGACACATCACTCTCCTCTCCCTTTTCACATCCTCACTGGATCTGATTGTCCTGTATTTTCTGAGGGACTGGTTAAGAAATTCAGATGTCCAACTTAGCTTTCCTGAATTAAGCTTATTTTCCAGAAGACAAACATACAGCACTTTTTGAAAACCCAGTTCTCAGGTTCTCTCTCCCAAGATGACCCACTTATTATTCCCTTCATAATAGGAAGAGCCAAAATCTTCACTAATTTCAGAAAATTTTTGTCTTTATCTTTGTAAAGTGAAGACAAAAATCTGAGCTTTGATACAAACAAAAAGTTATTCTTAAAAAAAAACAAAAACAAAAGAAAACCATAAAACTTGAGTTGCCAGCATATTTATTCCTAAACAAAACTTCTCTAACACAACCCTGGGTTTCCCAACAAGCAGTTTTGCAAGTGAACTTCATAGTATGACATCAGTGAACAGATGGCAAGCAAAACTGTTGGCAGGGTGATGAGAAAGCTGGCCATTTATAATGGAAAATGTCCTGATAAAATGGAATGCACTGATTTTATTCCATGGTAATGTTTATAAAATTCCTTTCCTGAGGTTTCTTCGAGGATCTTTTCATCATTATTGTATTATTATTAATAATAAAACATATAAAGGGAAAAATGTGCATAGCAAATGACATTTTAAATGCCCCAGAGGAAAAAGGAAAGGTTTTCAGCACTGGTAGGGTTGATTGCATTGTGATGATTTGTTACAAGCTTTACAGTTACAAACCACAACGGCGCGGACATTTCTCCCAACAGGGTTAATTGTATAACAACACTCAATAACTGGCAGGCCTTCACCTTTCAAGAGAGGACACTGGAGTGTGAAGGCATGCACACACACTGCCAAATTTCTGTACCTTGAGAATCTCTGAATGCTGATGTGCCTCAGGTCTTTCAAAGACAGACTTTCAGCTGGATGCAATTCAGGATGCATCCATTATGCAAGCTGTGGGGAACAAAGCTGGGCCTTCGAAAAAAAATTGGTACAGTTGAGGCGTAGTTTATGTCTTGAAAAGCCAAATCCAGATGTTGCAAAAACTATTAGCTAATTTAGGTAAAATTCATCCTAATAGTATTTCCTGGAAGTTTCCAGGGATGGGGCAAGCTGCAAAGCCAGGCAGAAAGAGGTTCCTCTTACAGATAACCACTGGAAATTCTGCACTGGTGCAGGACAGGAGGAGACAGAAGATGAGTTGAGGGTGGGACTCCTCATCCCACCACAATGCCAGGTCACAGCACAGAGAAAGAAGACATTTCCTCCCACTCCTCCACATTTCCTCCTGTTTGCCTTAATTCCAGGAGCTCAAAACCAAATATGCTTTACTGAACCTAAAACTTCTTACAAAATTATTTCGCTTTGATAAGACAGGATGAAGACATGTGTGGTTTGGATTAATCCCAAGACATTCCTTTCTTACACAACCCCACCAAACCAGGAGAGAAAAAAGTGACAAGACTTCAGATAGTTTAAAAGTGAATAAAGCAGGGGAGCAATTCACAATAATAATTGAAGGATTATTATGATAGACCTTATCAGTGCTTATCTCCTAGCTGTTTATAAAACCAGCTGATATTGTTATTGCCATTATGCAGACAGTGCAAATGAGGTTGAAGGAGATCAAACAACTGGCCTGTGGTTGCCTAGATAGACAACAGCCATGCCTGTTCAGTCTTTACCTGTTACACACTGATGCACTGTGTCCATCACAATAAAAATCTGACAAAATGGAATTTGTCCTGGGACAAAAAGCAGGAGCCAGAAAGTTTTGTATCTTTCAGAGAAAAACCACCTGGGTAGCCAGACTCCCCTCCCATTCTGTTTAGCAATAAGGGACAGAGAGGGCAGCCATGATCGCACGCTCTCCACTCACGACCAACAGGCAGTGACCTCCTGGCGTGTTGCAGCAACATAGCTAAACAAACAATTTGCTGTTCCAGCACCCCTCAGGGCAGATTCCTCAGTGGGGACAATCTATTTCCAGCATTTCCATATTCGGATCTGGAAGTCATTATATCCACCTATTCTTACAGTGAGCCACCATGAGTATATCTAAAGTCTCTATCTCATCCTGAACACCATGCCAGAGACCAGCTGTGCTGGAGAGGACTTGTTTTCTAGCAGAGTCTCAGGCTAAAATCTTTTTAGGCACAGAAGACTGGCTAGTCTGAGTGAGCCTTGACTGGATGCTGAATTCACAACAAGCTCCAATGACGTACATGAAATCCAGCGTATCACCATTTTACATTGCTTCCTGCTTCCCTCTTCTCATGATTCTAAGATGTCCTCAATTTACCTGCAGATACATTAAGAAAGCTCTTATCTTTTGGGCAAAATCTCAACTTGGAAAAGCCACAGGAACTATAAACTATACTTCAGCGAATTGCCTAAAGCTCTCTAGCTCTCTGTGGTTTGATACCCTGCCTAGTGGACAATTCCTAGCCCTTAAATTAATCTGCAAAATATTTTTTTTTAATTTCCTTCCATCTGCAGTGTGTTCTGTTCCACCTCCTCTATACAGCTCTGCTGCCCTGGGACAACAACTTTAACAACAATAATAAAAACACACAGCAACAACAATGTGTTTAATCTGGGGCTCCCCTGTGGCCACTTCCCTGCTGAACATTGTAGGGAGACATGGACACAGCCACTGGGTTCCATCTCTCTCCCACGAGGATCCAATATCCTGTCCTCAGCTCATACATTTTGGATCTGCCACTGTTTCTGCCAAAAAACTTTCATTTTACAGGAGGGGAATGAGAAAAAATAAGAAAGGAAGAAAATGACAACGGAAGAGTTTTAAAGGGCAGCCAAAATAATTCTTCCTGGATGTTTTGATCTTTTAAAATAACTTGTTCTTGAAGAAGCTATATTCTAGTGGCCCTCTGCAGGAACAAAATCCTACTGGAACAAAATCCTATCACCACTGGAAGGAAGAAGGTGCAAGATAATATAATTCTTTTCTGACTCTAAGGACACAGGAATTGTTGGATGAGAAAACCCTACTAGGGTAGAGGACATTAACCCTCTTTCAGGTTTATTGCAGTGATGTTGCTTTCTCTCAGATACAGGCAGATGTATAAGAGATACAAAATGGATTAAAAAACAGGTTTAGGTAAAACAAATCACAGCTGGACCCAGAAGCCACCCTTGAAAATCACTTTCCCAGCAATTTCCTGAGGCTTTTATCCCCACTGCTTGGAGTTGTGTTATCAATTCAGGGCAATAGAGTGACTTCACCTCTGTCCTCTGCTTGCACAGATCCACCTCCAAATATCCCATCTTCATACCTAAAAGCTGCTTTGTGTATCTTCCAAATTGAGTTAGTGGTCCTCTAGCAGCATGGTCCTCTCTTCTCCTCTCTCCGTTTTGCTGGGATGCACATGCAACTTTAATGCTCTGCAAACAAATCTTACACCTTCAATATGAAAAGCCAACCAAGGCCTTGACTTGCAGCTTAGTTTACATAAGTCTGAGCCCTCCTAACTTGTGTCAGTGCTAGGGAGCTGATATGGTATGCAAGGAGGCAACCCTAAGATGCTTCATCCTGAGATCCAAGTGAAAGCCATAAAGGCTCCTTAATACCAGGGCTTTCATGGAATAATTCCAGGTTGACACCAGGGTTGAAGAGAACAAATTGGGCTATTTTTTCATTTTTTTTTCCTGAATTTAGCACTGCTTCCAATCCACATTCCACAGTTTCTAAATTACTAAAACTCCAGACTTTTAAGTTCTGCTTTCTGTACAGCTGTGTTATTTTCTCCTCTCCAGTGGGGACATTTTTGTAGAGATCTGACTTGGTTTGTTACCATTCTCCTAGTTCCAGTCTGCTTTGAAAATAGAAGGTCTCAAACTGTGAAACTCATTTTGGGTTATAGAAAGCTCAAAAAACTCCTCTTTCATGTTTGGCAGGTTTCTAGAATAGAGACTGGCCTTACACTCATTTTTCCACCTAAAGTGATTACACCAAGGCTTTAGGTCCTACAGCTGACCTGGATTTGACCTCCATTGCAGTGACAACCTACAAGAAGGATGGAATGAAATACTAATTGCAAAACAGCTTGGGTTTTTTTATCTTTGCTGAACAATTCAAGTGAAGTTCTGTTTAACAAAGGGTGCAGCAACAATTCTGCAGCAGTCTCCATAGCCATAGGCACTCGCCTCCCCATTACTGGGTAGCTAAGTTTAGAAGATCCCATTTGGTACCGGAGTACCTTTAATAAATATCCTGATCATTTTGAGACTGTGTTATTTATTGGCAACAGATTTAAGAATATTAATTCAGAAAATTATATTGATTTTAAAAGTCCATCTTTACTGAAGCAGCAGCTGAAGGGCTTGTTATCTGAAGAGCATCTCTTGAAACTGAAAAGAAGCAGAGCTGTGATTTTGATCACATTACTGTGACAGCTGAGCCAGTAACCAAAAATTCAGAAATCAGTGTAAAATGATGCCACTAGACTATGAAATTCAACTGTTCTGCTGTTGACATTTTCTTGCCATTTTTATCTGAAAAGAATCAAAATTACTTTAGTCATTTAGTCTGTACTTCAAACACAGTCCTATTTTCATTTCAATGTTGTTGATGCATGTACTTGTAATATTCTCCACGCATGTTTCTTGTCAATAACATTAAGAAAAAAAACTATTTATAGATTTCCTCTATTAAAAAACATTGCATAAAAACTGAGTTGTTTGGTTAGAATGAGAGTACAAATGGCTCGGCTCCCCAGATAAGTTGCAGCCCCTAAAATTTAGAAGCCTGACTCTACAAAGTTCAGCCACATAGCAATATTATTCTGCTGTATGCTTCTCAGCATACAGCCAGCGCTGGCTGGCAGTGCCTGACATACCCTTATTTAGGCAGAGCATAGGAACAGCCCAGAGATACTCATGCCCCCAAGACTCAGACCAGATGAAAGGTTATGATATGAGGTTGTTCTATCCTTGGGAGTGCAACACAGGCAGTGTCTGAGTTTGGAAAGGATTTGCATGCCTTGTATGGTAGATTAACTTCTTGTCTCTTTAAGCAGGAATCTCCACACTGTTGTGTTACTTCTTGGCCAGGTGAATGAGCTGTACACCAGGACTCTACACGCACAATCTTTGACCACTGGACCAGGGTGTGTTTGCTATTTGTAAGCAGGCATTCAGAAGCTTATCAGCAAGATTTAGCACAAGATCTGGTGCTCTGGCTTACTGGAGAATACAGTGTATCACGTACCAAATCAAAGCAAAAATAATTTCTTTTGCATCTTATGGGTTGTAGAAAAACCATGATCATCTTCCTAACAGTGGTTGCCTCTTTCTCCACATGAGACTGGAAAATGCCTGACCACAAAAGCATGATCTATCACATCTCACTTCCTTCAATTTTCCTTCTACTGCTTCTCTGTAGTGCTCTTTTTATTGTTTTTCCCCTGGCTCTGCTGATAAGATGACTTCATTACACTTGCATTCAGGCCTTACATGATTCAGCCAGGTGTTACTCATGTGTCTACATCAAAGCTACATGGAAGAGGAGAGAAATCCCTGCTTCTCTGGGGAGTGCTTTTATGCCCCCTTCCACCAAATCAGCACTAGCAGAAAGGGGAAGGCAATGATGTATTTGACCATACTGCTGTCTGCTAAGTGAGTGTGTGTCTAAACCCTCGTTAGAGGCTCTTGCTCTGTAATGACAGCATGGCTCTATCCAGCATTAGAAAGCTAATGTGGCTCAAGTTAAGACAGGACCTTTTTCAATACTAACTCATGAATTCTGCTAGTAGAATCAGTCCAGCAGGACTTTATAGAGTTTTTAATGTACAGTCGTGAGTTTTCTTAGGAGGCTTCAGGAGGTCAGACCCAAAGAAGCAAATCCTTCACTTCAGAATAAATTCATCTCTGACGGATGCCGTAGAAACTATTTCTCTGTCCCACCATTCCCCTGTTACATTCCCTGTCTATAACAGTAGATTTCAGCAACAGAGCATTAATTTCCAAGGGGGATTCTATTTTCCATACTTGTCTCTGTAATCACATCATTCCCAACTTCACATCAGCCTGTAGGAGAAGTGTAGTAGATCTTTTATTTTGGGGGCCATTGAGTTTGAGCGCTCCTTGCAATCTCCAAGCAATGTTTTTTTTTAGCCCCACACACCCCTTTCTAAGCTATTAGCAGAATATAGCAGAGATGGGTAATTTGGGACTCCCACAACACTGACTTGCACAAGCACGTAAGAGCTGGACTTCCAATAACTTTCTATTATCAGTTCTCAAGGTGAAGCTTGGCCAACATCCATCTTTTCCCCCTTTAAATGAATTTGAATAAAATGGATAGTCTGTTCCATTGTTCTTGTTAATACTTCAAGAGTTCCTCCATCCCTCAAACAGCTTTGATGTCATCTAACTCCACTTGAAGGGGAAAGAATGTGTTTGGGAATAATTAGCAAGCTAAAAATTACTTTGTCAGAACATTTGTTTTATTGAGTTACTTGCAGCTACCAGCTAGAGAGCTGAGACAGTGGCTGAGCACAATTAGAGCCCTTTAAAGGCAAAAAAACCCAAAACCAGTCTTTTGGTGAAGCATATAGAGGTGGACTTAAGATGAGCAGGTTAATGTCCTGATTCTGTCTCAAAATTCTTGTGTAACTTCAGGCACATCATTTAATCTACCTACACTTCAGCCTCTCACATGAAATGCCTCTGGTGGCTCTTGCCTCATTATAGCATAAGCAAATATTAACGTTACAACAGAGCTGTCTCTTATCCTGCATTCCTACTCCATCTAGCATAAGAGTCCTGGATTTTGTCAGTGGCTCTGGGCACCACTTTAATACAAATAACACTCAAGTCAGAAGTCTCTTTTTTTTTCTCTCCCCTATTATGTAGAGCATTGTTATTTTGAGGTGATGCAATAATAAAACTGTCAGCCTTTATAACAAGAACTGTGAGCAATCAGTACAAAAAAGTCAACTAACATATGGCTCTTTATTCTACCACTACAAAGCAAAAATAAAGACACTTCTGTTGTCCCTCTACAACTGATTTAGAAACTCGGATCACTTAGTCTGTTCTATAGGGAAAACCAGCACATTATATAGAGGATTGCTTTAAAACTACTCTTTTGTACAGGATAACTTAACAGAAAAGAAAAAGTTCTGGCCTTAATAAATTGCATTTCATGCCTGGATTTCCAAGCATTTGAGCTATCTCACCCCTGCAACTAAGATAGCTGTTCCATCAGCTGTGCCAGAATCCAGCCTGAGGCTCTTGTAGATTTAACCTTTTCAAGCCACAGTGAAGAACCTAAGATTAGATTTAGATACCAGGTTTACCCTCAGCTCTACTTTAAATTTATGCTCCAGAGGATCAGCCTAACAGCTCTGTGCCTGTGCAACTTCACAGCCTATATATGTAAGGACAGTCTTATTCTATATGAAATGAAGCTCGATAGTAAAAGAGCAGATTCTGGGGGAAGAAAAAAAAACAAACAACCCAAACCCACAAAAAACTGGCTGTTAGCACAGCCCTCTATCTAGTATCACAAGCATCTAGAGCTCCAATTTTCTGTTCAAACACCAACTGCTCCCTACCCCCTACCTCATCCCTTTTAAATCAAAGCTGGACCTGCCAACATCTGTGGCTCATTAATGTTATCTCCAGCGCCTGTGGTTCATTGCTTTCATATAAACCATCATCTTAGATCAGCTTGTATCTCATGAGATGCTTTACTAAAGAGGAAGGTTGGCAGTACTTTGGGGGGAGGGGGAGCTCCTCACTTCAGAAGAAAATAGGGGAGAATGTTTTTCCTTTCTTTAGAGCTGCTGTTAATGGACTGCTATAGCAAAAAGAAAGGTTTTCTGTAAGAAAATAGAAGAAAATCAAATCTGCCCTAAGTATCTGAAAGCTTCAGTAGACAGACTTTGTCTCTTATTCTTGTATTGCTAATTTAGTCTCTGCTGTATGACTCCAAAGAGGGTTATGCAAGAATCTGGTTATCAGTAAGAGGCTGCTTGCTTCCTAGTGGGAATACCTTCTCAGACTAGCTCTAATTTCTTTTCTGATGTTTTATCATAAAAGAGCTTTTTTGTACTTGTTCATCTTCTCCCTGTACTTGAAGGGGAGTGCAGAACACACAATGTGAAGGAGCAGCAAAGGAGCTTTAGGTTGCAGTGGGTATGGAAAGATGGGTTGTCCTTGACAACTAATGTGGCCCAGCCTGGTGTGTGGAAAGCTATTTACCTGTCCATGAGCTCTGCAAAGGAAATCTCTGGTGTCTGAACTGAGACACCCAATGCAATGCACCATGACTCAGCACCCTTATTTTTCTGTTTCTACAGAGATCTGTAGGCTCCAAACAGAGATCATGCTGCTAAATGGGTTTCTTGTAAGCATATTAAACACTGCTAGTGAACAAGCTTGTATTATGGTCACCTGTGTTGTATTCATTCTGCTGAAAAACAAAGGAATGTTGTGACTTCTCGAGGAGTTAATTCACTGCCTGTGACTCTGTGGTCTGCTTCAGAAGCTATAGTTAAAAGCTCTGCCCTTAACCACATCCTCTGCATGCTGTATATTGTGCTGTTTTCTGTTTCTTTCTATCCTGAAGGTGGAGACAATAAAAGGTGAGAGGGAAGCCATTGGGAAGTGTGGCTAAGGAAGGGAAAATAGGATGTATCAGCCAGACCACCCAGTTGCCACCAACTTGGAAGGTGTCGAAGTGTAAGTATGGGATACTGTCACTGTGCAGGCTAAAAAACAATCAGAAATTCAGTTCAGTGTGTAGGGAGAAAATAATCCTGATGGTTAAAGTGTTTGATGGGATCTGAAAACTTTGAGGGCCAGACATTGTAGCAGGATGTATAAACATGAATTTCTAAATAACGTCTGTCAAGTGCTGGTGTCCTGATTTGAACCTGTAATGCTAGCTGAGGAGGCAGCACAAGATGTTTGCTGCATACACCCCCAGCACACATGCACCCTGCCCTCCCCCCATTTCCCCACTGCCTGTGTACGGTTGTTCTCTCTTTCTGCTTCAGTTTAGATATCTTCTTTGAACTTTAGTTCTCATTATTTCTGGACTTGTCACTTTGTTTGGAAAGATTTATTTCCACTGTTTCTTCTCTGTTCTTTCCTTGCCTCTTCTCCTCTGGATTCTTTTTTGGCAAAGCCCATTGCTGTTTTTTATGACTTTGTGTACTGTTTCAAAACAGTAAAACGTTTCTGAAGCAAGATGGTCCTCTGTTGCTCTGTTCATGCAGTAGCTCCTCCATCTCTACTCCTTTTTAAAGGGTACTTCTGGTACTTCTGCTGTACTTCTGGTTTTCAGTGTTCATTAAGAAAATAAATCACTCTGAATTGTAGAACTCAAAAAAACACTGTTCTGTATGAGTGCCATGATGTTATTGCGTTTTTTTACTTCTGTCCACGATAGCAAGCCAGGTGTCTTTCTGTGATCACATGTTGGTTTTCACAGATACGATTGAAAAGGAGCAGTCCTGATATTTCTGTCAAATGATGTTGAAATTGGCTGAAATTGGTGGTGGAATGGGGATGGCTGGCAAGTGTGATCACTGAATTGCCACTTCCTTTGGACTCCAGGACTAAGAATGAAATGTTTGTCCCTGTGTATTTCAGATCATATTGTACCATTTTAGTGACAAGGGAACTGATTTCATTTGGAAGTTATAGGCTAAGATCTAAATCTAATTTTAGTAGCTCAAAACCCATGCCAGTTTATAAATACACGTGTAAATAGTTTTGATTGGCTGAAATGGTTTTCCTTTAATGCTCTGGGGTGAGATTCCTCTTGTGTCTACAGGCCCTTACAAGAAGCTTTTGAAAATTCTTCACTTTATTCAGTACATTAAATTATAATGATAGACTTTTGATATTGAGATTATTTGCAAAAGTTGTCTCTGTGTACTAAAGTAGTATAGCCTGAATGTTAATTTTATATTGGATGGGGCACAAAACACATACAGTTCTATTCTGTGCTTATATTAACCATAAAAACAACTATTAAATTCAGGTTTGTAGAGCTAACACTTGTGCTTCTCAACTCAATTTTTTCCTGAATTGAGGTTTCTTAAAAAAAGTCCTTCTCACTCTTCTGCCAGTTGTTTTTTTATATTTATTTTTTTCAGAACTGTTTTTTGAGGTCCTGATCCATGGTAAGGTTTTAAACAGACTCCCAGATAAGAAAGATGACACATGAACATTACTTAAAAATTGGAAAAATAATTATGGGATGTGCTCTTCAATGCTGAAGAATCTGCAAGAGAAGTACAGTTCTGTTTTATGCTAAGGGATATTTTACCTGCCAGGAGTGCAAACCCACCACTTATACAAGAGATCTGTCCCCGATGGAGAGATTGTAGAGTCCAAATCTAGATGAAAAGACTCCAAAGTGGTGGAGACTTCGATTCTCATTGCTGAATGACTTGAGTGGCTATAAAGATCCTTATCAGTAGACCTAGATGCAGTCTATTGGCTAGTAGACTGACAGCATGCTGGAAGTATATATCCATAGCCTTCCAGGGACGTGGACTTAAGGGATCAGTGTGACTCTTTGAGGAAGATTGTGACAGCATTGTCCAGGAGAGAAGCTCCCTGGTCTGGACCTGTAATGGATATCAGTGAAGGACAGCTGAACGTCAAATTTAGGACCAGGAAAACTCTCAGGTCATCACATGTAGTTCTCTGTTGAGTACATCATACAGTCCTGTCTTGGAAGATTTAGTGCTTCTTCCAACAGTAACAATTTCTTGCATCTTTTCTTCTGTTAGAAATCTTTACAAGGACCTTATTCCTCTCAGATATTTTTAAAATTTCCCCACACTTTCCACCCGACACTCTCTTGTGAGCCCGTTTATCCCTATGCCTTTCTCTGAGCCAATGCTTCCTGAAATACCCTTTCCCCCTCCTGATGAATTACTTCAGACTACTGTGAAATAAAATTTTAATTCTATTTTTAGAAGGTTATCTTCTGCACCTGCTTCATCTTTCTTGAAGAGGACTAGCTAGAACTGTACATTAAAGCGTGACAAGTCTACAGTTTAAGAAGAGGGGATTGTGGACAACTCAGGAGAAAATTGTGGATTCATTCCCTCTTTGGTGGAAAAGGATATCCCAAAATCAGAGCAACTCTGTCAACACTTGTGGTGCTGTTGCAATTTGAACGAGACCCATGTACATCTGCAAAAACAATTTGTGCAGCAGCCACTGGAGGGGTAATAAAGGGGGTTTTGTTTTTGTTTTTTTTAATCTGGTCATTGGTAGTATGAATGGATATTGTCAAAAGAATCCCTTATATCCTGTATTGAAAATAAGCATGTCTCACTTCAGCTTCTGCAAGACACAAATGCTCCAATCATTTCCCCTTCCTTTTTGGAGCTCAGAGCAGGCTTTCAAGGGCAAAACAAAGAAGTCCAAATTCTAGTGAGACCTGTGGAATGCAGCTCAGTGGATTTTATACAGAGGGTCTTCAGGCAATGAGGAATTTCCTCTGAAAAGTGAAGAACAGCTCTCTGAAGACATAAATTAAAATAAGCTGAAGGTGAAAGTGTTGGAGTTTAGAATGGGCTGTGTTAATGGTCTATGGGGACAGAAGCTGTGAAAGGGGAGAGGAACTGCTGTCCATCACTGCTGTTAAGGCGTTCTCCTGTTATTTCTCTTTGTGGTGTGGAGTTTGCAACTCAACCAGCTCCCATGGTTCAGCTTTATTCCCTGAACCAAATAGTGGTATCTATGTCTCTGGAGAAACATCTGCAGGGCTCAGATTGCAAATGATGTGGCTGCCTGTGCCTCTCAATAGCTGAGACCAGACAGAGGCACCATCTGCAGTGGCACATGCTTCCCCACACTACTGATGGCTGTCACTGGGGCTCAAAGGACCCTACTGTGCCTCAGAGAGAAAGGAACATGCCTGGCTTTACCCATGAAGTATCTCCACTGCATGAGCTAAAGTTTCGGGACCAAATTCCCAGTTGAAGAAGTCCAAAGATCAGGTTTGTGGTCTCTTCCAAGGTTTCTATTGCAGAGGAGGAGTAACTCTGGTCTTGAAGGGAGGCTTGGACTTGCATGTAGTTGTTATGGTAGCTTACCTCTGAACACCAAACAGATTGTCTCGATCTCCTGTCTGTGTGTCCCAAAAGGGAGGAAGGGGAGTCTGGGGATGGCACTGTTCAAGATCTGATATCATCAGTCTCAGGTCTTCTAACAGATACCCACTTTCTGTGTGTTTGCAGGGTGGGTAGGTGACACCTTAAGGCTCTTAACATAGTAAGCCCTACAGCACCAAGCAAGATAGCAGGTGATTAGTAGAAATGCTTTTTAAAAGGCTGCTATATATGAAAGATGCTTTGGAGAGACAAAAGAGGGTCTCCTGGGAAGAACATTTTCTTGAGCATCATCTGCACGTTATTCCCTGTTGTACTGTGTTTTGAGCTCTGTAGATGATGTGTGGGTTTGCCCACTTTACCCTCAGCTGCATGTTTGTCCTCCATGCCCACCCTCTCCTCCAGTTCTCAGGGCAGCATCTGCCACTCTCCTCCGGACACTGATCCTGCTTTAGACACCCTGTCTTTATTTCTAGTCAGCTGCAGGGAAAAGGGAATCCTGTCCATTATCCTGTGTTTGGCAGACCTTTTTTCAATTCTGTTTGATTTTGCTTAGCTCTAGTAAAGTTGATCCCAAAGGGCCCTGTCCATTGCATCAGCTTGCTTCTTGCTTTCAGCTTCCATGCTTTTGCTTGCTTGCAGGCAGGCAGTCACCCAAGAGCAAAGTCAAACAAACTAGGCTACCAGGAGGCCAGCCAGAGGCTGTTCTTGCAAAAGAAATTTCACCCATCTTACCCAGAAAAGGGTGGGGAAAGAGACAAATTCTCTATTAAACTGCTGGCAAAGGGACACCCTGAATACTCCCCTCTCCCTTTTGAAAGCAAATAGAAATACGTTCTTTGTGTTGTGGGAGTGGAGGGACCTGTTATGGGCACAAAGATTTTGCTGCTTGTAGTTTTAATCTAAATTTCAGCTGCCAGAGTTTCAGGGCTATGTAACAGCCAAAACAGAAAAAAACAACCTCATAACATTTAACAGTAAAGCCGCAAAATTGAAGCATTCGTAAGTTAAGGAAAGCCATATATAAAGGTGTCCTGGTCAAGCTTTGTTCAACTACTTTTTTTTCTTCTTCTTTTTTCTTTGGTATACATTATTACAGCCTTCACTTAATGAAATCAGACACATTGTCTTATTTCTATTTCTCTAATAAGTAGCGCCTGCTCCTCTTCTGCTCTGGGTAGGTATTAACAGGAGAAGAAATGGGAGGATGGAAGATGCTGTTTACCTGCAATGTGGTGCCACAATGTTCTCCAGTGGCCTGTGCCAGAAAGCCCTGTGCAGTTGTTGGCACACGCAGCTGTAGCATGCTGCCTGTGTAAGTGCAGCAAGGGCATCAGAGCACACTCATTGCATGTTGAACTGCCTGAGAATTTAGCTGCCAGACACTGACAAGGTTTCTATTAAGCCTGTGGTCTTATTGAAGTTTACAACTTGACCGTGTTCATGTAGATTTTTGTTTTTCAAATCAATGGTACCAGTGCCATCCTTGAAAGCCGGGAAATCTTTCTGTCAAATTTTACATTCCTGTTCTCAGCAAAGGCACTGCAGTTTTTCAATGGAACTGTTGTTGTTTCCTTCTTTTTTCACTTGGACAAGGAAAAGATCCCTTTTTTCACTTTTCCTTGGGAGTGGAACTGTTTTAGCTGAAATTTCAAAGAAAATCATTCTGAAGTGTGTGCTGTATCATGGAAAACTGCAGGTTGAGCCATTTCAGTGGGATAGATTTAAAAGCAATAGTAAAGCAGAAGCCTTCTGCAAGAAAAAATGTTAAATGCTATCTGCATTGCCTACACTCACGAAACATGAATTTACAGGGGTTTTTAGGGAACCACATAAAAACATTCTCCCTCGTTTTGTGGGTGCAGCACTAATTTCACACGAAATCCTACCATTGATTTGTATGGAGGGTCAAAAGCTGAAGGACTTTCAACTTCTTCCAGGGTACTGAGTATATTTAAATAGGGACAACCTTGCTGCTGCCTGCAAATGCAAGAAAGACAAAGGTCTATATTCCTGTTGCAGTTCCCAGCAGGCATCAAATGTTAGGATGAGAACACCCAAGCGCTTTCTTCTAATTTCTGCTGTGGCTTGGTGACCTCCAGCATGCCCAATGAAAGCAATGTGCCTCAGCACTCCCCCATCAGCAACCCAGAGCTCTACACAGTCCTGTCATCTCTGCTTGGGAAATTGCTTTGGCTTTGCTTCCTCAGCAACTTTAAAAGCTCCATAGAGACTGTAACTCCAGTGGCTCAAGTCAGCAAACCCACACCACTCATCCATTCCCAAACACATTGCTCATTTTGAGACAGAAAATGGAATTTAGAGTGTTCTTTTAATATATGTATACATAAAAAAAAAAGTCAAATAAAATTAAGGAAACAGACATTTGAGGCAAGCTGAAGATGTTTTTTGCCTTTTATTGCCTCTGCTTGAATCAAACCATTTAGACTAACATTATTTTTTCCAATATATTTATGAGTATGCTACTGCCATGACTCATTTATGACACAGGAAGCATGTGAGGGTCACATGCCTCAGAGCCCATCACCCATTGGGTCTCTGCTGTCCGGCCCAAAGAAAAGCCTAACAGCCATTATTTTCTTTGTCTTTATTCTCATGGAAACAGAAAGTGGATTTGAGGTGAAACATCTGGTTTGTTTTGGGTAAATGTTATTTATCTCTTCTTTCCCCTTGGCTTTTTAATGTTTTATTCTTTTTTTTCTAAACTCTTTCCCCTTTTTCGGAATAAGGGCTTTATTTGAAGCCCATTGGATTTTTCCATCGGCTCCAGAAAGACCTTGGATCAGGTCCTAGATACAGATATGGATTTCTTTCCACACTCCTTTGTATCTCTCCTCTTGTGATCCCCAGTAGAAATGCCTTGTGCATTTGCTGAAGTGTTTGTTGTATCCCTGCCTACTGCATTTGATGGTGTGTTTCCTCTTTTATTCTTAATACATTGCCATTCATGCCAATAACATCCTGGGGAATGCACAAACATTTTGGGGAGCAGGGAAGGAAGGTAAAGTCTGTTCACCAGTAGACAAAGTTCATGGTGGATTGAGGGAGAAGGGCTATGACACTGATTCTAACACTTTGCAACAATACCAGAGACATGTCCGTGGCACACAGAAATAAAAATGAGCCTGTGTTCTATTAAAATCTCTACCAAACCATTAAGAGCTCAAAGTATGCGAGAAATTCTCTCTTCCAAGCCTGCATGTGATCTACCACTTGAAGAAGTTCCCAAAGGATGTGTTCATGGTCCAAGTGACCAGGATACCAGTATTACAGACTGAACTTCTTCCTTCCTAAACAGCAGGCTTTGGACAGAAGTTTTAGGGTTTAATACCAGCACCACTGGCTGACAGTCTCTGGCGTGCAATGTGCCTACAAACCTAGCACTGAAAAAATTTTTCTTTTGCTGCAAACAATGGCATCCTCTATGCATGTCTGGTATTCAGAAAGGCTTTCCGCATCCAGTGTTTTCCTGGAAGACACTGATTCTACTCAGACCCTAGCCTCCAGCCAAATTTGGCTTAAATTAGTCCTGGCATTCAGCAGGTAGTAGAGCAGATGGACACTCTCTTGGACCTTTATCACTCTGACCATACAAGCATTCCTTCTCTGGGGAAAAAAAAAGGCTTGAAATACAGGTATCTCCTGGATACGTTAGTTTGAAATCCAGTGTTGTTGAGCACAATTTGCATCTTGTCCAAGTTTTCTACCTGCCCTGTGCCCACACACCATAATACCTTGCTTACAGTTCAACTCTGCCCTCCCTCCCTTCCTCCTTAATTTATGACTCTACAGAGAAGCCGATGCTATTTAAAAAGCCTTATTAGTTGAGTTTGATTATGCTAGTTCTTTTACTACCTGAGAATTGAGCTTAGGGTATAACCCTGCATTTACATACATTATTCTTATTCTGCTTTCACTTCATCCATGCAAGTTTTCATTTGTGTGCTCTTTCCCATTAGTCAGGTCCTCATTGTCTCCTTTCCCAGAACACTAAAGCAAAGTTTTCATATAGTTTCTGGTTTCTCCTTACCTTCAGAACTGACCTGGGGCAATTTTGCTCTAATTTAGTAGAACTCATTGTCAAAATCAGACTTGTTTTCTAAATCAGTTGTTTTTTCCTTTTCTCTTTTTTCTTTTCTTTTTTTTCTTTTTTCTTTTTTCTCTTTTCTTTTTTCTCTTTTCTTTTTTCTCTTTTCTTTTTTCTTTTTTCTTTTCTCTTCTTCTTTTTTCTTCTTTCTTTCCATGTAGCCATTTCTTATCTGTGCTATCTTTATTTAGGGGTCCAGCTTACATGGCTTCTCTGGAGGTTTGACTAATCAGAACAGTTCATTGCAGCCTTGCAAGAAATTTGTTATTATAGAACTACTCCTGGTTTCACAGATGTATTCGTGAAAACAGCACTGAGATAAATAACCAGTAGGACTACTTGCAGTTTTTTGCTACTGTTCTCCTCTGTTCCCACACTACTGGTGTAAAAAGAAGGAAAATTATTATGAACTTTTCAAAGTGAGTTAATTCAGGGGGCTAAATATTTGCAGAATATTCTGTCCTCTCTTTGTTGCCTGTCAGCATAACTGAAGCCTGCAGGAAATTTCTAAAGCACATGGAAATCTAGCCATCAGGCCTATGTGGAAAGATCAGTTACATTTTTACATAAGCCTTTGGTTTATTCACTAATTTATTTGTGCAGACTGCAGGGTTTCCCTGCCTTTCTTGGTTTTGACCCAGGTACACCAGATGGCAATAATTGAACCCGAAGCTGTAAAAGCTTGTAAACTATTGCAGAAGAAGTTATCACCAGAAAGCAATGGTTGGAGCTGCCTTAGCATCCACAGTGGTAGGGCAGACCTAGAACAAGGCACTGTACCCCTACAGCCCCTGAGGTAGGACATCCTCAGGACTGCTCGTGAGCATCTGGTTTTAGGAAACTAACAATTTTCATCTTGTTGCTGTCAATCAAGACACTTATTTTTAAATAGCTTCCCTCTTTCTTGACTTTAAGTCCATCTGCTATTGGTTCCTACATTCAAAGGATCTTTCTTACAGTAGGAAGTGGGTGGTCGTCCAGCTAGAAATACCACCATGCTCTCACACCATCTGGCTGTTTCCTGAGATCCTCCTGAACATATTGCCCAAAAGTGACCTCCAGAATACTTATGTACTGGTGGGGATTAAATGTGCAGACGAAACGAGTGAGCAACAGATGAGACTGCACTGTTCTCCAAGGACATTCTTCCACTTGTTCCTTGAACAAGATCTGAAACAACATCTGGACCAGGGTTTTTGACACATGACTTTAAATATGCTAACATTTGACTTCAGTGACACATTCTGATACCCTTTCAAAATGAAGCACTTACAAAATGAGGATTTAATTTAGATTTAAGATTGTATTTATTGTCTATTAATAAAGTACTACATAATAACTCAAACCACATTTATAGAGGCTGTTGTGATTATGTAACAAGCTATTATGTTTCTAATAATTAGCTGGGACCATTCAATTACATATGAATTAAAGAAGTTTTCTAGTTTGCTAAGGAGCCAGGAGTTGTTCTTAGCATGGATTTGGTGTTGGTAACAAGAGCAGCCTCATGCTCTGGAAATTAGGCTTAACCTAGGCAACAGCTGCCCATGTTTTTGCCTTATGTTCTCATTCTTGACTTGTAAAAGGGAGACCCAGAAAGGTAGAGAGCAGGGATTCAGGAACAGGAGACAGGAAAGACTGGCCCAAGATGACACAGCAGGAAGTCTGAGGTGAACCAAGATGTGAATGTGGGTCTCCTGGAGTTATTGTCTCATTTCAAGTGGCCTGGTACTGCAGGTGGAATCCTGCCCCTGCTGCTATTCCATAACCCAAGGGAATCTCTTAACCACCTGGTCAGCTTTACCCTGTGGTATGGGAGTCTGTTTTTACAAAAGGAATTAAAAACTTCAAAAGATCATTTTTTTCATCATAACATGGAAAGGGAACATTTATGAAATCTCAGTTTCATGAGGTGGGAAAATTGTTTCCTTCTCCACTCTAGAGCAGACTGATAAAAGACTCATGATAGCAATTGAATGCTGGGAGGATTTTTGATCTGTGCAGCTGTGCATAATCCTTATTATTTTTACGAGTCACTGGAGGCTTTTGGTAGGGTCAACATGGTAAGAAATCTGGACCCAAAAGTGAAAAAAGTGTCTGTCTGAGGGGCCAGCTTTTAATTGGAAATTAAATTTAATTTTAGAAGAAGAGGAAAATACCACACTCCTAATGAGATCCAGGGCACTTCAGAGAACAGCCTGCAAAGAATATTTAAATAAAAAAGTCCGGTTTAGTAAGACCTGTTGTAAAAGTCTTCTTGATATTGTAGGTAAATACATGCACTTGAGCTCATGCCTCACAAATGAGAAACCATATATAAAATATGCTGATGACTTAAAGTAAGATTTTGAGAGTAGTTTTAACTTCAACTAAGAAATGTTGATTTTTGTTTTTTGAAGCATTCAGAGAAGCTGAAGGTTTCCTTTCCTTTCCTTTCCTTTCCTTTCCTTTCCTTTCCTTTCCTTTCCTTTCCTTTCCTTTCCTTTCCTTTCCTTTCCTTTCCTTTCCTTTCCCTTCCTTGCCTTGCCTTGCCTTGCCTTGCCTTGCCTTCTGTTCCGTTCCGTTCCGTTCCATTCCTTCTTTCAATGAAAGTGGAAAACAAGGCCCAAATCTCCTTGTAAGTGAAAATTTCCAATTTTCACTAGAGGCTTTCAATTAAAAGACAACTTGAGAGGGTTGTTTTTTTTTTTTTAATTGTTCGTTCAATTCCTTTTTTTAAAAAAAACCCAAAGTTTAGAGTTCTGCACCTTGAAATAATTCAGACCATTTAAAACATAGTACAAACATTGGTACTTAAAAATGAGCTTTTAGAAGTGGTAGTGATGATGGGTCTTTTTGGTAGTCTGTTCAAATGAAGTGAAACCCTGAGCTCGGATTTTGATCCTTAAATAGTCATTTGAGGATGAAGGAGTTTTTATGCTTTGTGCATGGCAACAGCCAGAGGATGAGGGCAGAGGAAGAAAGGATGGTGGGTTCCTGCTTCTGCCTCTTCCAGCATGCAAGACCCTGGGAACAACCTGGGAGGTGGAGAGGAATGCAGTGAAACTGAGAACCAAAGCCAGCCTTTATTCCCTCAAGGACAAAGGGAACAGAGACAAGAGCTTCTGTTTTCCTATTTCACCAAGCATACTTAAATCCCTTAAGAAAGCTTAAAGTTTGGGGATTTTTATGAAGAAGGAGGATGATGTTCCTTCCTCCCTCCATCTCCTTTTTTCTTAACCTATGATCTTAACAGATTTACTCAATGTAGCAGAGCCTTGAAGTCAGACACCTCAATACAAAAATGACAGCATGTGAAAGGAGGCAGGTACACCCATAGTGTGGTAATTAAAATTAAGTCAGGGCTAAAGGAACTAGCAACCAAGTACAAGAGGAAAAACTGGGTGAGGAATAGTTAAAAACTCCTCTCTCTTTTTCTTGGGCTGCAATAGTAAAATAACCAAATCTGATGAAATCATACATTTCAGGCCAGAGACCAGCTGTCTAGGGAATAAGGGTAATACCTGTCTCCATACCGTATGTCAGACCACATTTGCATTTTTTAGCTGGACTGCCCAAGCCCAGTTTGAGTGGGCTATCTCCATGGGAAGAACCATGGTACCATCACAACTCCCCCGAGCTAACAGATTCACAGTCACTTCTGTTGCAGCTGGGTTGATTTTGTCCCCACTCTGGGTGTAGAGGGAGAAGGTTAAATATGGGGGAGGAGAGGGAAGGAAATGATACATGGAGAAACCACTTTTTGCCTTCCCTGCAGCATATATCAGTGGATAATGAAATTTTTCAACTGATTAGATGCCCCATTGGTTGGAAAATTTGGAAGCAATCATGCAATTATATCGCAAAACCTCAGAGTCATGTACATTCAGCCAAGTACAGAAACCAAACTATTAGCAAAAATAGAGAGAGAGAGAGAGAAGAAAAGAAAAAAGACTATTTATATTGCAATACTGGTCCTAAAAAATGGAAAAGAAAACACAATGGAAACTTTTCTGCAAACAATTAAAGGAGGGGGAGAAAGGCTCAGGATGGGGCTGGTGTTTCAGGATAAATATAGAATTTATAACATAGTAAGAGCTGGTTTTGGTGGGTCTTAATTGAAACTACATTGCTTGTCCCTCTGCTGCTGTGTCTCAGTGCTACAGTCCGTGAGAAAAAGAGGGAGTGGGTGACTTTCCTAGTAAGGGACTGATACTTCTCACTAGAAAAACAATGACTGGCAATGCTCATTGTGAGCACTTGGGGCACTTCTGTAAACAGGGGCATGGACTTGTGCTCAGCTCCACGCCACAATGTCTCTGCTCCTGACAGTCACTGTTCAGCCCCCATCTGCTCCAGAAGCCATCAGACACAGATGTAGTTTCACTAAATGAAGCCATTTGCCTGAACTAATACTTTTTCTCTTTCTTTTTTCTAATAGGAGAGTTTCTTGCCACTCTTGGTGACAAGATGAAGGAAATAATTGCTTTTCTACACCACAAGTCATCTAGACAAGGACTCAGAAACACAATGCTTTCATTGGTAGGAAGATGGAGCAATTTTGGGGGTGAAATCTGACCCACTGAAACCTCAATGGCATCTTTTTGGTCTTGGGGGTTAAAGCTGACCTCAGCATTAGCAGCCTGTCAACAGCCTCCTTCCTTTCCAGCTGCCCACCCTCTCCCCAGGGCGCTACCAAAATGTGGCATCTCTGGGGGTGATCTCGAGTGGAGGCTGAGATGACATCTACAAGGGAGCATCTGTGCAGCAGTGGTCAAAGGGTGTGTAAGGCAATAAGATCACAGAAGCATCAGCTGCAATTGAAGAAGGGGCGGGTGTCCATGCAGCATCCTCTGTAACAAGCTGAGGACTGCATCAGCTTCCCAGAATTCAGGATCCTGGCTTGGCTTACTAGACAGTGATGGAGGCAGCCACAGATGAATATCTGAGATCCAGAGTCTGGTCTAAGTTCACCTTTTAGGTTCTTTTCCCCCTTTGAATGGACTTCAAATGAATTTTAAGTCCTGTTCCGCTGAGGGACAAGTAAGAAGAGGTGGGCCAGGAGGGAGTGAGCAGAGGAATTAAAATAAGTATTAGCATATTGCTGGCAAATATGAATGGGAAAAAAAATGTTGAGGTGATCCAAAGCATAAACTGATTCTGAGCTAGCCACTTAACTAATTGCTTTGCCTTGTCCCCATCCTGATTGTGACAATTGGTTTCTTCCCACAGCTCCTGTTGAGATTTTAAATGCTCCACTGTTTTGATGTCTCTGTACCTTGCTATTAATGGAAGGAAAGTATTCCTTCTCCTTGGCATCACAGACATGTGAAATTCACTAAGAACTAGAAATGGTTTTGTTATTTAATTTTATTTTTCTCCAAGACAAAAAGAAAATATTTGGCAACTCTGTGCTTGTTTGGTGCTGTGGTTTGATCTAGTTCCCCAGAAAAGTGGGAGCTGTTCTTTGGATTCTCCAAAGCCTGCTGGGATGAGGGGAAATTGGTGGTTCTTCAGGAGCTTCCTGGAATGTGAAATGTCATTTATCACTGGCTTCATGCCTTCAGATGCTTGGCATCTCTGGAGCCTCAAAGGCCCAGGGAGTGCCAGGGTGGATTGGACAATTAGATGGGTTAAAAAGGGGAACTCATTAGGAGCATATTCAGAGCAGAAACAGCGAGAGAACAGTTACATTCTTTGCCTTATTCTTTACATAAATTTTGAGAGCCAATGGAAAAAACAGACTGTCACAGGGCTGGATCCAGGCCTGGTACAGGCAGAGTTATGTTTTTGTTTTGATTTCCACCAAACACTCAACACCCCAGTTTTCTCCTCTTCCAGGGAAAAAAAAAATGGATTGAACAAAGAGCTCTTCACCCACCAGCTCAGACTATGCCATGGAGTCTTTCACAAAATTGAGGGGCCAGCAGGAGCAGGGCTTTTTTATGAGAATTATCTGCCTGGTCTCTGGATGCTTTTTGGCCAAATCTGTCCCACTGCATGGAAAATCAACACTGATCTCTAATCTGCTGGCACTGAAGAACTGGGACCTTTACCAAACAATCAGCTGGTAGCAGAGCAAGGGTTATGGTGGGAATAGTTAAGTGAAAATGCAACATCAGGTACTTAGCTGCAAGGTGCAGCTAATGACAATAACCATGAGAACTGAACAAGTTTTGCAGGGAGATCAAAATGACAGTGCATTCCCCATATGCTGAAGGTCCTGTCATTGTCCTCTGTAACTCTGTGAGGCTGACTTTAAAATGATCTGTTGCAAAAAAAGGGAAAATATACTTATTTGGGGCTTTCAGCCAAATACATTTCTTTAGTGAAAAGTGAAAACCTATATTGAATCCATCTTACCTCTTATGAAAGTACCAAAATGTTTCCCAGTTTGACAGGAATTTTTATTTATTTATTTATTTATTTATTTAGTGTACAAACATCCATTTTTTTTTATAGGAAAGGGAAGGAAAGTTTATTTTCTGTCCATCTCTACTGGATGGATCTCCCCCTGTGTTTCCTGTAGGCTGGTCATTGGCTTTGTCCCCACTAAGACAAGAAGGATCAACTTGAGCCAAATTCTATCTAGGGAGCTCATGGAAATCCCTGAACTGTATTCTCTATTAGCATCATGAACTGAGAATAAACTCTGGCGTCCTCTTTCTTGGTCTAGAAGAGTTTCACCCCTGTGCAGAGAACTGCATGCTATTTTAGATATATATCATAGACTTGGTTATTGCTTTTTGCAAAAGGGCAAATATTCTTCAAGATTTCATCTCCATGATTTTTGTCCAGAAGAATCCTTATGTCCTATGATGTAGATATTTTTATTTATTTTTTTTCCTGTTCCCCCCAGTACAGTCACTCATAATATCCCAATGACATCTGTGAAGGGGAACCCTTGGGCAGTCCTTTAAGTCCTAGATGAAGATATGTAAAATAAGGGGAGAGTGATCTGAGTCTGTCAGTTTAATGGCATCACTGCTTTGTCCTCTTCTGAATTGTGATTGTTATTACATCCAAAACCCAGACTGGCAAAATAAGAGGCCTGGGAGAGAACTGGTGATCTTTATTGTCTTATCTTACTGATTTATCAATCATTTAATTCTGTTGACATGGTTTAAATTGTTGAATGGGGTTTGAGGGCAGATCAGCTCTTACAGCTTTAAGAGTTCTTTAACTTCACTTACAGAAAAGCAAGTACCCAAGGGTACATCATCCACAGTTACTAAATTTGTGTCCATTGCTGTATCTCTGAAGGTCTTCAGAGGGGTGATGTGAAATCAAGGCTATTTCACACAAAGCCAAATCTGAAGGTGGAACAATTTCGTTTGGGGACTTCAGACTCACATGAAGCAGAATGGGAATCAGTCCTTGAGGCTGTTTGAACTCTCTGGAGTATTTTTGGTGATCAAAGGGGTCACTTCTGCAATATGGAAACAGATCGCTTGAGGGGAAAAAACCCCACATGGCTGCAAAGAGAGCAAGAGTCTCACAACGTTGCACACACAAAATGTTTTTCTTTACATATTCAGAATCTAGCCATGAAACCAGTCTGAACTAACAATTCTGCACAAGAAGCCTGTGCCACTAATCACTTGCAGCATAAAACTAAAAAAAGGTTGTGAAGGAGTCCAAACTCTGCTCCGTTACAGACTTTGGTGGTTCCTTCATCCATTTACACTGCTTTTCGTGGGATCACTTCAGCACAATTAGGAACACTTCCTTTGACCTATGCAATTTATGTAAAAAAAATTTTGGTTATAAAACCAAACTGAACACAATTCCACTTTTTAGAAATAAATCCTTCAATTACCCATCTACAAATCCTCAGTAAAGTTTTTGGCTTTACTGCTCAAGCCTTTATAACCCACAGAGGAGAGCCTGCACATAAAAACCCATGAAAATTAATCAACATGGACTTGCAGCAGTGAGAAAGTTGGAATTCCTGCTCTTTGGGAACTTCCAGCATGTCAAAACTTATTATTCTAAGCTGAAGCAAGTACTTCCAACGTAATAAATTTGCACAAAACATGAAATTTCTTACAATATGTGTTAAGAATTGCCAATATTTTCATTGTTATTGAATAGAAACGAGAATGGAGAATTACCTCTACTGAAAAGTTTCCTTTTGTTTGCTGGATTTGGTACACCTGCTCAATCTCCCTGAAATTCAGTTAATACTGAAATTCACATTTTGTGAGGGTCTCTATTTTGGCTTTGTAGTTAAAAAGCTAGAACCCCCAGATTTCCCTATAGACAACTTTTCTCTCCAAATTACATTTCTCATGCAACACTAGAGTTACTTGAGTATCCAACACAGAATATAATTCAGGCCAAGCCAAGAGCATGTTGTTTCTAGGGAGCTGCAGTTCTCCAAAGCGCCCATAGTAGAAAGAACAGACTTGTGAATTAAAACTCCCACAAAGCAATGCTCAAATAAGAAAATTAAGCTGAATGCCATGGTGAATCAAGACAAAAATTAATTAATTTGCATTAATAAAAAAGAAACCCAAGATTTTCGGGACTTGGGTTGCATTTCAGTTGGATTGCAACACTTTGTTATGCATCATTCCCATTGTGATTTTAAGAATTCTTCACTTTGGAAAATCAGTTTGGTGGAAATTACCATTCCTGTAGCAAAGTCTCACCACTGTACATCTCTTGATCATCTCTGCTGTTGGTAGACACCTCCTCTGCTCTGGCAAGGACAAACCCAATCCAGCATTTTTGGTGAATCAACATCAGCAGGAAAAAAGGAGCCAGAGGAAGCGAGCTGCTATAGCCAAACTTCACCAGTAAAAGTATGTAGGGCTGTTAGTCATCTAGAATGACTTCTCTTTCTTAACTTCTCCCTGCCAGCCCTGCGCCTTTTCTGCTGACAGATAACTGCTATCCTGAATGTTCTCTTACTCTGCAGCACATCAGCAGGAGTTCCACTGACGTAAAGGGAGGATGCTCTTGTGTAAAGAGAGAGGAGACTGAAACCAAAGACATTTCTGAGAAAGAAGAACTCAGCTTCCCAGTGTACTTGCTGTGTTACAGAGCAACAGGCTACACATATTCCTATTTTAGCCAGAATTTAAGCTTCCTGTTGCAGCTCAGTGATGATTTTGGGGCCAGATCCTCAGTGGGCACAAAACAGAGTAGCTCTTGCATGTTACACTGTTTGAAATGAGAGAAGTCTCCCCTCTCCCATGGCGTTCATTGTACTTGTTCCTGTTATGCATTATACCCCCAAAGCATCAGGCATTGCCCTAAATGCCACCCTTAAGGCTGCCTGTCCTAATCTAGCCCACAAGACCTCGGGAAATGCATAAAACTGACTGTACACATGCATTTTGTAGGCCATGGCGAAGGAAAAAAAAGAGTTCATGGAGTGCACTTCAGCTTTCATTGGTGCTTCTGGCAACCTACAACATAGACATCATCATCACTGGAGAGACAAAACCCAGGCTCCCTGTTGTGTACACAAGAAAGGAAGACTTCCCTTGTGCTTCGCTGCACTGTGAGCCGTAAATTTCTGAAGAGCTCTGCTATAATCTTTTACAGTCTGCAATCCCACCCTTCAGCTTAATGAAATGGAATGGTACAAATGCTCTCTGGACATTTCACTGCTGACAGTTACTAAGGTTTGCTTCAGCTGTTACAATACAGCTATTTTATTGTCTTTTTTTTTATTATTCCTCTTGTACCATTTCATGACTAACTACGTGTAAAATGGAAGGAATTTGACTATCCTTTCTTCATCCAGTTGGACACAAAGTGGACTGGTTCCTTTAACTCACTTTTCAGCTGACAGGGCTTGCTTTCTGTTTTCTTTTAAATGTCAGAAAAGGTTAAATAGGCTCTTCAAATCTGCAATAGATTTTGAAGATCTCTGGGGGTAAAAACCTTCACAAAGGAACTGTTTATACTAGTTTGAACAACAAACTCAGGTTCAGAACCTGGAAGGCAAGAAAAACAAGCCTAAAACATGTCTCCCATAAAAATCACAGGATCTTTTATAACCTAATCTGCCATTATAATGAAAAAGAGGGTTTGAATCTCTCTGAGTTTCTTGATTTTTTTTTAATTTTATTTATATTACAGCTTGGAAATACACATGCAAATCTGGGAGCTGGACATCAGAATGTGATTCCCACCATTTTCCTGTGCCTGCAACAGGACTTTCAAAGGGACTGAGACCCTCACTAGCCTGCCACATCTCACCTCACTTGAAACAGAAAGCAAACGAAAACAGTGGGTCTAAAATTCTTAAAGGAAAATTGGCGAGGACTTTGGCTTTCACAACTTGCTGAAAAATTCAGCATTCCTCACACCAGTGAAACGAGCTACCATCCCAAGTCAGCATTCGCCTGGCAAATACAATCTTTAACTTGGGAAAAGAGAAGGAGACGAGATGGTAAAGAAGTGCTTGGATCCATAGAGCTGCCTATTAGTCAGATCATTTCAAGTCACTTTTAATTTGAAATCTGTAAGATGGGACCTTTTACAAAACTGAGGATATACAGAGATTTTGAAGAGGGATGTTGTGCATTATGTGACTAAGGCTTTACTCTTTCAAAGTTCAAACACAGTCCACACTAGCACACAAATATACTAATACCAAATTCCTGGTGATTCAAAAATAGCCTGCCTAGTGCTACTGCCAAATGCATGCAAGGATCTTATAAATTCAGGGTGACTGTGGGTTTAAGTTTCTTTGGATGCATCTTCTTTCCTTTCTCACTGGTAATATTGTTCATGGGGAAAAAGGTAAATTTTGGCCAGCCAGGTCGAACTGCTTGTGCAAAAGAGTAACAAGTCTGGATTTGTTGCACATGCACTGGGGCAGTTTGAGTCAAACAGAGGCTCAGGCATCTCACAAGGCAGTGCTTCCCCAATAACTCGACCAACCCCAATTGTACCCCAAAGCAGATGGACCTCTGCTTCAGGTCTCCCACTACAAATGGAAAAGATGAGGTGGGACAGAAAAATTGGAGAATACCTTTACACCATCTTTGGTACCTGAGGTTACTGATAACTGGTAACTCTCACCTGCTCTGTCCTCACCTGGCTGTGAAGAAGCCAAGCCCTGGGTCCGAGCTCCAGACAGGAGCTTGGGTAGCATGCGATGGAGGGGAGCACAGGAGTATCTGAGCAGGGAGAGAATATGTTACTGTGGTGCTAAGTCCCTCGCCTCAGCACTCTTACTGGTGCCAGGATCCCTTCCCAGTGCTCCCTTGCTTTGAGAAAAATGTGAAAATTGGTAATCGGCCTCAGGCCTGTTATCACTTATGACAGCAGTGATCACAAACAGGGTACATTAACAGTGCTAGTATTTAATGCATGCATTCACTTATGAGTAGAGGGTTCCCTGTCTGTATGATTAATGTCATCTCAACATATCCCATTAACAAAAAGTATGAAGGGCTTTGATTTTTTCCCCCCGTGTGACTGACAACATAAACACATTGTCAAAAGCACTGAACAGATGGTAAGGCACTTACGAAAGTCTGCTACATTTAAAGAAATCACTGGCCTTCAGCGAGTGCTTAAACCAACACAGGCAGTAGCTGAAAGAAGGCTGTCCTTCATCTCCAGGCTGAGATGGGGTAAAACACAGTCACTCTGCATCTTTCATACAACAGAAATTCTGCTTTCCCATGACGGTCTGTAATTGTAAGCCAGCCTCTTATTTGAAATTAATAGTCTATCAGTAGAGAGTGGCACAAGGAACAGAGGATGGGTATCTGGCATGGGACAGCAGCAGGCAGGGAGCAGAGCTGCAGCAGGTACAGGAGGGATGCTTGCCACAGTGTCAGCACTTGCTCTTGGATCATGTACAACTGCCTTCTCCATTCTTCTTTGCTGGGAAGCATGCTCAACTTGCATCTCCCTTTTATCTACACAGCAAGCTCACCTGCCAGTATCCTTAGGGCTGGATGTCTTGGCGATCAAAATACTCTTTCCCATAATTTCCTAGAGATCATTACCAGTTTCACCCTTCCCAGTGTCTTGTTTCACTTCTGGGTCTTTCAACAGCTTGAGAAATGAGTGTTGATCAACATCAACTTCAGTCCCACAACGTGAATTAATTATTTCTGCAGAGACCTCTTACCATGAAGACAAATCTGCAGGGGAATTTGCTTTCCTTTCTGCTACCTGAGGGAGTTTCAGTTCTTGTTGTTCCCCTCAAATTCCTGTGGCATGAATTGCCCTGTGCAGCCTCTCTCTCTAGCAGCTGGTATAACTTGCGTTATACCTAGGGCTAAAAGCTGATAAGGTTTGCTAAAAACTGCAAGGGAATAAACTAATGTGAGAAACCTGTAACACCCCTTTTCACTCTTCTGTTTTTACTGTGTAAACTGAACTATTCTCATTCCTCAAGCTTAGAGCTATTTTATGAACTTATGCATCCAGAAGTCAGTTTGCTCAATTTCTTCTGAATTATTTCCCACAAATATTTTTGTCATTTTCTCATTCTACTGCTGTAAGTTCTTTAAATATAATGGGTTTTTTTAATCCTGAATAGCATATGTTTGACAGCTTTCTAGTGCTATCATTGCTATCATGACTATCATTTGTTTTATTATTTCTTATCAAGGAAGTTCCTTCATCCTTGATGAAGAAGTGGTAGCCTTTGACAAAGTAACTTGAATACTGTATCATCTTTTCAGGTACAGACACTGTCCTGATAACTCTCTTCCTTGGATCCTACTGTTGATGAGCCACATAAACCTGTTTCAACCTTCCTATTTGCCTTCAGAAGGCCATTAACTCACTAAATTGGTATGGATTTTAAAAAAAATGTTATACATAAAGTAGCCTGATTAGAGAAAAGTGGAAGAAATATCATAAAAGTAAACCACTTTGGATAATCGGTCTTTGTCAAACAAACTTAATGCCATTCTGTAGGATAACTTACTGTGTAAGTCTGACTTAGGCATAAGGTAAATCAAGTCAGCGGAAAACCTATTACTGTACCCACTTACTTAACCTTTCACTGCCATGGTGGCAAAGATTGGTGATTTGGTATTTGACACAACCAAGAGCCAGGCGTGGTCATGGAGGGTAGGATGTGCTACTCTCAAAAAATATAAGTATCGATGCAACAAATTTCCCCATTCCAAGAAAGGAGCCATGTCCCCACTGAGGACACAGAAACCCTTTAAAATCTTTACAAAACTTCTAAGTTAGTATGGTTTCTGAAAACAGCACTCACTATCCTCAGTTAACTTCATAGCAACATTAATTAAACACAGGTCATTAGACAGCTCATTAGAGAGCTCATTAGAAATGTTGTATGTTTGGATTCCTGTCATTAGTTTTACTGAATTGTTAGAGCTCCATATGAGCATTGAACAATATATAGAGCAGGAATGAATTACAAACTGACTGACAGATCTCAAAATTTCAATCCAGGGGAAAAGCCTGAATGATTGTATTTTTAGTGCTGTTGTTCTAGGCTGAGGCTCATTTTGGATCTGTACTTTCATCACCGATTCAGTAATGGGTATAAAATCCCTGCTGATGAAGGCTACTGGGTGAAAGAAACATTGCTGGAGCAATGACTTACAATCAAAGTAATCAACTGATAAATTAAAACAACATTTTTCAGTAAACGTTCCTGCCTAAGAGGAAGGCAGTATGTCACACCTACAGAAAGACTGGTCCTCACCACAGATGTCTCAAGACAGAATTTAGCCAAAGTCTGGGTCTGGAGAAATCCTCTCACCATGGGAGAGTTAAAGAAATCAATCTGTTTAACTAATCATGAAGGCAACTGAGGAGACAAGAGGTGACTTGATTACTCTATAATTACCTTCCCAAGGAAAAAATAGCAGTTGCTAAAGAAGTCTTTAATTCAGTAGAGAAATGCAGAACAAGAATCAGTAGCTTGGAGTTGAACTAAAACTTGGCACATTATTTAACTGGGAGGGGGAAGGGAAAAGAATCAGCTAGTTGGAGTAATCTGCCTGCAGAAACAATGAACTCTCTCTTGCCTTGTCTTCTCCGAATCAAAGATCTGAGCGTCATTGTAGAAAACCTACTTTCACTGAGCAGTATTGATGGATTTTATTAAATGGTGACCAGGAGAAAAACTGCACCTCATATTTACGAAATACGTAGGCAGTTAAATCAGATAACACCTGGCCTAGATTCAGAGAATTTTAAACTAAGAACTGCCTGGTACTTACTGGGGTTATGTGAGATGTTTTAATTTCACATTTGCACAGTAAGCTTCTGAACAAATTATATTTGACCTCTGCATCCTAGTTGTGGATAATCCTCTTGGGAAAAATGCTTTAAAAGGCATTCATTGAAAGTTTGGCTGCCAGGATGTTGATTGACTTACAGGTAGTTGAACAGGCTGAGACAAACCTTACAAAGTGATCTAGTATGACTAGCACTTATTTATAGGCTCTTTTTTCTTCTTTCCAGGTGAAAAAAAAGTCTGAAATGACACAAGGTCAGCAGATTCTGCTTCAACAGTCTTCATGAGGCTGTGGCACGCTGGATTGCAGTTATTACTTGATCCAAACTGAAGCTTTAATGAACGTAGTTAATAAACTTTTTATCTGCTAATAAGGCCAATCTCACAGAAATTTCCTTTTTTTTTTTTCTCTTCTGTTTTGTCTTCCCTATTTTAGGGCCGAGGAAAGCAAATACAGGATAATCGGCAATTTCAGCAGCACCTATCCAGACTACATTCTTTTGGCTGTCTTCTTTTCTTAGCTACATTTTCAGCTATATATGCTGTCATGGCCTCCTGCAGTGGGGGAATATGACATCTTGGATTTGTCTCACATAGAAAAAGCTGTAGAAAGTGAATGGCCTTCTCGATACTCTTGCAGTGAAATCACTGTGTTAGCTTGCCCTTGGTTTTCTGCCTTTCACAGACACCTCCTTCCCAACATGGTAATATTTTTTGACAAGTCACATTTTAGATGCACTTAGCTTAATCATTGAAAACTTTATTTACATTCTTTGGAATTTTTTGAATCCTCATACCAAGATATGTGTACATATCTCATCCCTAAAATCCACAAAGTGCTATTCATGACCTACTAGTTTCTAAGGCATATGGGAGAAATAAAATGACTGATTTAACGGATGTTGTTCCTTCCTAATACATTCAGAAAGTTTTCAATTTGAAGAGAGGAGTTGTTTTCTTGAGCAATTTAGTTTTTTCTGGTTGTATCCCAAAAACTAGGCAATCTTGGATAATCATTCATTTTCCAAGCACACCAGTGTATGGTCAAACTGTGACCTGTCTCTCTGGAGTAACTTGCAGGATGCATTTTACTGTTTTGTTCAACAGATGTGACACTGAGACACATTTTCCATTTGCACTTATTTGTGCACCATGATACACAGATAAAACTAACCAACCAAATCACTTTGTTTTAACTATTCATAGCAGTCATGCATGGTTAGGTGGAACACTAAGCACCTGCACTTCAGGAGGTTTGGAGCTAAGAACACTTCTAATACACACAAAAAAAAAAATAGTTGTGATTTCTGAAACTCTGATAGCTCACAGCCAGTGAGAACACTCCCAAACATCTGAGTCTTCTCGTGACTGAACCTGTGATTTAGAGATAGTCAAGATGAAGTCTGCTGATCTCTTCCTGTGTGATATCCGTCCTCTCAATGTAAGTTGCTTGAAAATACAGTACATTTTGTACATACTAAAAATGCACTCAACTCATGCATCTCCCACTATTAACACTATTATCCCCACCAAGCTGTTAAAACTAAATTTTCTTTCAGCCAAATGTTGTAGATTTTGGCATTCTTCTAAACAGACCATAGCCATTTTTTCACAAACTTCTGGTAATTATCACTGCTCTTTTGTTGTTGCTCTGGTACTTTAGATTGCTGGAGGAGCATGTTTCCAAAGCAATTTGCTTTATTTCTCTGGAAAGGTCAATGAGCCAAGATAAAATCAATGCAGTTAATTTGTGAAGCAACTGAGAGATTTTGGCCCTGAAATACACGGAGCAGGACTGAAAACATCACAGAAGTCTGCAGCCTTAGGTTTGAAACATAAGAGCAGTCTGTTGTGCTAGTGAAGAATTCAGTGCCATGCTTTAAAAGGTAAAATCAAAGAATTCTGTGTGCCATATAAAGTTGAAAGGGAAGCAGGATCCAAAAGGGTTGAGTGATCGGTTTTGAAACACTGTCTGAATAAGATGGATGGATTGGAGCTTGCCGTACTTGGTTTGAGGCCAGGAATAATCTTTTCAAAGCTAGAAGTGCTTTTGATCTCTGCCTACTCCTCCTCATCACTGTGAATCTCCAGGGATACAACCCGACCATGCAATACAAGGGAAAGAAAATGTGCTTCAGAAGAGGGAGAGGAAAAAGGAGAAGGAAGCCAATGAAATAGTATCTGAGAACAACACCGCTGCCTGTAATGACACTGACCCACTGGTGCCAGTGGAAGAGTTTTGTAATATTTTTCCAGTTCTGTTCTAGTTTTTGATACTAGGCTGTGGAGCTGGCCCTATGACTCTATATCACCCTCCACATGCGTCCAGGGGTATTGGGAAGGGTTCCTATGGACCTGTGACTCGAAAGTAGACACAAAATATTTTACAGGCCAAAAGTTCCATTAGGCAAAATCAAGCCAAATTGATCTGACATCAGTGGGAGTAGATACGTTAAGGAGCAGGGGTCTCTGCACCGCTACCTCTATCCCAGCTAGGGGGTGGCTGTGTTGGAGGTGGAATGCAATGGGTTTGTAGTGTGCAGGGAAGAAATGAAGGGGAATAATCCATCATATTAATACAAGAGAGTGCTCAGGGGGCACATGTTATTGTTTATAATGGAATTCACACAGCTTAGCTGGAATGATATCTCAACTCTAGCTTACGAAAAAATAAGCGTCTTGTCTTTGAAGGACCATCAGACCTCTTAGCTGCATAGGGCTTTCAAAACCACCTTAACGTTAATTTTGGTTCAGATGCAACTTGGAAAGAAGGATGTGTCCATGGAATTACTGAGGCTGCATCTCTAGAGCAGACCTCTCTCTGGAGGTCTGTTGTTGCAGCTTGTAAACGCTAGGAAATTAGAAGGTCCTGCTGAGAGCATACAGTCATTTCTGGATGCCTCTCTTCTTCTCAACAACTCAGATGCCACTGACTGAGACAGAATCACCACCTCCTGATGGGTGGCATATCTTATGATGCATGGGAGATTTTAATAAGCTTTTTCTGTGAGTAATATAATCTCCTGGGACTGTGGATACGGGCTTAAGCCATGGAATAAATGTGGCTTTTTGGGCTTACAGTTGTCCTGAGCAATATTCTCCACTCAAAACCGCACCCTGCGCTTGCTGGCGGGAGAGTATAAACAGTCAGTTGGAAATTTCCTCTGGTTTCTTCCCATCCAATTCAGAAATCCCCGGTATGGAGGTCCCCAATGGCACCTCTGACTGCGACAACCACGCAGACCATTTCTGAAAGTCACTATGGTCATGGCTCCAAAGAAGCCTGAAGACTGCTGGGGTCCCTGAAGTCCCACCAAGGAGCCAGGCCCTGGGGGACTGCAGGGCTGGGCCAACTCAGGAGAGACACAGATCATACATGCCAACAGAGATGGATCTCTGCCTGCTGAGTGGTTGAAGGGCTGCCCGCGCCCCACTCAGACTTCAAATTCACATCGTTTCCTTTGCGGGGTTGTTCTCTGTTGTCCACCACCCTGTCTCACACACACAGTTACTCATGTCATGTCATTTTCACAGTTCCCAAGACAAATGTGTATTGCTTGATGTTCCCCTTGTTTCTTTTCCACGTGCACCCAGACTCACAACTCCTGTCCATTCACCCCCACCTGCCATTCATCACAACATTATTAATTCTCCAGAAATGGTATTCTTTAGTGTTTGTCATCCTTTCGTGCACAGAAATACATATAATATTTTCTGAAAAAGAAATGAATAAAGAATCAATTTGTGCAAAGGGAAAGGGGTGAGAGGGGGAGGGAGAGAGAAGAGAAGATGAAAGAAACCTTGTCTCTGCCCTCAAAGGTTTTTCTTTTAAAGGTTTTATTAGTTTGCTGACAATGTTAATTTACCAGCATCTCCATCAACACCCCACCCGCTCCACAGATCCTTTAGCCAACATTTAAAACCAAACTGAATTTTAGGGAAAACTCACAAGATGCACAGAGAAGTAAATTTCAGCTTGTCAAGCTTTATACTGATCAGTGGTAGTGTAAAACAAAATGTCAAGAAACAACCTTCCCTCTCTCTCTTCTTGTCAAAACCCACACCCTCCTGTTCTGTCCCCACCACCACCACTCTCACCTTAAAAATAAATGCAATAAAAAGGAAAATAAAATTAATCCCTTTCTAACTACTTTGGAGAACAAAAGCTTTGAAAGTAAAACAATTCCATAAAATAGTCCAACTGCAATTCAAAATGAGCTGGTCACACAGAATAAGTTGGGTTACAGTATTTGGAAAAACCAAACTACATTCCTACCCGAGGTCTGGTAAAGGGCAGCCACAAATTGTCTGATCACAAAGAAGGAATTTCCCCCTTACTGGTTTGTGGGAAATGTACGTGAGGCTTAGAGTGATGTTCGAATGAGACAAGCTGAGCACAGCTTCTGCTAAGTGAGTGATCCTTTCTCAGTCTCCAGATTCAGTAGCAGTGAAAATGGAGTAAGGAGAAAGGAGGAGACAGTACCATACCTCAGCTGAGATGGGAGCCAGCATAGACACAAGATGCTTAGGACCAGCATGGAGTGAGAGGGAATCCCTAACAGATGTTTTCAAGTATCCTGATGGTGTCTGATAGGGACAGGATGCTCAGATATTATCATGAATTTTCCCAGTCCCTGCAGCTCTGAAGAACTAACTCAAATGAAGAATTCACAGTGCAAGGTCCCATTTGTGTGTGTGCTCAGATACAGAAGTCACCGGGTATCTTCAATCCCCTCTAACAATGCATTATGTCAAGGGGAGTTCAGCAGCAGACAGAACATCCTCAGGTTCTTGCAGAAATCATTGGTATTGGCAACGTTCGTTACCTTTCAGGTTCATTCACTACATGGAAAATAGTAAGGAAAGTCACCATGCTACCTTACAGATCTATGTGCAATCCCAAAAGCTTCCTCCTAGAGATTGTGTAGGACCAACTTATAAAGCAGAAATGAAATCAAGTGAAACAAAAACTGAGGAGAAGCATCATATACATTGCATTTTGAATCCTTCACTGCTTTGACTGCTAAATGGGAGGTGCTGTGATTTATCTGTGATTATGTGACTCATCATAACTATGTCTTGTTGAAATTGAATTTGTTGAAGCATGAATCATTCCACCCAAAGTGGAACCTAATTGCTCCATTGCTGTGGCAGCCATTTAGAGTTTAGAGGAGAAGTCAATATGTTGGGTGAAGCCTTCACCACAATTCAAGCCATGAAAGAATTTTGTCTCGTGATTTTAGAAAAGGCTGAAACTTGTCTCTGAAATGATAAGAGAAGAGCCCATCCCTTGTAGTTCTGTTTGAAGTAGTGGGAAATGTTCAGCCAACCTGATGGTGAGAAGTTTCCTTAGGCTGAGAAGATACATTAATGATCCATTTGAGTCTGTCAGGCTGCTGTCAGTATTTGAATGCTGTAGCACTCAAGCCACAGACCTCCCACTACTCCGCTGTTATTTCTGGGCACATGCTCAGCAGGGCTGGTGTATATCCACAATAAACCTGTAATTTCATCAGTAAAAGTAGACTAGAGAAATACAGCAAAGATGAGCCTGTGACAGGCTTTGGATGACACATGCAGGAGGTTGGAGTATGTGGGGTGTCTGTGGGGTGTCTGTGGGGTGTCTGTCAACCAGCAGCCCTGTATAACAGAGAGAAATCTAAGGTAAACTTGGATTTTTTTGCCCTTTTGAAAGAAGAGATCCACATTTTTTTTCAGTTGTTTGGATTTTTGGATGGAAAAGCCTTTTGTTCATTTTTATGGGTATGCTTTTTGTTCAATTTTTTACCAAAAAGTCACATTTAATGAAACAGTCTTTGTATTCAGTTTGAGAGGAAAAAAATTTTACATTTTCTCCTCTGATAAAAAATGAACACGTTTTCCTAACCAGACTTTAATGCAATTATTGCTAGCATACATGAAGGAGGATAAACAATGGCTCTCCAGGGTAAGGAGTTTTTTACAGTTGTTAAATTTCCTGCTCTATTTTTAAAATTCCTGCTGCTGCTGCTGCTGTTGTCTACAACACAGCAGTAGCAAAGGCTCACAATAGCAATTAAGGTTGAAACGGGGATGAAAATTGCAATTAAAAACAAAACCAATGCTAGGAAATATTTTGCAGTCTATAATGCCAGACAGAAAAATTATGCAAGGCAAAAATAGGGAAATCTAGTCTTTGATTTCCCACTTAATGCCCATTCAGATCTCCATCTCTAGGTTCTGGAATGAAGGAGACAATCCTGCCTCATATCACTTGACCTCAGTGCTCTGTGTTGGTACTATTGTTTCCCCTCAACTATATTTAGTCAATGGGAAAGTGATGCAGGAGTCCCATCTGGTACATCAGAGGATGCATCTTTGTTGGGATCGCATCTGTTTTACGTTCACACTGAATCTTGGAAAGGAGATGTGGAGCCAGGGTATTTGCTTAGCTATTAAAAATTTGTTACTTATTTCTAGTAATGCACCCTTGAAAGCAAAGATTCAGTGTGAAAGGGCTGGGCTTTATGGATACTGAAAGGGAAAGAAATGTCTTTTTTGGGTGAGACTATATGAATGTGTCTGTGATATGTAATGAATTAATTGTCAAAAAGGTCTCCCCTTCAAGATGAGAGTCTTTGTAAGTAATTAGTATCAGTCATTCTCTTCAAGATCTGCCTCTCCAGAGAAGGCTTTCATTGACCCTGTCAAACAACTTTCCAGTCTTCAGTCTAATTCTGGGAACACTGGTTCTTCTGTTGGTCATGCATGATCCTTTTATATTTTTAAAGGCTTGACCTGTTAACATCTGTGGCAATTGTTTTATTCCCAGGCTTCCTACAATCTGCTGCAGAAGAGATTCCTCTTTGTCATGGGTTCTTGCAGAGACTTTACTTTTTTTTTGTTCTTGGTTTTTGGGAATGGAGAGATGGAGTTACTTCACTTTGTTTCATTGCCAAAAATAGTTTTTCAGGATAAAAGTAAATGGCAGTAGTCATTCTTTATGCATGCAGATATGACAAGATAAAACCTTTTGCCTAGGACTCAAATTGCATTCAAACCATTGTCAAGAAGTACTTAACTTTTTCTGTACCACCCATTCATGGTAAAAAAGACTTTTGAAACTAACCTCAAGCAAGATGCTAGATCACATGTTCTTTACCTTGGCATAACACTTGGTTTTCTTTCTGGTTCTCTGCATCAGTCAAGTGGAGTTTAGAGCTGCAGAGAGGGATGGATGTACATGTGGATGAATGTACAGGGAGTACAAGTGTCAGCAATATTGCAGGCCACAGAGTCAGAAGAACAAAGGTGGTAATAAAGCAAGACTTCTAAAGTCATTCCACTACTTCATCCCCAGGCAGATTTGTGGATGTCTGCCCTTTCCAGAGTGGAAAAAAACAGTGATGCTTCAAGGTCAAAATAGCCACAATCATTTTGCAATGCCATTCAGTGATGGCCCTGGCACCTTAGCTGAGAACACCAGAGTATGAATTTTGTCCTTTTACTAGCAGTCTGTCTCTCATCCACCCTAGAAGGTCTGAACACCAGCAGAATCAGTCTTTTCCCAGAATATGCAGTCAGCCTCAATTAGATGGACAAATGTCATCTCACCAAAGCTGTCCACTCTCTTCACCTCCAGAAGAGCCAATCTGCTGATCTCTCAACCGGATTCCAGTTATTGGCATAACTTCTTTCTGTGTTGAAGTTTTTTCTCTTTCATGTCAGGAATAAACTGCCATTTTTGTACTATTTGGGTTTCGTGGTAGTTAAATGACACCATGGGTGTCTACTTCTTGGAAGCATTGGTCACATAGGATCAGGGTTACCAGTCTAAGGAGTCTGTGCCTCCTTGAAGGTAAAGTAAGAGTAGGGCAGAAGATTTACTTCATGGAGATAGCTACACTCATGAATGAATTCTTGTTCAAGCTGGATGATTCGTATAATGCTCCAGCATTTCTTTGAGCTTTGACCCTCTAGGGTCAGTAGTCAGGCACTGAGGAAGCTTGATCTTCTGGGGGATGGCTTGTGCAGCCTTTTCCAGGTTATGCAAAAAACAAGGCACTTTCTGCATGATCCCACTCTTCATGTTTGGACAATGACTTTTCAGGTTTAAAAAATACTTACGTATTTCTTTCTTATCTGTCTGTTTGTCAGTCTGTCTGTTTATCTACCTATCTACCTATCCATCCTTATTTGCTGAGAGATGTATAACCAAATATTTTGATGTGTTTTGCTGATTTTATCTGCTTTCCCTTCTTCTTTTCCAGTACAACATTAAAAAAAAGAATTTTACAAAGTCCTCAGAAAAACTCCCTCCAGAAGACATTTAAAGACAGAAAAAGAAACTTTATTTTCTCTTCCATGCCCTAACTTTATCTTAAACTTGCTGCACTTGTCCCCTCCAGATGTCTCTACCAAATCAAAGCTTTTGCTCTTGAGTGGCTTCCCTGGGAAACAGAGTTTAATGTGACCATGTTGTTTATGTGTCAGCCAGTACAAGTTCTAGCTAACAGCTTTGTAACCTGACAGGCAGGAGAGAATGCCTAAAAATATTGTGACTATCATATTTCATCAAAATAAGCAAGTGGAGAAAGGAGAAAGGCTTTCTTACTCAGGGATCACACCTTTTATTGAACACTAGAGAATCCACCCAAGTGAGAGCCTTTGGAATGGGCTTTGAATTTTCTTCCTCTGCTTATGGAACCACTTTGTCCATGGGTTGTCACTGCTCTCCCTAATTACAACCCCCTCCCCTGGGCTGTATCACTTTTTCAGCAAGTGTGAAATATTGCCTTGGAAGCTCTCATCTCACAATTCACCTTGGATCTGGCCTGGAGGATTGTGCAATTTCTGCAGTCTGCTCCAGTGCAAACAGGAAAAAGAATCCGAGACTCAGTTTTTACAATGTGCAGCTTGCGTGCAGGAAACGGACCGGCTCAGCAGCATCTCTGGGACCTTTATTGCTCTGCATTCTCGCCAGCAAGGCCTGGGCCATTAGCCCTGCTGGTGGAGGGCTCGGACATTGGCTTTCATGGGGTCTCTGGTGGCCCATCATCCTGCTGGATGTCAGCTGGAAAAGGTCTGAAGTTCTCAAGAAGAGAGGAAAGTTTCTTCCTCTTCCAGAGGGGTAATGTGAACAAGTGCAATGCTCCCACTTCCCCAACCCCAAAAAGAACCAGCTCCAAGTTATGAGCCCAATCCATTCACTTGTTTTCAATAGCAGTCCATGGTCAATGGGTAATGGCACAGCCAGCTGCAGTATGGTTGAGACCATAGGTGAATCCACCTCTGCCCAAGGGACCTGCTTTCCTCACCCATCTGCTAAATTTTCCATCCAGCTCAACTGCTCTATGCAGGTCATGGCACCTTCTGGGGATGAAATTTCTCTCTCTGGAATAGAGACAGAGCCTTGGGGCACTGGGTTGAAATCTTCAGCCTTTTTGTTAATTCATCCCATTTATACTCAAAGGGGATAAGCCCCCTCCTGCGTACAGTTGTGTTTCTACAGTCATTAATACAGCACGAATCAATCCTACAGCTCACTAGTGAGTAGTTCACGCCAGCTAAAACAGACAAGCTCTAAAATGTCTTTCTCCCACACTTTTCTTGCTGTCCAAATCCATCAAGGAATGATTTCATTTTCTGAATGAATTTTAATCTCCATTGACATGTTTTCTTCTCAGATAACTTTACTCATAGGAGGAAATGTCCTAGTCCTTGCTATAAACTGAAGGCAAGGAATTTGCATTCTCTCCTCTAATATTTCACACCATGAAGACAGATGCGGAGATGCGGCACTGGTATTTTGGGATTCCCACTTTTAGCTTTCTAGACTCTGTAGAGGTTGATCAGAGTGGGAACTGATTGTTGATTGACAGAGCAGCCCTACTGGTCATTACTCAGGTGCTAATTGTTTGGTAATAATAAAGCTAATTGCTTAACATTTGGGTGGCCCTTAAAAGGCAGGGCTGGAGGCACTAGAGTACCTTCAGTGCCTGAGCACTGGAGGAGAGAGCAGGATGTGCTCTGTGTGTTGGACATTGAAAAACTACTCAACCTACAAAACCAGCAAGAACATCGAGTGCTGGGAAGGGAGGCCAGCTCTGCGCACCCAGTGCTCCGGGGCAGCTTGCTGCCAGATCGAGATACATCACCTAGCTGCACCTGGATCCCTGACACATCGCCATGCCTGGATTCCCAACAGACTCCATGTCCTGTCACCAGATTGTTGAACAGGGTCACTCATTCTGGGTAAGGCACTTTCCTTCTCTCTAGACCTTGGTTTCCCTACATTTTATAAACTGCATTGCAGTTCCTGGGTGAGAAGGACTATCCAAGGAAGCCAATATTAGTAGCATCACAAAGGCTATTGCCAGACATACGCTTAAATTCAGGACATTCTTAACCTTCCTTTGGTTAATGCAGCCTTTGTGGTTTGCAATTTCCATCACCTATCTGTTCTTTTAAGATTTAAGCAAGGCTGGGAGATTCACTTGTATTTGGACAGAAAGCTGCCTTCTGCATGTCTTGAGCATGTAGTTCAATCCTGAGAAGCAGAGTGGGCCACCACAGATATTTGTGGAAAGCGAGTGCTCCTGTGCACAGCAGCAGGTGTGCTCTTGCCTGAGGGCAGAACCTGAAGTCCAGGCATCACCATTCCAGGGTTTTAGGTCACATAGCAAAACTGTGTGTCTGTCAGAGAGGAAATGAGCCCCCAGGAGGAGTTAGGAAGTGAGGAAGTTTGAGACATGCAGACCCTTTCCTCAAACAGGCACCAGGGGATCTACAGGAAAACATGCAATCAATGGAAGTGTCAACTTACGTTGATCCTTGAAAACCAGGATAATGCAGGAATTAGAGCAATTGCTAGAAGAGCAGCAAGCTCTGCTCAAGGCCAATAAAGGGGTAAGGTTTAATGTGTGGCTGGCTTGTCTGTGGACTGCTTCATGTCACTGAGCAAATGTCTTATCTAAATCACAGTGTTGACTCAATGAATGAACTCAACAGATCTTCCCGGTTTCCCCCCTCGCACCTCTGATTTATGTATTGGATGACCAGAAGCAGCTGAACAGTAGCTGTGCATTTCCTAGCACAAGATATGAAATGCTGCAGTTTTCCTGGGGTTTTCCACTGGGATATATGAATATCAAAGCTTTCTGTGGAAAATGTTATTTTAGAGGTAGGGAGAAAATCGGACTAGGTTTCAGTTGCTTCAACTCCAACCCAAATGTGTCCTCCTTTACATGGTCTCAAAGTGCTTTATTTCTAAATCTGTGCAACAAAACAGGAATTCACATTTCTTTATGGTAGGTTTCTTTATGGTACTTTACAGAAGATCAGGTGTCCATGTTTCCTGTTGGGGTGCAGATTTCCTAGAAAACTACATATCCCACAAGGCAAGCAGAAGTTGCAGCTTTCTGGGACGTGATGCCACTCCTATTCGGGTAGTT
Organism: Aegotheles bennettii; assembly: GCA_013398125.1. NCBI lineage: Eukaryota > Metazoa > Chordata > Aves > Caprimulgiformes > Aegothelidae > Aegotheles > Aegotheles bennettii. Next base: position 930,360 of record VZRW01012087.1, read on the forward strand.
TAATGGGAGATGTAGTCAATCCGGCTACTAACCCATAGAAGAAAACACAGGCTGGGACAACAATTCCCAGAAGGCAACGCACTACTGAAGCATGAGACTAAGTGCTGAAATGACCTCAGAGGAAGGGATCCTCTACAGGCTGTCTCTGGGATGAGGTGCTTCCATTATTTACATTGTAAATGTTAAAACAAGATGTTTTGACATTTGCTACTAATAAAAAAAATCTTTTGACATTTTCTGTTGATTAGAAATTGTGGAATTTTTTTTTCTTTTTTCTTTAACCTCAGGTTTTGGAACCTAAAGCAAATTTTAAAATGTCAGATTTTCCCATGGGATGGAGGTTTAGATTTTTTTCTCAGCTGTAATTGTGATACTTGGAATTACTTCTGATAGCCAAGGGACCTACAGTCCAAACAGTGAAACACTCTGCAGGCTCAGGCAGAGAAGGAGAATTTCCTCCCATTGTTCCATATTTTGAAACAGCGTTCTTTTTTAATTCCATTCCTCCATTATCTGATGCAGTTTTGCAAAGCAGGCAATTCCATCTAATAGCTTTCTTCTGTACTACAGAGCAATCCCCTTGTTACTTAACCCTGCCTAAATCATGAGTGTAAAATTGTTATGGAAGAAAAAAGAACATAGTACCCCAGTTAGGACCAGCAGATGATATTTCTCCTTCTACAGTTCAGGCTGAGGTTGTGACCACCCCAGGGCCATCCCCTGGTTAGCCAACAAAGATCTGAATTCTGAAGTTTGCCAACACTTTTCCTGGATGTCCCACATCCCACCCTGGGAAAAGACCAGGGGTTGACCCCCAGTATCTGCCCTGTCAGCAGAAACTGCATTACACCTGGGAAAAAATGAAAAGTAATGAAAATCTGCTGACTATTGCACAGTAATCGAGATATGACAGACACACATCTTTATCCAAAAAGTCTGCTAATATAGTTAGAATCCAGGTCCCTGTTAAACAGATTTGGTTTTGATACCAGAGGCCCCAAAGGAGCTTCCATCTGACCAAGCTTTGTGCTCTCCAAGAAGGGGAGAATAGATGGGGAGAGCAGAGCATGTTGCTGGGTCAACTTTAAAAAGAGGCTAGGAATAAAATGTGGGAAGTGTGTTCCCTTGTGCTAGCAAGCCAAGGCACTAAGCTGATTGCCTTTGGACCTGGTAGTGAAGGCAGTCATGCCTTGTGATCCAGGCCGTTCAAGTCCGTTCATGTGCCTTTGCAAATAGGCTGTTCCTCCAAGGTGTGGCACATAAAGGGTTAGTGCACTTGATTGTGGTGGTGGCATTAAACATGAAATAAGACAGTCCACTCACACCCACAACAAAAAGCTCTTGATCCTGATGACTGATCTGTCTGATGATGCTGACCAGTGGCAGCTGCTCTAGGATAAGAAGAAACCCCATGAGCAAAAGCCATAGATTATGGGGAGACTTTTGATAGTCAGGAAGGTTTGTATCCTGCAGCTGTAGGATATATTTTGTTTTTGGTTTAGGATTCACTGTTGCAATCCCAGATGTTCAAGTTCTCACTGAATGTGATGAAACTTTGGTTGACAATCATACCTCTGTGCCAGTGAGCTACACAGACTCATGTTCTGCAGAATAAACATCCTAAATCCTGAATCAATCTGTCAAGGCATATATATCCTAAAGAAAAAGTGGGTAAAGGTAATGAAGATCTAATGGCATGCCAAAGAGTGAGATACTGATGATACCATCAGAAAGGGTGAGCAGAGGCACAAGAGCTGCCACCATCTCCCCCTAGAGAAGAACAGTGATTCCAAAAAAGGATCTGACGTGAACTTGCTGACTACTTGATAATTTACTAGTGTTGGCTCCAGAGCACATTCCTCACAGGGTGTAAGCAGGAAAGGATGTTGTTGGACATCAGTAGACTGTCAGAAACTCCCAGAACAACTTTGCCTCTACAGGGGCATGCAGCATTGTTCATTTGAATTAACTAGAGGTATGAATTTAAAACTGATGTTTAAACTACATTGAACCCCTAGTTAAACTGTCTCATTTGGAATTAATGTAGCTTCAGTCTGATCTATCTTAATTCACTTTGGAAGTGAAGTTGATTATTTAAATCTTAGAAAAAAGTGTCTGTAAGATGGTATTTTAATAACCTTAGGGACAAATGGACTTGCCCAAGTTATTCTGAGTTAAATAATCTGCTTGAAAAAAGCCAATTCAGATTCCTCTTTTTTTCTTGAATGTCTCTTTGCTAATAAATCTGTGCAGATAATGGTTTTCTCATCCTGTGAAGCTTTCTGAGACTTCAGAGTTTTTTCATGTCCCACCACAGGATAAACCCAAACTCTTTTGTAGTGGTTTTGGTTCATTTAGTTGGGATTTTTTTGAGGGTTTTGCTCTTTCTTCCCTTCCTCACCCTGAACAAACAAACAAAAACTATCTCCAAGATATATGTCCAAGTCATATATCCTCTATATTAACAGCTGTTCTGAGCTGAAAGCATCAACATGTCTTCTGAAATTCCAACATCAAGCTGGGAAACCCACCTTTATTTAATGTTTTGGTTTGCTTTATTTTACGATGATTCTTTCTTGTAAAAATATTCATGGGGGGAAGGCTGAAACAACAACATTGTCTAATGACAACACTTTTATTCAACAATCCTGTCTGTCTGCAAGCTACTGTTTCCTGGTCTGTGACCTTTGTATGCTGCTACTGCCTATCTCAAGGGCTGTACTTATATGACTGCTTTTTTCATCCTCTCTTGTTGCACAGTCTGAAGAGGTTTGGAAACCTCTTTAACCTGGGAGGTTTAGAAATTGCTATATCCAAGGGGCTCTACTGCCATGCTTTTCAACTGACTTGAACCTAAAGAAAAATGTAACAAAATCCAAGGAAACCCAAGATAAGGAACTAAGTAATGTTGAGTGAGCCTAGACACAAAGGTCATCTGAACACTTAGGCTTGTTTAAGATAGTTAGGCTTAGGACTTGAAGAATCTTATTCCTAAATTGCCACTAATTTCTGCAAGACTGATGCACCAAAATAGCCTTTGGGGATTTTATTTCTGACAAAAAGGTCATTCCTTTCAAGGCCCATGTAGCCAAAAGAGCTTAATGCCAAGGCTTTAGCATGAGATTTAGACCATAAATGAAGTAATATGGAGTCCAGTAATCAAACTCATTTTGCTAACTACAGTGATGAAGGAAAGGATCTTTTGAGCATTTTAATTCAAAATGTGAATCTGAGAGTAACAAAAAGAACATATCCAGTAAAAATTGCTGATGTAGCCTGGTGAATGAGGTTGTGGGAACTGAGCTTCTCTTCCCAGTGTGTGTGGGGAAGCAAAGGTGTAAGCAAACATGTCTAGTAAGTGGCTGCTCAATGAAGAAGCTTAAGAAAAGCAGCTTTCCAAAGCCAGTAGCCTGAGGTCAGACGAGAAGAAACAGCAGGACAGCTCTTTGGGTCTGTGATTTTGGGTTATTTGGATTATCTTGAGGAAGCAGTGTTACTGCAGCCTCAGTGCTTTGAACTGGTGGATCTCTGTCAACAGGATTGAGAAATAACTTATCACTGTTCTGAAACTAGTGACAGAGATACAAATGGTCCCAGGAAAGAAAATCAGTCAGGAATTTGATCAGCTAACACTTCTGCTTGTTTTGAGGATGGTAACAATTCCTTATATCCAGCAACATCCCAACAGTGTTGATCACAGGTCTGACTTTTCATGGAAAATGGGATTTGCACTTGGGAATTTAAGAACGTACCTTGATGCTGTTGCTCTGATCAAGTCCAGCTGCAGCTTCCCCAGGTCCAAAAACAGACCAAGACAACTGTGAAGGGTGGCTTAACCAAAAACACCTACATCCATGGTAAGATATTCATCAAGCCGAAAGCTTTTCAGGGGTGCAAATACATTTCCATTATGTCACATTGCACCATGTCCTCATTCAGTCATCTTTTAAATTAGCCTATGACTACCTCCAGCTTTGTGTTTTTTCATGATTTTTCACTGAAAGAGGAGTCTTTGGGTCATTGAAAATTCAACCAGAATAGTGCCTGAGAGTGCCTGTACTCAAGGGGGGGACCCAGATGCTCCCAGCATGGATTGGGGAAGGGGGAGCTTGTTTGGATAGCTGGGGCAATTGCTTATTCAGTGCATTCCTCCGTGTCCATGGCCAGTTTGCAGTGTGCTCTAAGACCCTTAGTAAACTTGATGAGGAAGCAAGAATAGAAACAAGACGGGAATTCCCAAGTAGGTCAGGGAGGGTAAAATTTCAATCTGCCTATATTATAGGAGAACATGTGAAGAGACAGGACAGTATTCATGAAACAGAATCAGCAAATTAAGAGCCAAATTAACAATGTAAAATTTGAGGGTTTTTTTTGTTTGTTTTTTTAAAGGAACATTTGGAGCCAAACTTCTAGGAAGGACTGCATAGAATTAGCCATGCAATTCCTGCTAATAGGAGTCTGGAGATCCTTCCATATGTATTCTCATCTTCTCCCCCCAGTCTATGCTGAAAACCTACCCTCTGATGGTTATCTGAACGCTGCTAACAGGAAGGCAGCTAAATATTTGTCTTGCAGTAAGGACAGAAAGAAAAATGAACCAGAGTTTTTCTTCTCCTCCCCATAAAACTTGAGCATTCATACTGAGTGTGAATGTAGGCAGCCCTGGGAGCTGTATAAAAGACTAGCAACTGGCTGTAAGCACCATAACTTAGAGCACATTTCACACTAAAATGAGGAGGACTTGGGAATAACAGAAATAGAATAATAGAAAGTGCCTCATTGAGCAAATTCCCAGTACCCAGCTCAGGGAGAGGTGAAAAGTAAAGGCAATTAATTGAAGAGGATGGATTGAGATCTCTGTGGGCAGATGAGGGAAGAGAAAATGTAAGGGGAGAAAGGGAGTATGTAAAGCTGTTGATGCCTTCCAGTAAATCTTGCAACGTTTGCTCACCAGGAGCAGCCCTGTTCTGCACAGACTGCTGTTGTCTGTAACCTCCCCCTTTCTCTTGATGCTTCCTGCTAAGGATGCTCGCTGAATGAGCTCTTTTGTTTTCCATTGGCTTATGCTCAGGGGGGGAAAGCAAACACATCTTCCTTATACTCAACTATTGTGGTGGGAAGGGAAAATGAGAAGAGTATTTTGAGCTTTAAGGTAAAAGTATTTAGTATCCTATTTTCTAAGTGGCCTAGATGAGACCCCTCCTGGGTGTAAAATATTTGCCCAGGTTTACTTATAACTCAGGTGTTTGCCCGTTCCGTATCCAACTCTTTGTGTGCCTCTGCAAGCACAACTGAGTGACCTTTGGAGTGCAGTCATGAATCTTAACCCTCTGCAATTTGAGCTTGTGGAAATTGAAACTCATCATCTGAAAATCTGGTACTTTTAGATCAGCTGCAGCTTCTTGGGAACCCATATAGCACAGAGCTTTAGGCCACCAGGTCCAAACTTCTCCAAATGTCTAGCAGGAGGGTTTGGATTCCAGGCTGTGGAAAAGTGACTGTACCTATTAAGGACCATCTACTTAAAGCATCAGTGTCCTGTGGGTGGTCATTTATTTTCCCATATGCCACTGAGTTTGGAGAAGAGAGAGATTATTGCCAGATTCTGTGGAAATTTTGCTGTGACTCTGAGAAAAGATGCTCAGATTCTGCCTGATCACATAACAAATTTTCCAAAATTGCTCTCACAGTTTTTTGTAGCTGTTTGCCAAATTCTGATTCTGTCTTTGTTTTTTGCTTTCCTGCAAGTGTGTATTAACCTGAAGAGCTCAAATCCAATAGCCCCTGCTAGGGATTCCCTTTAATAATTACACAGTCCTACAAAGGAAACTATGCATTCCTGCTGAATGTGTTCCCAATGTTTTCCCAGCATTGTTTGTAGGTCACTTTCTTTACCAGAAAAATCACTGCAACTTGTTTAACAAGAGAAGGAACAATAGCTCATTCTCAAACTCCCTTATTTGCTAAATAAGAGCAATGAAAGATGTGTCCATACAATCTGCTTGTGCTCTCTCCCTTCATAAATAAAAGTACTTTAAGGCATGTTTCTATAAGAAAGTTGCAACACGGACTTTTGCACCCTGCAGTCAGAGACCATGCAAAAAAATATCTCTCAGGCTATCATCATCTTCAGCTAAAATTATAACAACTGAATTATTTCAAATTTACTCAAAGGCAATGTTAGGTGGAAAGATTAAAAGAGTTTATTTTTGTCTTTTGTTTTTTTTTTATTTAAGCTTTTTCAGAGAATAAATCTTTGGTTGGGAGGGTGGAAATTCCTTCCAGCACTTGGTTCAAAAGACACAAGGGAAAAAATAACACCTTGTCTATTTTTATTTTTAAGTAATTAATGTGGTTTAATTGGTCACTTCACAGGAATGCTTCGGCCTGTTTGGTGCTGATGAAATTGTGGTGAGGTTAGAGAAAAGAGGAGGTGCTTACACAAACTGTCCAGTTTCTAAGGCATCTGGTGCTGGCATGAAAATTAAATATAACTATCATGCATCATGCATGATGTGCCCCAGTTTTGCTGCTGTGAATCCAGATGCTATAAACCATCCACATCCTGAAAGCTGATTAAGCACCACTTGGTGAGCCCAAATCCAATGAAGAAAACCATGACCTTGTCAGAGCAGGAGCCAGGCATATCTCCTATTGCCATTTTCCAGCTCCTTTTTGGTGCTAGGGATTTCATTGGGCAGAAAGAGGACACAGAGTTGCATAAACATGTGAAAATGCATGTCTGTCATTTATAGCTTGAGAACAGCATTATAAAGGCAGAACCAAGAAGTCATTGAAGAGTGAGGGAAAACACAGGGAAGGTGTATCTAGCACAGCCAGGTTGCAAGGTGGTCTGACAGACTGGTGTCCAGATGTCAGATGTGAGCCTCCTTCCATGGGGGTGTGATGCAGCTGTGCACCATTAGGCTTGCCTGTGAATGCGTGCCCAAAGCCAGGAACACTTATACCCCAGAAACAGAGTCTGGTGGTTGAACACCTCCAGATGGATCATTTAAGTAAATTCCTTCCAGTTGAGACTTGACCTGGGCCAGGTTTTAAACACTTTCTTGCGTAAGCACAGTTTGCAAGCACAAATGTGTGTTTTGGGCATACTGCGTTGCACATGCGCTCTGCTTGAACACATGGGACTTTTCAGGGTAAGACCTTTTAATTGCTGCATTTCCTTCTAATGGGTCTGTTGCTTCCCAAGTAGCATTTGCATCTGTCCTACAGACTCTCAGCCAGAGTCCTATTCTGAAAAAATGGGCTTGTTGCAGGGCTGGAGTCTTTTCTCAGACAATAAGCAAACAAGTCCTGAGTTATTTTTAGACCACGCACCATTGTGTACCAAAAGGTGACTGATGCCTTCACAGTCCATGAGGTGATTTAGTGAGCTGGAAGGCAGAAAAATGTGCAATCTGAAGCTTGTCCTTAAGGAAGGCAAGTGGGTGAAAGGAAAGGGAGGACATTATCCTCCTGGTTGATCTCTGGGCTTCTGCACAGGATGAGAGACAATCTGAAAGCTGCCCACCACCCGGAGTGGAATGAGAAGCTATCTAAGATACCAAGGTGTATCTGCAGCCCCATCATCTCCAGAAGAAGCTGAATCAGACCTCAACCCATCATGTCTGTCCTAATGGAAACCTGAGGGAATTAGCATCAAACATACTCTTCAGAGTAATATCAGGCTGCTACTCCTGATCTCAGCATCTTTTTCTTTAGTTCATCTTTTCCTTTAAAATATCATCAATAAGAATCTAGTCATGGCAGAATCCTTGTCCAGCTAGGATATCCTGAAAGACTCCTGCAGTTTAAGTAGGTAGTAAATTGCTGTGATATTCAAAGGTAATTTTTCATCAGTAATGTCTTTTTTCCTTATCTTCATGTCTCACTTTTTTACCATCAGTATTTCCAATCCTTTCTGTAATCATGAGATTTTTTTATACTCATTGTTGTTGGATAGATATGGCAGATTTACCTTCAAAAATTCCCTATTTTTAGACAAGTTCAAGAGTATCCACCAAATTTCAAAGAAGTGCTTTGGGGTTCTCAAGTAAAATCTGCTCTTCCATGAATTTCTAAATCCGGAGTTTGTTTGTGTTCTAGTGCGGAAGGGCCAAAAAAATAGAGAACCAAGCCAACAAATAAAAATACATCACCAGCCCCAAACAACCTTCCCAGTGATATTCCTGGAAATGAACAGCATCCAACCCTCTGGTCCTCTGGTCTCCATCTAAAAGAGCAGTAGGATCAAACACAGTTGTCAGCTTTACTCTACTGCAGTGACAGCTCAGGGATTTCATGTGGCATCATATTTCTGGTAGTGGGTTTCTGCAGGGAGAGTCAACCTGAACTCCTGAGAGAAATTACTGGACTGTGTGCTTGCTGTGCTGCAGAGACAGCTACCTGCATGGAAGTGATCCAGATGTGCATCTGCACTCAGACTCCCTGCTCCGTAGGCAGTTGTTTCTCTGGTTTCAGAAGATGAAAGCTGGATGCCTCCATGAAGTCCACACTCTGTATACCTATAAACTAAGCACTTTTTTCCTTCTTTTACAGGCAGGTGTTACCAACCCTTCTGCATGGCTCACACGTGCAGAGTCTCACATGGCTGGTACTGTGCCCAGCTGCCACTGGCTGGCCATCCAGTGTGAGCCAGGTGGGATGCCCAGCACTAGCTTCACCCACAGGTGAGCACAGACAACCACCTGCATAGGGCTAAACCTTCCTTCTCATAATTCTCAGCGTAATGGGCTCATGCCACAAAGGTGCTCAAAATCTAATTTGGTGTGTGTCCATCTCTTAAGGACTAGGAAGGCAAATAACCACACTGGCTCAGCTGACCAGGGGTAGCTACAGCACCACTTTGCAGAAGTATTGCAGAACAGGAGCTTTCATCCATGGGATCCTTTCAGGACCACATTGGAGCTAGGCTGGTTTTATACACACACTATGAACGGAACTCCCCCCTGTTCCAAAAACCGCCTGCTTTTATGCTGCCATAGTATGAAAGGATTGTTTTCTTCCTGCAGCCTGAGTCAATTTTAAACCAAATTTTTATAGCTCCTATCTGTATAGGCTTCCAGTAAGACTATTCTCATCTGAGCAAAAAATTGGTTTGAGGAAGTTTTACCACAAATGCTTAAATACTTTGATATGACAGTATCCATTGCACTGACAAAGTCAAGGTTAAAAATAGAGTTTACAGGCTTAAGTCTGGCATTCAAGTTGACTGCAATATTGCAAAACGATTTAAAGTCAGCAAAATAATGTTTAACATGTCCCAGATCCCAGATCTCCTTGGACGAGCAAGGAAAAAAGAAAAAAAAAAAAAGAAGAAAAAGCTAAACAACCACAACATCAGGTCAGATGGTAATTTACTGCTGCCAAGACTCCTCCATACAAAATCATTGCAGATGCTTCCTGGTCAGTGACAGTCTAAACAAGCAGTGAAACATTTACAGCTGTAGGCCTGCATGCCTATTCGAAACAGCCTTTTGGAAGGGAAGGTACGTGGCTTCCGAGAGGACCCTGGTGAAGTTAAAATCCTGTGGCAGGATCAGGGCAAACCTGGAATTAAGAGAAGAAGATGCATGGGTCTTTTGTGTCTTCATGCAAGGGAGGGTGTGAGGATTTTATTGACACCTTGCTGATTCTATTTGCACTGCTGCTTACAGAGGTTGCAGGGCACTCACATGAGCTAGACAGAGGAAGAAAGAGGATTTTGTTTCCTGTGATTTATAGTTCTAGTTCTGTCTCTTTTCACCCATTTTTCTCCTGGTGCTTTGGGGCTGAGCTGTACCCAGAGACAGGGTGCAGATCAAGGGTCCTGGTGCTGCTACAGGTAGTGAGAGTTTCCCCTGGAGCACAGCAGGTGTGAGCTACTCGTGCTATCCAGATTAATCCCATTGCCAGGTTTGGCTTTGGGAAAGAATTTCTTTTTTTTTCCCAATTGCTCAGATCTGGTATGGATTATTTCAGAGATATTTTGTTTTACTCTAGGAAGTAGCTGTATAATCTGTTCTTCAGGACTCTCACCATAATAAACTCCTCCCTGAAAGTGAAGGAAGCAGGAGCACACTCTGTGCTAGCTCTCACTGGGTGTGTGTGATTGTCCTCACACCCTTTCAGTATTTTACAACAGGTGTTAAACTTCAAAAGGCCATGTATGGATTTTGCTGGGAGAGGAGGTTTTTTTGACTATGAGTTTCTACATGGTGGCTTGAAACTATCAAGGTGGGGAGGTTCTTGCCACTCAGTGTGCTTTTTCTATGTTGTAGTTTGGGATGACTGGCATTACACCATCACTGAAAAGCCTCAGCAAAAAATCAGGTTGATGATGTGCTCGATACTCAGTGACTTTATTAGAGTCTGAGTTGGGAGCACTGGCTACTTGCAAGGCTCCCCAGTTCCTCCTATTACAACACATTCTGCTTTCAGTTGTTTATGATTTTGCCAAAGCTGGATGTTTGGGTTCAGGTTTTCCATGCTGGATGGATGCCTTGGGGCTGAATTGCTTTCTGTTGTTAATTTTCCACCCTCCAAACACCTTTCTCATCTAAGTAGACCTGACAAATATCTAAAGGAAGAAAAAAATCACACAGTCCCCATTTTCCAGGCCTCAGTCTGAGCAATACTGAGGAGAGTCTGTCAATAAGCATTGCTCCACAGAAGGAATGAAACCACTTGGAAAAGGTCAGGAAGGAAGTTCTTGGAGAAGCCAAGAATCGCAATCAGGTTTCCCAAGCCCACAAACTGTGTCTTAACTCTCAGGCTATTTGTTCCTTGTCCCCTGCTGTAGAGCTCAAGATTTAAAGGGTCAGATGGGACTGGTGTTCAGAGAAGTTAGAAGCTCTGGGTTGGTTGGGTTAGGGGATCTTTATTCTACAAAGAGTTCCTCCTGTAGGACTCATGTAGGAAATGCATTCCGCAGTATTTCTGTACACTAGCCATGTTCTTATTTGCTACCCTCCAGGCAACTGTGGTAACAACTCTGCCTGTTGAATTTCTCAGCAATGAGTCCAGAGCCTGCCCAAACAAGAAAAAAAAATAATAAAACCCCTTTCACAGGAAAGAGTGACTTGGCAGTGGGTAGGGGACAAAAACAGGAAAAGGAGGGTGGCATGAGGATAGCAGAGCAGAGCCCCCACACAGCACCTAACCTCCCCATGAAGAGGTCCAAGGTGTCTGCCAGTACTGCCCAGTGGGGTTTAGTCTGGGAAAATTGATAAGATAGACCCCATGGTTGTCCTACTTTCTCCTCTTCCTGGTTCTGGAATGGTCAGCTCAGACCTGGCCTTATACGTATTGAAAAAAGGATCCTGTGATTCCCTGGTAATGGAGCAGAGTTAAAAAAAATGTGGCAGAAGTGAATTTACCCCTGCAGAATAATGCTGGCTTTGCTTACCCTGACTCAGGGTCATAGTCACGGACAGACACATATCTGTGACATGCTCTGGCTCCAGAACAATATACTTCTGTGAAATTTCCTTATTTTGAAAATACATCTATGAGTTCTAGTTCAAATTTAAAATAATACATAAATCAGAGTGGATTTTGGCTTAAAATACAATGCCTTACAAATATATATATATGTATGTTCACTAATCCAGCCAAGAACTGTAATAAACTGTCAACATCAGTCTTGTTCACTTCATTTTGGGGTCTAGCTAGTCCTTACAGAAAGGTTCTTCAGCTATGATCTCCAGGCTGGTGGTCTGTGGAGACTTTTCTGTTCCTGTGATTCTGTTTTTTCTATTTGAATCTGATAAACCTCATTAAAAGAAATCAGTACCCTATGGGATGAAATGTCAGGGCTGTCTTCATGAAATATTGTGCTCTGAATTGACCCAACACAAGCCAGCTCCATGTGGGAAGCAATGCAGTCATTTTAGTGCATTGCTGAGCCCAGCTAATAAGCGCTTTTGAGAAGTAGGTTATATTCGTTGTCACTCATCACCTTGTGATTGCATTTCCATGGCTGTTGGACCAGTTTGGAATGTGGGCAAAACATGTTCTGCCTGTTTGCAAAAGACTGCGTGGATCTATGTGCATGTACATCTAATCACATAGATGAATTCTCTAGGTGACACGAAAATCCTTGCTCAGACAACAGGAAGGATATATGAAGCTATATCATCCTTGCTTTCCAGAAGTGCTGGGGTCACTTTGAATAGAAATCTGAACATGGGAAATTCGCCTGAGGGAAAGCAGGGACAAGCCAGGGTGTTTCAGAGCTACACAAGTAATATAAAACAGCAGGAAAGCCATAAAGATTTACAGACAGGGTGTCCTCTGTTCCCAGGTAAAGGAAAACAAGTACTTCCACAAGAAAAGGAGGAGGCAGGGGAAAAGTATAATTCTTGCTGTAAATTTCGCTTAAGTTAGAAGTGCAATACAGAGAAAGCACATGTGGCAGCTCAGCTTGGTTTACACAGTCCCACACCTTGTTTGGTTGGTTTTGGCACTGTTTTTTTTCTAAGATGCTATTCTCTCCTGAGCCATCCATGCCCAAATCACCCCTGTGTCATGATGTTTGCTGTGTTAATCAGTAGTTGCCATGCCACATATCTGTGCCTGTTTCCTGCACCCTGCCGCCAGGCCTGCCTTGATTTTGCTGCCATGTGATTTCAGCCTTCACTCAGCTACACCAGCTTTTGCCAGTACAACTTGTCATCAGCTCTAAGGTCAGTTCCTCACCGACATCCCGTTCACACGTCATCAAGGAGCCATGGGCTCTGAGCTAAATCCAACCCTACAAAAGAAAGGGCTTAGCAGCACTATAAAATTAAAGAGGTGCCTTTGTTTGTGTTCATCACCTTCCAGGTGACACTCTATTGAGACCAGCAGTTCCTGGTCTGAGGCTTGTGCCCGTCATGAGCACAACGTGGCAGGCAGATCTAGTCCAGGAGGCAATTGGCATAGAGCAAAAAGTCCACACTGGCAGCTGCTGTTGCAAGAGACAACTTTTTGGTCAGGTTTTTTCTGTGTCCATCAAGTTATATTTCATTTACCAGTTCCTAATTGTTCTGGGAATGTTTCAGACAGATGCAGTCAGATGTCAAAGAAGACACGAAAGCCATTCTCCCCTTGCCAAGGTTTGACTCCATCCCTGCAGACTTGATATGTTGCTCAAAATAAACAGCAGGTTTTGTTTGCCATTCCCACTGACAAGGGGTTGTGGCCACCCAAAACTGATCTCTGACTTGCAGGAGCATGGCAGGGTGCACCAAGAGGAAGCAATGACAGTGAAAAGATAAAGTGCAAGTTTTGGTCATGGCCATCAGACTCTCCAGGATGCAGTTTACTAGCCGAAGGAGTCCTCAGTGATGTTTTCTTCCTTCTCTTTCCTACAGGAGAATGTCTTGGTCAGAATAGGCATTCAAATGACTACACAGCAGCAAAGGGTTTCAAGCTTGCAGGGTGGACAAGCAGGTCTCACCTTCTGAGTGACCCGGTGGTCACATCTGACAATGCATTGTGCCGCTTGCTTATGTGCATTGACAAAGTCACATTAATCTCATCTGGAAGATGAAAAGCAAACAACTTCCTACTTTCCAAGTTTGCTTGGGAATGACATACACCTGGAAAACCAGCAATCTCAAAAGAATACAATGCCCCAGAACCTGAAGTAGATGGACCCTGGTGAATCAACCTTTGTTCTCCACAGAAGGGGGTGGCCTTTTACTGTTGGCCTACAAGCACCAGTCCATGATGCAAGGGGCTGGTTGCTTCTGTATGTAGTTGTCTGTCACTGTCGAGCTCTCTGTGGGAGCGTGACTGTAAACGTGCTGAAAAGCCAGCTTGTACTCAGGAAGCACAGGAATGCCTGCAGAATAAATAACAATGTAAATTAGACAGGACTGGAGCTCACCAGCCTCAGCAGGAGTTATCCCCTTGTCCAAACATCCAGCCAGCAGCTGATGAGCTTCCTTGTGTGCTCAGCAGTGCTCCTGCCAAGCTGAAAAGATTAAGAAGGAAAACTTGCCCCAGCTGAACAAATAGCTCAAAGGTCTGCCTGAGGCTCAATAAATGATTGGGGCAGCATGGTTAGGCATCAGTTTCTGTAGCCTGAGAGACAGATGCAACTAGCATCGTATCCAGCAGAAGCTGCCACATTAGCCTGCAGGACCTGCAGCACACCTGAAATTGTGGCCCTGGAAAAGATATTCACTCAGCAGACAAGAGCAAGGTTGTATTCCAAAGACACAAATTCAGATACCATCCGCTCTTAGTTGTGCTGTCCTTTTAACCACAAAAACAGATACTTGGGAAACCAAATGCCTCCTGCTTTCCTTGTCCTTGCCCAAGCACAGGAACACAACTAATGTGCAAAAGAGACATCATGTCTTCCAGAAATGTTGACAGTCCTGCGTGTTTCACCACTGCTGCTGAGCCCGGGAGTTGAGTTCTTCTTGGCTTATCTCCCCTAGGATGGTTGATGGCTCAGCAGGGACTGCAAATCTATGGCTTCCAGCTAGTGAAGCACCGCTCAAAAACATCTTCTAATTTACAGCCAAGCATTTATGCAAACACCATAAATCCAAGGATGATCCACAGGGACTAGTGTAATCATACATTAAGAATAACACAGCATTATGAAACACTCATGACAGGTTCAACCCCACCTGCCTTAAATCACCTTTAATGGTCTTGGCCTCATCTCAGTCCCCAACTGAAATTAAACCTGCTGTCACACTGCTTTTTCTGAGTGCCTGCTGCACCTGAACTCATCAACAGAGGCTGACAACAGGGAATAGAGGAGGCTGGACAACCTAGTGAATGTTATCATCACAGAGGGAACTTTTAATAGGTTTTCCATCATAGCCATAAACTGAATGATCCAGGGACTTTTATGATGATCTCCCTGTGGTTTCCCAAAGGATAGAAAATAAAACACATTTTTATTAAGCCTCCTGAAAGATATAACCACTCATTTTTCTCTGATGGAACCCTACAAATGGGAGACTTAACAACTATTTTGCTTTCTGAATACAAGAAAATCTGTTGGGTGATCAAACTGTATGTTGATGTCATGGCTTAACACCAGGGCAAAACAATGTAGACAGGGTTTGGCACCCTTTAGAGCCTCCAAGGTCAGTTTTGGGTATCCTGGAGTTAAGAAAAAATGGAGTGGTCATTCCCATTCTCCCTGAGGAATGAACTAGAAACGTGTAGGTTGATGACACTTGACATAAGCAAACATGACTTTGTCCTGTTTTCCTCTGCAACTTTCACCAGAAATTGCTCACAACTCTATGCTGCTTGTGTTGCTGTCTGCCTGCACTCACTCACTAGAGATTAAAATTAGACCTAGCGATGGTTCTTTTGCAATCACTGGCTCTGGAGGGACAGGTAGGTTTTCTACTTACCAAATAGAAACCGCAGATTTTTGTTCATGGGAATGGTATGTGACAGGAACCCAGTGGAAAATAGTGTTGCATCTCTGGGAAGCCTTTTCATACTGCCCTCAAAGGAGGCAGAGAACTCCAAAGTCTAAAGGGAAAGCTCCTCACATGAGACAAAGAACCAACACAGCTAATCTTTCCAGGTGAGGTTATGGAAACAAGAAACAAACAAAAGTTTAACATCTGTAAAGCATTTAATGAACCTGGATACAGCCTGTGACATCCGAGATGCTTAAAACTGAGGTACCCATGTTATGACTGTTATCCAACTGTGATCCCTACCTGGACTGTGGTAACATTTCGACTTTTGGTCTGTTTTAGGTATGTATCCCTTCGGAAGCACCCATCTTTTCATCTCAAATATATGAACAGAGTGCCTACAGTGACTCTGCTCCTAACATAAGCACCCAGATTTAAAGGAGGGGTCAATCTGGACACTTAGATGTGTTTTCCTACCCCCAGCCTTGAGGAGTTTCCATCAGAGCATCTACTACCCATCTTAACAGTCTTGTTGATATCAGTGCCTCTATGTGAGAAACAGAAAAAACATTAGCTGTAGGCACCTAGAGATTTACAGTTGCAGAATCACAGGATAGTGATTATGCAGATGAATATACAGCATCCAAGGATAAGAGGTGATTTAAAGTGATCTATAAATATCCAGGCACTTGTCACTGAGGATGACTTAAATGTGTCTCCTCTGATGCCTTCAACAAATCACATGAATAGGGAGGTTACACAAACAAAAGTAAAGGGAAAAGTGTTTTATTAACCAGTACTGTTAAAAGGCCTCTGACATGGCAGAAAGTTAAGATTACAAAGTTTGAAAATATTAACTTGGCAAAAAAGAGAAAAAAAATTGTCCTTTTCTCCCACTGTGAAGTTCTTTTTCTTTGTCCTGGCATCAAGCCACAAGCTGCATAAATCTCTGGAGGCATCTCCTAGTACACACATGGTTTCTAGACTAGCAATGATGTAAGTGCATCTTAAACAACAGAAGTACAGATTGCTCCACTATAAAGAGTACAACACAAGTGTCAGCAATGGGAACGGACTCCAGGAAGGAAGGATGCTGTAGCATTAACTTGGGGTCACTGTGAGCAGCTTCTCATGTGACGTTTGTTGAAATGCACGTGCCTTGACTGTATCATTGCTCACAGATATCTGTCTAATTTGTCCTTACAAGCCTCCAGCTCTGGAGACACCCCAAACTGCCAGACAGGCTGTTCAGAGCTTCACTGCCATTGCTGTTTTCCCAGTGCAAAGATGACATTTCCCTTGCCTGTTTAAGCCTGCCACAGAACCCAGAAGCTGTTTATCATCTTCCTCTGTATCCATTCCTCTTTAAAACATGAAGACAGAGAGCATATTGAACACCATAAAGTTTTCAGTCCTTCCTTTAGTGTTTTTTAGACCTCTGGGTCAGCCTCTTCTATTTCCTCTGAATCTCACCAGTTGTTTTGTCCCTTTTTTGTAGTCTGATGCCCATAAAAGGACACTACATTTCAGCTAAGATTTTATTGATGCTGAGTTGGAGATTATTGTTTTGGACACCTTGCAAGGCAATGTTCTCCTTTAGCATCCATCTTTCACAGCAGTCTGAAATCCTGTCTCCCATTTGGTCTGGACTCCTCCCCTAAATTCATGCACGGCAATGCAGAACTGCTTTCTTGCCATTTATTCCCCACCTTGTGTATTCCCCATTTAAACCATTGAATATCCTTTCAGAAGCAGGTAATTTTATGACTGTCTTTGTGGAAGGAAATCACATTTATTTCCATCTGCTGCTCCAACTAGGAAAGACCTCTGCAAATTCCTATCCCAGTCTCCATCTCATCATCAACAGTCATGTTAGGGTTTTCAAATCCTCAAGGTTCAAGATAAACTCACTTTTAATCTTTTGACCATTGGAAAAGAAGCTTTAACATCATGCTCTGTTCTCCAGCTGTCTTCCCACAGACTTAAAAAACATGGCACATTCCCATCATTAAACATAGGATTCAAATCAGTCCCTTCTCTTTAAGAAAACAGTAATTTAAAGGATCATCTATGTCTGTTACTGAACCATGCTGGACAACTTCTCTTCCTTTTCTGAATCGTAAATGAATATTTAAAGAGTATTCTGACACTTCCAGTATCTTGTGTGCAGTTATTATGGTCTATAGATCAAACCTAATGATTCCTGATAAATATCTTAAGTTCCCCTGGCTGCTTATATGGCAGTAATATAATTCCAGGCAAAGGTATCTGGCAAGAATTGCTTCAGTTCTTGACCTCATTACTCATGAATCTGCATACAGCTGCCTCTTTCCTCCATAAAATGCAAACCCTAGAGGCCTGAGAGATGATTGTACATACCTGAATGTGCCAAATTCCTGGTACAATAGCTCCCCCCACGCACCACATCAGAGTGTTTTACCCATGCTTTGAAGGAGTCGTTTCCTTAAAATGCCTCTGGTTTAAAGCAAAAGATGAGTTCATCCCTGTGGCCCGGTCCTGGCCCTTGTTCTCTGCTGAGGCTGGTATTTTATACATAAGATGATGTCTTCCAAAGGCTGTAAGGGTTGCAGGAACTTCTCTAACTGTCCTACATAATAATCCCATGCTTCATGTACACTGTGCCCCCTTTCAATGCACACACACAGTCACTCACCCACAGAGCCCTTTTCTATCTGACTCCTTCTTCTTTAGGTACTTCTAGACCAAACAGTTTGTGGCTCACTGACCTCCTGAGCCAAGATTTCATTTTTTGATAAAGTCCTCTGATGTATTTTACTTGTGTGAATTTGTCTAGATATTTTTTGAACCTCAATAAGCTTTCCACAACAACAGAAACCTGCAGCAAGAAGTTCCACAGCTGAATTGTAAAATGTGTGGAAAAGCATCTTGTTTTCCTTTTTTTGTCCTGCCACTTAGTTTCTTCTGATGTCCCCTAGTTCTTGAATGCAAAGAGACAGTGGAAATCATTCCCTATCCATCCTGTACCGATTTCTACCATACCTTTCCTTGATCACCTTTTTTCTGGGGATCTCATTAGTTTTTTACAGATGGATAATTTCTCCCTTTCTACTTTCATCACAATTTCTGTGATGAACACATGTCCCCCAGAAGTGAACTGAGAACTATCGGCCTTATTACATATCATCAAATGATCATTCCATTTGCTACCAATGTGTGCTGGATTTGGACTATCTCCTGAGATCAGTAAATTGTTAAACACCTGCAGAAGGATGTGGCAGCTGTTTCCCATTCCCAGCAGTGTGAAAGGGCTCAAACTCCTCATCAAGTGACCAGGATTGTGAGTTATCGTATCTCTCCTCAGCTGGGGCAACTGCCTACATCCCTTCTCTTTGCCTGTGGCAAATATGCAGTGATTCATTTTAGCTTAGTCTGAAGTGTTAAATTACATTATTGTGCGTTAGCCCTGGGATAAATTGACTCAGCATTTAGGCTAAGCATTTACTGTAAGGTTTGCACCCAGACAATTACCTCAGTTTAGCTGATGCTTGGTAACTTGTTAAGCCACAGTATCTTAATTACAAGTCTGAGACCTAGGGCTCTCATAAAACAGACTGGGATTTTAAGATAACATTGGCTTCTATTTTGGAAGGTTGGAATAAATTCCAGGGCAAAACTATTCTAAAACAAAGCTCCGCACTACAATCTCACATCATGTAGTCAGAAGAGTTTTGTATATAAAACAGGAGTTGCAGCCATTTCTTTTCTAATCCAAACTGTCCACCAAATACAAAAATAAGATGAAAAACTACTCTTGGCATAGCTAATTGCAATTAGAGACTTTTGAAAATTCAAGCACTCATTCCCCACTTTAAACACAATTCAGCAAAGTGTTTAAGCTCTGACTTGAATGGGATGACTTAAGTGATTAAAATTAACCAAGTGCTGAAGCATTTTGCTGAACTGAAACCTAAGGGGGAGAACAATGTCTTAAAACTATGACCATTCTTCAGCTGAAAGAACACAAAAGACCCTTGCTTTGGGTCCCAAAATTGTATTTCTGAGGCATTTTTAATCTCCAGAAATAAAAGACTGCTTTAACATGGCCTAAACTGCAGATTCTGGATATGGATGAGTCTGGTCTTTTGCAAGCTGCAAAATAACTTCCTAAGGAAAATGTCTTCATTTAGCAGTGAAGAGAGGGTACATTACCTATGATAACTCTTAAATACTGGCAGCAATAATTTAGCCCAGATATTTTGTAATTTGATTTATCGTGTTCCCAAAGGCATATGCACAACAATGAATCCTGAAATTATTTTTTGCATTTTGCTTATTAAGATCAATTCTGACAGCAGCATAATCTAAACAACTTCATCACTTGCTTGAGACTGACATGATAGAATTTAGAGTTTTTTGGCACAGTAGAGCTGTAAATACATAGACACTAAAGTCACTCATGCTACGTACCAAGATGTATTCTGTTTGTTGCCACTGAATTTAATTCTGATAATATTCTGTCCTTAAACAATGCACAGTTTGAACCAGTTCTCGTGGATGGGCTGTGATGTTTTGGTGGGGTAACATCAGAGAATGTGCTTGCTCCTCCCTAACCATTCACCACGCATAACATGTGCATCCATGATTTTTATGACCTTACAAATTCTTCTCTCACTCATTTACCATGGTAAATAGCAGTCATTTACCATGGCAAATGAAACTGCAATACCAAGGAAAGAAGTGGGGAAGACTGCAGTACAAATTCAGTTCTTGTAAATATTCCAGGCATTCATGTTAGGCATCAGCTGTGGTTGAAATATGGGGATTTGGGTTTTTTAGTTTAGCTACAGGATTGCTCTGTTTGGGATAATTACTGAAGCATGGCCTTGAAAGAAATGCCTTTACTCTGGGTCTGGGAGAACACCCTTGCCAGTTACAGTCCATCAGTTTAAGGGCAACATGTATAGTTCTGCGTTTTAGAGAGGAAGTGGTAAGAGCAGCATTTTCTGCCCAGCCGACTTTCCTGTGCTGTTTGTGCTCTGTAGTAAAGGCAAGTTGGCTTTCACAGCCCATCTAGTCTAGTGTCTTTCTGCTACAATCTCTTCATGGTCCCATCATCAGCAATTAATTAGTTCAGGCCAATAACCCACTTGCAGATCAAAATTAAACCCCAACAACACATAAGAGGAGCAGACCTCATGTATCCTGTGTCGAGCCTCTTACTGTGTTGAACTACCACATAACTATCTGCATGCAGTCTAATCTTGACTTAGGCATCAGGCAAAAGAGAACCCAGGTCATTCCTAGATGAACTGTTCCACTGTTAAAAAATGTGCAGTTTATTTCTTTCCTCAATTTATCACTCATTTTACAGCGTCTGGATTAGGTAAGGTCTTCATTCAGTAGATCAGAGTCTTGTACTAATAAAGCACCCTAGAAAACAGCTGGAAGAAACTCCAAGAAATCTTTCTGCCCTAAGGTAAGACCCAGTCTGCCTGTGCCCTTCCTGAGACCTCCTGCAGTGATGACCACACCATCTGCCAAGGCAAGATGTCTCTTTACTATGTCAGTCATAATCCTTCAGGGAGGTTTATGTATTTCAACTGTTTTGATGGTGTGGTGGCTCTTCATGGAGGAAGCCCTACCTCAGACAATGGTACATTCCCCCTGCAGTGCTGTGCTGGGCATTTGTCTTAGGTGTCTAAAGCAGTAAGGTTCCTGTTTGTTGGTCTTTGGGGCTTGCTTGCCTACTTTCTCATGGAGACAGCTCCTCAAGAACCATTTTCCTATATAGTACTGACAGACACAGACAAAATGTTTGGAAACCTTCAGCTCGAAACCTCCTCTGCCAGTGGGTGCCCTTCTGGCTCCCTTGGGGAGCCCAGTGCTTTTGCCCTGGGTATTGAACTCCATAAACTGCTTCATTTTCAGAGGAGCTGAAAATGCCTGACGCATCCAGTCCTTGTGCACAAAGTCTGGCAAATGCTGTGGATGATGAGGTTTCTTACTCTAAGGAAAACACTGCAATTAACACTATGTTAATTAACAGAAGAAAAAGTGAGTTATTTTTGGAAGTAGGCACCTCCCCCCTCAGAAGCATCCAGGAGACCCTTCTGCTAACAAAGTCACGTTAGCCTCCCAGACTAACCAGTCCAAAGATAGGGAAAGATGGTTTAAACTGGGGCTATACATTGTGCAGATCCATATTTTAAGAATCCATTTTCTGGCACTCTGTCCCAAAATTCTGTTGGTATGAAAAAGGAAACCCTGGGATGCCAGTAGAAGCAGAAGCTAAAAAGTAGCAGGGGCTGCCCTGCTTTTTATAATTCTGCTGTCATGGGATAGAAGAACCAAGGCTTCAGCACGTGCTTGGCTGAGAGATCTAAGTCTGCTTTTAGAAATCCATACTCGGCTCTTTTTGGACAGATAAAGTCTCTTTGAAGCAGAAAAAAATGTGTTTACAGAACCTGGCTTGTCTAATGTACCAGTGTAAGAAGAGGCAGGGCTCTGCCTGATGTCACTTTTCACATCCAGATAAGAGGAACATGCCAGGGCAGCTTTCTAGCTCTCTGTGGTTAGTGGCACAGTGGTCTCATAAGGAGGCTTCCGTGGGGAAAGATATATAATATATAAAGGTAAACCACAGGATAATCGATTATAATGGAGGGAGAATGTAGCTGTATGCTAAAAATACCCCAGAAATGCTAACTGCTTGAGTATGGCCAGGCCTGTTTATGAAGCTGGTTCAGGTGGTGTTTTAATGATTTAATGACCTCTGTGTAAGCTGATCAGAGGTGTAAGTCAGGAGTAACAGCAGTGTTAGCACAAAGACAGATTGCAACTGCTCATGAGTTGCAGTGTGGCTGTTGTCTTACCGACCACGTTCTGGATATTTCTGACTCTGAGCAGCTCTGGGGACTTGAAGAAGGAATAAATTAATGCTCATCATTGAGAACCAAGGAGGAATTTTCTGATGGAAGAGCTTGTTGTTGGAAAATGTGGGTTCATCAACAACTGCACACGTGGCAAGGATGGACTGACTTCAGTGACAATTTTTTTCTTTTTTATTTTTGACAAGAACAGTTTTCAGGTCCAGCACAGAATTTTTCTTCAAAAACAGAGCAGAAAACAGCAGCTCCAGAGTGCTCATCTCCCCAGTGATTAACATGTGAACTCAGAGATGGAAAGCATGGGTTTGAGTCCCTGTTGCATCTGATTTGACTTTTGTGTCCCTGCATCTCTAGCAGGTCCTCTCACTCTAGAGGTGGTTATCTGGAGAGAAGAACCTGATCCCTCTTGCTGGGGAGGGCTGTCTCCGTCTTTGTTTTGCTTTGTTTGTTTGTTAAGAATACAGCATTATTTCATGCAGCAAGAGAAAAAGAAAAACAAAGTTCTTGAAATCTCAAGTGATGCCAGGACATATTTTCTACCCAGCTACTTACCATAAATAAAACTGACATTTTATATCTTGGCCATTACAGCTAGATGACTGCCATGATTTATTTTTTTCTTCTTCTTAGTAAAATAGAAGCCATGTTAACACACATTCACTACCAGAAAATTTGGGCTTGTTTCAGTTGGTGCAAAACAGAGATACAGAAATATCAATTTAGAAAGACACACGAGGGGCTTATTTTATTTCCTGACAAGTTCAATTTTCATTTGAGTGAGTTATCTGCAATCCACGTGGTATCTATGAAGGAGGATGAAGATAGGCACCATTTTTTTTTCTTTCATTTTCTTTCAGAAGCCACATTGCAAATACATTTGAAAAGAGGGCCATTTAGAGAAGACCTATTTTAGTAGACCTCAGTTTTAATTCTGCAAAGGTGACTAGAGTGCCTTTTTTTCCATACAGTACTTCTAATTTTTCTAAGTCTTCAACTGGACATTAAGTGGCTCACCAGCTTTTAAAACATTTTATTTCAGCTGAAACTTTTCTCACTGTGACCTTTGGCAATGGATTTTATGCTGCAATTTTATCAAAAAGTTTGCATAAGGAACTGCAAGATTAAGGAAAAAAAAAGTTTATGTCTCCATCTATAACTGCCTAGCTCTGCACATCTGGAGAGTACGTGGGGATGGGTTCTTTCCCTTTCCTGGCACAGATCTGAGTTTGATCCTCTGCTTCCATTTCATTGCACATTTTAATGCATTTCTCTGCATTCTCAGACAGTGATTTTTATGAGTAAATAACATCAACAAGGAATAGCTCAGAATGTCAAGCTCTTAAACTCAGAATTGGGTTGTACAGTGAACAGTGGAGTTCACTGTCTCAGGATTAAAATAATGGGCTTGTATCTGACAGAACCAAGTTAAAATTCTGCCATGGACTTCTTCAGTCGTTGTGATGCCTCTGGAGCTGAGATGGGGCTTTGCACACATATACAAATATACTCAATGCTTTTAGTAAGACCCTTTAATTTCCTCTGAGTCCTGGACTCCGTTCATGCCATGACTCATGAGCAAACAGCTTTGTAGAACATATCCTTTGATTTGTAATGCTCCCTGCTGTGCCTCTGCGAAGACTTTTATTTCTTTGCAAAGTTTGCACAGAACACTTTCATAACTATAATCTCCCAAAAGCTGAAATCAATGGGAGCTGTATCCATTACACTAGGGATGCATAAGTCTTGCTGGTTTGGTTTTTTTTTTTTTAAATTGGAAGCTTTAAAGCATTCATCATTGAAGGCAAGAACACATACTATCACTTAGGAGCCCAAATCCCATTAGCTTTCAGTGGAGATTATGTCCTGCCAGCAGATTCTTAAGCAGTGTTTTTTAGATAGCTAGCACCAGCCTAAGGTGTTTAAGCCTCCTTTTTAAATCCAAGCTCTCCAGCTATGTTTGTGCTGCCTTCAGTAGAAGTACTTGAGTTCAGTGCAAGACAAATGCTTTGAGATGGTGGCACCTGCACTTAAAGTGGGACTCCAAGTCCCAGCTAGGTTTCACCACCTCAGCAATGCATCTGCCTGACGGAAAATTCTGAATTCAGCTCAGAAGCCAGACCTGGTCCAGCTTTTTAGCTCCAGCTTCTGGCAAGAAAAGAGAGGTTGACAAACCCCATTTTTGCATCTCCAGGCACAGACATGGTGAAGGTAGGAGATGTCAGGTAGAAGAAAGCTTTAGGTGCTTTCCATGATGTTCATCCACCTTTTCTTCTCTGCTCCCATTTCAGGGCCATTTGCACATCTAACTCCCCAGCTGCCTCAGGCAAAGCTGGTCCCTGCAAACAGCATTGGCAACAACATATTTTCTCCCATTCTCCCCGATGTCATCTGAACACTTCATAAATGCTGAGGGATCCAAGCTTTACAATACCTTCTTGCCTCAAATTTGAGGCACAACTAAAACATTGACTGGACAGTGAAAGCTAAATGGGAACCCAGTCATCTTTTGTTCTCTGTTCTCACAGGACACTATCATGTTGGAGACTTCAAAGGACTGCACCAGATAAGCCGAGGAGAAACACAGATTAGCTGAGACATCAATAAGCATTGGATGAGGTCAATTTAAAGCCAAATTAAACAAATGGAACTTTCAACTCTGACCCAGACAGGAAGAAGCAGTCGAGTTGCAAGGGTTGGAGATGAAAAGAATTCCAAAGGGCTGATGCAGAACAGGATCATGGGAGTGGGACGGGCAGGGGGACTGGAGGGAAGGGGGGACAGGCAGAAGTACCTTCCACCTATCGTCTTCAGACAGGACCAAAACGTATCTGGATCTGTCCTAACTGGAGGGGCTGGAAGGGAAAAGCCCTGGGCAAACTGAGAACCACTTTGGTGCCTACAGAAGGTGAAGCAGAGCCCTGGAGTGAGGGTTGGGGTGAGCAAGGACGAGGAAGAGCTGTGCTGCAGCAAGCAGAGCAGTGGCCCAGCAGTGAGCAGAGGCAGGTTTTGTGCCAAGTGGATTCTGGGTCATGTAACTGGAGCTGAGCTGCTGAGTCACTCTACAGAGCCTTCCAAAAGCTGTTCTGTCCACCTCGTGCTGCCACAGTCAAACCAGTCTTGAAACAGGGGTCAGGACAGCTGGGAACCATTCTGTGAAAACAAGGTGCAGGCTGAATATGCCAGAGATGACCATGTAAAGAGCTTGGTGCTGAGCCTACCACAGGGCCTCTGAGTCAACAACTGAGTACCCCTGAAATGCTGGAATAAAAAGACTGGTTTTGTTTCATAGTGGAGTTTTTCTTCAAAAAGTCTTGGCATTTTGTTTTGTCCATCCAACCCATTAACTTGTGAGAGAGCTCAAATGCAAGCTGTGTAGACATATTGATACGATAGGACCTCCGAGGATGTAACCTACAGTGCATGGAGCAATAATTATTCTCCTTTTTGGGGGCTGCTGGCAAATCTGCTCTAGGTCATACAGGTAGAATGTGGCAAAGTCTGTCCTATCAGAAGCAAATTCAGATGGATTGAAGGACAGGTAAATTTTTCCCCTGTATGCCTCAGCATCCATCAAGTTTTGGTCGAAGTTTGTCTTGTGGCTTCTAGGTCTCGTTCTGTTTTGCTTCTACAATATCAGAGAAGTATTTACTCTGTGGAATATAGTTGTCATGCAGGTATTTGAAAGTCATTTTTTCTGTTTTATGGATCACCTAATCGGACAGTATCCACCTGTTCTCTCACTTAAAACAGGTTTCTCAGATTTTGAGTAGAACAGTGGCTGTTTTCTGATTTCTCCTTTCTGTTCTTCAAGGCCCTTTTTGAATTGTGGACAACTGTAGCAAAAGTTGTCCTTGTAGCAGTGGTAGATGACAGTGATTTGTAAGCAGGTCATCCCCTTCCCCTAGGCTGCTTTGATGATATTTTTTGCTAACATCTCCTGGGTTTAGTCCCCTGAGCTTAAAAAAAATGGTACTTTAATTCAAATTACTGTTCCAAACCACTTTCCAGAGACATTGCTTTTCTTGCTTTGATCTTCCAGCTCCCAAGTTTGCTATGTACTTGTATCCTTGCTTTGCAAATGGAAATAACATTAATTATCTCAAAATTACTGTCTTCCAGCCTATGCTCCCATGTGGGCCGTTTGACTCCATCATGAAACTTCAACCAGTGGAGCATAATCTCAAAGACATTATGTTCCCCAATAAACAGTGGCAGATTAGAGGAGCTAGAAGCCAAGTCATGCTCTCTTGCCAAGGGAAAAGCTACAGTGTGATCCCAGTGATTATCTATTTTACTTGGCCAGAAGGTCCAGAGTTTAGAACCAGCTATGGGTATGTGACTAGTTACCAAGATCTATGAACAAGGGAGAAGATGACAAAGGGGCTGTGAGATGTAGGAACATGGCAAGCAGTCATACAGGAGGGAGAGGGTTGTCACAAGGTAGGGAATGGCAGGAGAGATACTGGGTGCAAATCCATAGGGAAAAATCTTTCATGACTTTCTGTGTCCAAGGGATGTTTCATTTGGATCCACGCCTGGATCAGAACATGGTTTACTTGAACAAACCATTCCTTGCAAAGCAATCTAGTTCCAGTGAAACACAAGGCACTCCTTTTTCTGCCCATTTACTGCCATTGCAAAGACCAGAACCTGGAGACCCTTCCAACCATTTCCCCTCAGTATCTAAGTTTATCTTCCTTTTCTTCTTAAGAATCACAAGACAAGCCTGATGTCAAACTCTCCCCTTCAGGCTGATTTCCATCACTCCCGGAATTATTTTCAAACACACATGTAGCCCAGTAATTAACACAAACTATCATGAGCTGACATGCACCTCTGTCTGTGTATCAGTATCCTCCACGCCTCCAGAAGATGGATGGATTTAAATAGCATCTTTGAAGACAGCTGAAGTTAGCTAATTAGGGATTGACTAACACAGTAAAGCTATTTTTAGCAGTCAATTTATATCTGGTTACCTCGTTACGGGAAGCTTATGCAATGCTAGTAAATTCTTAACTAAGGAGATAGATTGGACACCAAAATTATTTCACTACTAACATTTTCAGTCTCTCTTTGAGTAACTATGGGACTTTGAAAAGTAATATATTTAACAGAGATTTATTTTCCTTCTGGTGTTGGAGTTGCAAGGGGTTTATTTTTTCCCTCAAGGTTTCCTCTGAAGATATGCAGACTACCAATAAAAAAATGGAAATTCATGATGAAACACCTGCCTCCAGAAGCAATTTATTGAAATAAACTTCCACATCCCACAATCCCCACCAGTGTTTTATGTGACCTAGTAGTACCAGCATTTTGAGGCGTGCATTTTTAAAAGACTGGTGTTTTACCATACACATAAAAAGTAAACTTTTCTGGGGAGCAGGGAAACATTGGTATGGCCACGCTGGTCTGAGCAATCCTGGGCTGACAGTCCCAGAAAGTGAATAGCTTTCCACAGACAGAAAACACCGGGCAAAACAAGTGCCCTTTAATCTTCTGCCTCTCCGGGGAGGGAAGAAGGATGAAAGAGCAGGCCTAATTCTAACTTTGTTTTTACCTTTGCAACTCTGCTAAGATTGTCCCTGGATCCAAGTAAGGACAGAATTTGGCCCAGTCACTACTGAGAGGGAGTAGGGGCTGATGCAATCGAACCCATATGCAGAGGCAGCTGGCCAGTGAGACAAACTGTCTTGGGAGCCAGGACACGATGCTGTGAAATGCTTGATCCAGCACAGCAAGATGTTTTCCTTCTTTGCAAACCCTAATATAAGAACAAGACACACAGAGTATATATAGCTCTGGGCATCTTGCTGGAGAGATTTTGTGTCCTCAAAAATATAAATATAAATAAATAATTTGCTGGACAAAGGGGGACAGCATTGCCCAGCTTGGAAGGAATCTCTTTTTTTGGAAGGCTCAAGGGAGGTCAAATGGCACCAAGCCACTTCTAAAAATTGATTTGGAGGGCAAAGCATGTACAGGTTTCCAAGCAATGAGTAAGCACCATGACATCAAGGAAAGGTTTTGTCAGTGGGATGAAGAATTCCCACAGGTGACGTGTCTTGGAGATGCAGAGCCAGGTAAATGGTAGAAGGTCCCTGGGGAGAGACCCTTGAAACATGGTATCACGTAACCCCAGAAGATGAAGTTCAAACTTCTCTAAAGAGATAGGAAAGATTATTTCATAGGATCACAGAGAAGGGCAGAACTAAGGTCTGTCTAATGCCATGTCCTGGTTCAGTCAGCAGCACCAGCAGAGCCCCAGAAAGGAGTACAAAATTAGAATCACTCTATGGGATGAAACAGTGCCAGACCCTACATTAGATCTTTGTCTGATCTTTAATAATCAAAATTGACCTGCAATAGGTAGCAGTGGGTCTAACATCCCTTTCAAAATCACAAAAATTCTTCCCAGCAACTGTGAAAAACCTTGTATTCAACAGAAAAAACAGAAACTTTTCATTTTCCCTTTAACTTTGCTAATTTTTCTGTCGATACATCCCATGGTAGAGAGTTTTGCAGTTCGCCTATTGCTGTGTTATAAAATAAACACACACACGTATTTACTCTGTCCCAGATCTGAGTTTGTATTGCTACTTAATGTCACTGAAAGGAGGAATCCACTGCTGTTCCCTGACTCTTAGCCCCTCTGATCTATGCTGGCATGGAGCAGGATCAATCCCGTACCCCTCGATGACAGCAATTACCCCACTGGAATAGACTCACCTCCCAATTTCTGGCCTCCAGCTGTAGGGATCAGCTCTGTTTTCCAAGGAAAGCAGCCCTGCCTGCAGCACCTCGCTAATTGTGCGCCACATGTGGGTGTGTGGAAGGAACTTGACTCATGCTGCCAGTCAACGCCACTGGCGCAGGAGGCACAAGGCTTAACGGCCCTTGTAACTATTATCTTATCTGCTCGAGCTGATGGATGCTGTTCTTACAAGTGAAGTACCTAATCCTCTTTTATCTCTCCTAAGCACTGGGCCTCCATGGTAGCCTCAGGCAATCCCAAACCCTGTATTAATTATTGGTTGCATTTTCTTAAAGCCCCACTTCTCTTTTCTTTTTTCTTGTTCAGATTCAGTCACTCCCAAGTAAAATCCTGTCACTCACCCTTCCCTCATAACGGGCTCACTTCTGTTTCTGTAGTCACCTAGTATCACATCAAGCTCTGTTTTAGCAATGGTAGGCAGATTTAGGGGTCTGAGGGCATTTTTGGGAGGGGGGATTGGCAGATTAAAGATACAGAACTTGCTATTAACAAACTTTCATGATGGCATCAGACTACAAGCCAAACTCTCAGGGAGTTGATCTCAGCTCCACACCTTCAATCTTGCTTCTCACCTGCTTATACTGGTCCCAGTCCACAGTGCTACTGTATCTACATGCACATCCTGGGGCTTTGCATAGCAAAATGAGCAAGAAAGAAAAACCAGGTATGTATCTGTCCCAGAAAACACCTCCACAACTCCTCTTTCCTGTCCTACTCCTAACAGCATCAAAAATCAGAGATGATGAGTACCGCTAGAGGATTCACAACCCTCTTAAAGGAGTACTGCCTTACTTTCTACGTAGCATAGCATGGGTGCAAGTTAAAAAACCTCAGGCATGTGCATTTCTTATTTTCCAAATATAAATCATATCTTTGCAATAACCCCAGGCCCAAGCCTGTATCAGCTCCTGAGAATGAACATCTTGCTGTGCTTGCCTCTGTCTGCACTGTCAGCATCCATCATCCCTCAGCACCTCCTGCATGCTTTCTATCGCTTTCCAACTACCCTTGGCATAACCTCAGAGAGGTCACATCACAGTGCTTACTACAGTAGGGCCATTTGTTCCAGATTTAGGATGGATTATTGCCCAATTCCCCCCACCTACAGAGCAGGCAGCTGGGGCCACCTTGGCTGTTCCCAGCTGGTGCTGGATTTCCAAGGGTAACCTTCACCTGAAGGCTTTGATCAATGCACCTGAGTCACTCCTTTTCTTCTGATTCCAAGATGAAGAAATCAGAAATCTTTGAGGCTCTTGAAAATGCCCTCAACTTCTGGAGAAGCAACCCCACCTTTCCTCACTTCCCATGTGCCTGACATGGACCAGAGCAGAGGGGAAGCCCTCCTGGGCTGAGGTTGCAAGCCTGATTTTCCCCCATCATTTACCCCTGCAAAGAGACTCGCTGGGTTTGAACTATCTACTGCTTCTACTCTTGAAACAGCCTCAGCTTCACCTCCCTCCACTGGCCACTCTTGCTCTGAATCATGACCCTGCACATCCCAGCCCCTTAAACATCTGCAGGGAGGTTACATGAGGCAAAGGAGAGCATGGCTTGCTCTGCTACTCTGCCTGGGAGGATGCTCTGGCAGCTCCTTCTTGTAGGGTGAGGAACTGCCTGTTAAAAGGAACCATCTCCATGTTGCAACCTGCTCTCTCTCTCTGACTCAGACCAATACAAACCAGTTAGGGCAATGTCAGGCAGTTTCCCACCTTAAGTACTCTCCCAGGTGCCTTCTGTAGCCTTCCACCAGCTGCAACTGCAGGTATGTGTATATATATATATGTATACATGTGTACACAGACATAGATACATATATAAACTAAAATCACCACTGATTTTAAAGGGAAAAGTCTACAAATCCAAGCAATTGTCCTAATTCTGATAAGTCAAAAGGCTGGTTTGGTGTCATCATTCTGTGCACAAATCCTCCACTGGAAAAATAAGAATTAAAACAGAAACCCATGTGCAGTCCTGCAAATGCACTTTGCATCCTACAGCTTGGGTCACCCTGAGGAAACAAAGGATAAGCCCACCTGTGTCCTGTGTGTCAGGCTTATAGAGGAGCTGGTTCCAGTCCAGCAGAGCTGGCTGCATCTGGGTTGGCACCCTTTTGCACCTAGAGCATGCTTAGCCAGGAGTGGGAAGTGATCCTGCATCTAAGGCCTGTATACCACTAATGAGAACCTAGGCTTTTAAAATGTATTTGTTTGGGTCTGAATATGACTGCAAGTTACGATAAATGCTGTCTTTATTTGTTTAGGTGTGCTACTGAGGTAAGCATATCATGTGTTATTCCAAATACTTTGATCCTTTCTTTGTGCTTATTTTGGTGTATGGATGTGTAACATGAGTCTGTCTACCTCCCACCTCCAGAGAACTTCATAGTGCCATGGTGGAGAGGAACAAGGAGTGGGAGAGTCCAAATCTTTATGACTTTTTATAGAACAACATCAGGAATACGTTCTCGGTCATCCCCCAAGACAGGCTGTAAGGGAGCACAACCCTTATTAGACATCAGAAAACCTGCATAAAACGGGACTTCAGGAAAGTCCAAAAAACAGAACAGACCAACACGGGTGTGCAATTCCTTAAACAAAAAAGAATTCAGCTAATTTCCCTAACCAAGGCTTCATGTTCTCGAGTTTGCTAATTCCACTGCTCAAAACCTCTTTTAACTCCTTTCCTCCAAAGCTTTGTTTCACAGTTCAGTCCCACTGGGCTTGCGCTGGTTCTTGAGATGTCAGAGCTCAGTATGAGCCCATGTGCGCATGTGCTCCAGGTTTTGAAGGGTAGTGCTGACAAGTGTTCTCAGAATACCCTGGCATTGTGCTGAAACAATGCCAAAAAAAAAATTTTCTCCTCCTCCACATTTTTGCAGCAGAGATGCTGGATCCCATGTTGTCTATTCTTAATCCGTAGCACCATCTTTTGAGGGGATGCTGTACTCCCAAGCAAATACTTTGAGCTCTCCCCAGAGGATCCCCATGGGGCCTTGCTTGCCACAGCCAAAGCTGGCTGATAAAAATTGTGACAGAAGCTATTTTCCATTGGAAAGGGACATTTCAAGGCAAAATGTTTCTTGGGAATATGTGACACTGAGTAAATCTGTGACTGAAAAATGTTGGGCTGCTACAAGAAGAAAGACTTACTTTATTCCAAGTTTCTCAAGTCATTCAGTCCCAACTTAATTTTGTCCAGCTTACATTTATATTTGGGCACAGGGTGCCATGTGTATTGATACTTTATATGCAATATTTACATTGCTATATTTAATGTTTTAATATAATATTTTGGCATTGCTAAATGGTGTCATTTTGGTGCTTTCAAATGGAAAATTTTATTCTAGGGGGAAAAGTAAAGAAATGTTGACCTTTTTGGACTGATTCAGGGTGGAACACAAATGTCTAAATGCCAGAGTTTTCTGCAGGGCAGAACTTCTCTGTTCCAAACAGCTTTTCCCCTCGAATGGAGAAGATATTCCTCCTCTGTTCTCCCTCCCTGTTGTTAACGGCATCTCCCTCCATACAAGACAGCTTCACTGTCCTGAACCTGTTATGTCTAATAGCAAATAAATGCTTTATGTCACGCTTAAGCTCTGAAGAGGAAGCATGTGTATGTCTGTGTGCAGCATGTGCCTCCCCCCACTTCGTCCTGGATTTCAACAAAGGCTGGGGGAAGGGAAGACACAACAATATTTACAATGGTGTGTTAGTAACCAGTGATGATGAGTGTACTGTGCAACTACTGATTCTTGTATCCCTATGGTGCTCTGGGGTGAAATATTCACACCCAACAGATAATGGGGAAACCGAAGCATAGGGAAGGGTGGTGATTCTTCTATAGTTACACTCCAATATCTTCATTTTTTCCCTTTCAAAACCTCATGAAAACCCATGGAACAAAAGAGGTCTGTTTCAGAGGAGTAATTTCACATTCCCAGTTAGATAAGCACCGGGTATCAGCTCAGGGGTGCTGCTCTGAACCACCTGCAAAGTGTTATGCAGCCATGTGGAATGGGTGGTCACCTAGTGAGTTGTAGGAGACAGGCAAAGTCTCTGAAGCCATAAGCCAGAACCTGGCATGGTGGAAGCTCATGGATCCTGTGGTGCAGATAGAAATGAAAGCATCCTCCAAATGTTAGCCATGTCCAAAGAGGAATATAAGTGAGGCAAAGGTTTCCACTTTCCCTTTATTTTTATTTCAACCCCTTTTATCTGTCTTGTTTTATAGCTTTATATTGGAAGGAAGCCTGTTTCCTGGTACATACAGCAGCTTGACTGAGCATAGCTTGGCAACAGTGCCTGTTGCTTTAGGGAAGAACAGAGCATATTCTCATTGTGCATGTTTTCCCTTGGAAACATTTCATCCTGTCTATATAATTCTATATATGGCTCCCAGCCATGCCACTACAAGCTGCAAAAACATCAGCTCTTATAAACTCAGTATGTCAGGCCTGTTTAATGACTGGAGCCAGAAATTACCTATGATTCTGTAGATTGTCTTCCTTGGCAGATTTGGGGGGTTTTGGCCCAGTATATAGAAGGAAGCTATTTTGCCTTTTTGGAGGAGACCCTCAAAATCCTTATTTCTCCTATGCTCACCACACACCTCTGTAGAGAATGTAGAGGATGACCAGAGGGATACCTCTTGGGGGACTGTTTGATTTAGCTCATCTGTTTCTGAGCTAACTTCTTTAAGCATTTTCATGCACTGCTTCCAGGTCTGAGCCTGCCTGAAAGCAGCTTCACTTCCGTCCCCTACCGATTCCCACAACTCACTCCCAAGCTGATGCCATACTGAAAGTGAGATTACTCCCTTGGGGACCTTAAAGAATCCTTTCT
>VZRW01012087.1:964515-1112027 GCA_013398125.1 Aegotheles bennettii
CCCGGAGTGCTGGGTGCGCAGAAAGCACAGAGCCGGCCTCCCTTCCCAGCACTCAATGTTCTTGCTGGTATGGTAGGTTGAGTAGCTTCTCAAACTCCAACTCACAGAGCACATCCTGCTCCTTCCCCCAGTGCTCAGGCACTGAAGGCCCTCTGGTGCCTCGAGCCCTGCCTTTTATGGTCCACCCCCCTTGTTAGGCCATTAGCTTTATTATTACCAAACAATTAGCACCTGAGTATGATGACCAGGAGAGCTGCTCTGTCAATCAACAATCAGGTAGCCCTCTGGTCATCCTCTACATTCTCTACACACCTCCT
Organism: Aegotheles bennettii; assembly: GCA_013398125.1. Taxonomy (NCBI): domain Eukaryota; kingdom Metazoa; phylum Chordata; class Aves; order Caprimulgiformes; family Aegothelidae; genus Aegotheles; species Aegotheles bennettii. The sequence continues at coordinate 964,833 of VZRW01012087.1, forward strand.
TTGCTGCTTTTCACAAGGGCAAAAAAAATAATTTTGCTGTTCCAGATCAACTCCAGTATTGGTAATTCTTGCAGTTCTCACTGTTCTAAAGAGGGTCTTGTGTCCATTTCAAATACATCATGCAGAATGCCTGGGTCCCTCTCCCCCAGTGCAAGCTGCATGTTCCTTTTGAGGATGAACTGGGTATGCCTGCATTGAAAGACCTAATTCAGTCCTTTTCTTCTCCTAACAAGCTAAATGGAAATAAAAGGGAAGGAATATCCCTCAGGAGCTGGCCAAGGGAAGAGATTCTTTGGAGTTCTGTCACAGTAAAATGAAAAACTAATGTTACATATTCAGCTCAGACCCTGGTTCATGTCTGCCCTAAATCCATGTCAATTTTGCTGTTAATAGCAGTTAATAACAATAACTGTTAATAACTGTTAATAACAATGTCAATATTAATACAGGAAATAGGAAGTTTGCGAACTTTCTTAGTGTTGAAGTCATAGCAACACTCTCACCCATGTGAGCATGAATTTCATCTCTTGTTCATAACAGCTGTGCTACTCTGAGAAGTGTTGTTTCTCTGAATACTTTTTAGTCCACACCATCTGAAGTTACTCACAGAGCTGAGACCTTTTCTTTGTGATCTTTACTGCATCATACTGAGTGCTCTCAGCTCCCAGGGTTAGTGACAGGAACTCCACACTACTCCAGAGGTGATCTCCATAGGAGCTGCCAGCATAGGGAATGGTGGTTGTGAAAGCAAGGAGGATGTTTCCTCCAGAAATGGGCAGCTTCAGCTCTGCCTCTGTCCTGGACACTGAAACCCTTGTTTGAATGATGCCATCCTCAGGCACAGCTTCAAGTGTCTGAGACCTCCACTCTCTGGCTTCTTCTCTGCTCAGTGGAAGAGTGTTTCCATTCTGAGGTTAGTCTAATTTTTGATGTTTTTCAGCTCCTCAACTGATCTGTCTCCCCAAACAGCGTGTGCAGCAGAAGCAAGAGGAAGAGACTGCTCAAACTTTTCCCTGATGTGCTACTCACTGCTGATCTGCAGATGCCATGATGTTCTCTAGGACATGGTGTTTGGCTGGGGAACACCCTGGCAAGAAGGGGTGTCGAAAAATAGCAGTAGCAGCAACAGTAGCAACAGATGGGGCTACTAACCTTTCCCTGGGTGAGTATCAGATCTGTTACTCTTCTCAGCTGTTTGGGCGGGTCATTACTGGGTTATGTATTCAGTGATGTTTGCACTGTGCTCTGGCCCAGCAAGGTGTGCATCAGATTCCTCTGGTTCTCCTCATTGTTTTGCTTTAGAGTGACAGCACCATGCTCAAATGCTCCACAGAGGTTTTGCAGAGGTTTTGCAGACTCTGAGCTGGAGCGGCCAGAAAACGTAACATCCTAAACTTTGAAACAACTTGTTCGTTTCACAGACATGTATGCATATATACTGCATCATTTTTCATCATTCAGCTTTGGCTTCTTCTGTCTGTAACCATCAGAAGACTTTACCTGAAATCTTGTTTTATCCTGGGCATCACTAGTTGTTATCTCGGAGGTGACTCATCATCTGCCTGGATTGATTACCAGAGGGCTTTTTTTGGTGTAAAATCTTTCTCTAGTGGAGTCATGGACTACAAAGCCAAGAAGGACCATTTTGGATCACCTAAAATAACCTCTGAGCTGTTCATTTATTGAGCTGTGAGTGTTGGCTGGTGACTGTAAGGGTTTTGCATACAGAAATGGATGTTGCATTTTAAGTGCAAGTTTGCACTTGTCTGTCTTCCCTCAGTAACACTTTCCATGTGTTCATAAGATGGATACTAACAGTCCTTCTGTGGCCCAACAATTATGGAGTGGAAGTTCTTTTCCCAAGTACAGGTCATCACATACAGTGGCCAACAAACATTAACACTGCCGTGGACTTTGATTGGCTTTGGTTCTTGTGAAGGACCATATAATAAGAGTTCTAGATGGCAACTCACACTTAGACTGAGGACTGTATAGTGGGACAGGAGAGGACATCTGTCCACAATATCACACTGGCCAAATTGGTTCAGCATAAAGGTCTGTTTGGATATATTGTCTCTGTTAATACTCAAAAGTAGATGTTTAGAGAAGGGTATTGGAACAGGAGAAGCATCATCCTTTCCACTCTACCCTTCTAGCCTCCAGCCATTGAAGATCACATGGGATCACACGGGAACCCATGGGAGCTAGGGATGTCATGGCCCAAAGGTGAACTGAACACTGATTCGTATGGGTAAATCAAATTCAAAGATGACACCTGGCTGATCTTAAGTCACCCAGTGATCCTTATTCACCTGCAAACAGAGCAGCAAAACCAGTAGACCTAATCCAATGAAGGAAAGTGGTAGCATTCGGTGGCAGGACAAGGACAATTTTTATCCAGTATTTCACTAGGGATCAAGCCAAGCATGGTGTAACACTGGAAGGGACAGAAGACACAACCCACTTTCCCAGCCATACTGTCACCTTGCCCACCCATGGGACAAGCTCTTTTCAATATTTACAATGGGAGATATTTTCCAGTGAGTAATGTCCCCAGCTGTCCAATTATGTGGTCCCATTAGTGACTGAGCCCTTAAAGATAAGATAGTCTGTGTTAGAAAGAGGACAGACAGCTCTGGAATATGGCTGGTGCCAGATGGGACAAATCTAGTTGTTTCCTTAGCAATTGCAATTTCTACTCTTCACACCAAGGAAATAAATTTGCCTTATTCTGAAGAGCTTATTCACAGGCAGGACAAAATAGTACAATATTCAAGACCTCCCTCAGTTTTACAAGATGGAAACAGAGGCAGCAGTGCCAAAAGGACACATCCAGAATCATCCAGGGACATCTGAGACATGAAGTCATGTTGTGGCTCTTGCTGTCCTTGGTGTATGTCCTACCTCAGGGGCTAGGGGTTTTTCCTCTGCCCAACATGACCTGCCTGAACACCTGAGCTCACCACATCAAGCCTGCTTCCATGAACAACACCGTCTTTCCATGGCTCACTGCTTCCTATGAAACCTAGCAATGAGAGCCCTTGCAGAGCATAAATGCTTGTTTGAAGACTGCCTGTGCCCTGAACTAAAACCTCACACATCTGGATGCCATCCTGCATGGTTGAAAATGCTTCTTTTGCCCATGATTCATCTCTTCATTTTGTTTAATCTGTAAGCTTCTGTGAGTGACTCAAATCTGACACCCATGAAAGGTCTTTATTTCTTTATAATTCCTCTCAGACCACTAATTAATTGCTGTCTTGTTCTTTAACACCTGACCAATTAGCATAAGTAAATAACATGGGTAGAACAAGATGCCACGCAGGGCTAATAAAACTGCTGCAGTGGTTTTAATTGCCAGCCTAAAACCCTGTGAAGCCTTTAGCACAATAGGAGAACAGCAAGAAGGAAACAGGCTGAGTGGGTAAAGGATGAGCTACCTCTGGGGCTACACTTTCAACTTGTGGACTGCTTGTAAGAGGTCTACAACTAAAAACATTTTTAAAATAGTGGTATTTTCAGCAGATGTGAAATCAGAAGGGGTGATGAATCCACAAAAGTAGAAGACCAGTCTCTAAGCAATATCCATAGCTGGGTCCAGATCCTCAGTACCAGGTTCACTGTACTTCCAGGCAGATTGCTATGTCTGCTAAAATTTTATTTTACTGGCTCACTATATAAAATTACAGGGTGGAAAGAGCAGGAATGTCTAGGGAAACCTTAGATGTCACTGTAACAGCCCTGCTACAGTTCTAAAGCTGTATATACACATTAACACAGTATTGCTTTCAAGCTAAACCATATCCTGCCTCCTATCTTGGCTTCTTACCCCAAACTCTGATTCAGCAATGCAGGTACATGGTTTCTGGAACAGAACCGCCATGTGCCCAAACTGCTTGGACTAGAAGTAAAGTTGTTCACATGCCTCTGCATAGAAATGCCCTAAAGCAATGGGAAAGGTAATAAAAACCCAAAAGCTACTTGGAGACATTAGAAAAGAGAGACTGGGATTTTTGATATGTTCAGTGAGAGCCAGGAAAGTGGAGAAGCTAGGGTTTGGGTTAATTATAAAATAAATGCAGGTGAAACAGGAGGGTGATATTTCTCAGAGCAAGAGCTATGAAGCCACAGACCCAGCTTGAGGGAAGCACCATCACTGACATTTCAAGCTATCCCAAACAAATTAATAGAGAGAGCAGAGAAGCAGACAAGCTTGGCAACAAGATTGGAGCTGATGCTGCTGCTTGATTCAAAAAACTGTTAGCCCTTCTAATCTGGAGTTTTCTTTGATTCTGCAGAAGCTTTTAATAATTTTATGGATTTTTGCATAAAACAGCTACAGTGTTGCATAAGGTCTCTATTAGCAGTCCCAGCTCTGAAGACGTGTCAGCAATTCTACTGTTGCTGCACTCAAAGGGGTTGGGGCTGCAAGTGTTACATATGCCATGGAGATATCTATCCCCCAACACCACCCTTTGTTGAGGGTGGGCTCACAACCAAGATTTATGAATTTGCTCTTCTTTTAATGTGGGTTGCCTTTCTCCATAGAGTGGATAAGCAGGCATAAGTGCTAGGGACTGATTCCTTCATGTTTCTCTTCAGTTCAGACTTTGTAGCTGCTACAATGTGGTGTGTAGATATAATTCTCTTGGTCACAGTTTCAGAGGCTTGGAGAGTTAAGCATCTCAAAGTAATGGTTCTGCAGCTTGCTTTGTGAGCTATATTCACCATTTAGCATGGAAATGTTCAAGTGTGAATCTGTGGTGCTTTCCCAAAGCTGGGGATTTCTGGAACTTGTGGAGTGCCTGTGAGATGTGTCACTGTGCATTTGCCATCATCTCCTACACTTCCCTCAGCATGTCCTATTTACCTGCCTACCTGAAGACCTGCCTGGATCTGCATGGCTATTCTTATGTTCCCAAGGAGACCTGGCAACTACAGTAGCTGGCTACTAAAGCAATACTCATCAGGCTTTATATGCTTGTGGGGAGCATCTTGCAGGCACACAGTCTCCATGCTTATGTGTATAGACCTCATGTGAAAGTTTAACATCAGGTTTGACCCCTGAGTTATAGGACACAGAAAAGGCTGTTGGAAGCAGCAGGGCAGTTACAAGGAACATTTGGTATGAATTTTCCCCTGTTTTGCAGTTAATGAATCATTCCTGAGCCTGCCCTTCCACTGTTCTCATTATTCCAGTTTAGACTGTTGGGAAAAGAGCTCTTTAGGACATGGAGCAGAGTCCGTTTTCATATATTTAATTTGGTTGGCCAGAGACAGAGGGAAGACAGACTGTGTGCCATGTATTAACTGACTACCTTCTTGTCCAGTCCAAGTTTAAGTTTGCTCTCGAGGCCATCCATAGTTTATCTGTAAATTCATAGGCTACTGTGAAGTTATAATGCTGCAGAGGTCCCAGAAGGTCTTTTTCTTTTCTGTGACCTAAGCAACCCATATTTGAGTGCACCCTGCAAGAAGTCGCAAGTATGGCTATTCCAGCAGGGAACAATGCACAAGGGCTTTCTCTTTAAGTTATCCTAGGAATTGCTTGCTTCAGCTCTGGCTCACAAATGCAATGAAACTGATTCAAATAAAGCTACATGGTAAAATTTCCATCTTCTTATTTATCAGGGAAATCAAAAATAAGAAAAAAAAGCTAAAACAGCTGAAAAATAAATTAGGTACTTTGGTAGTCAGGCAACGGTTTTCCCTAGATCTTCTGGGATAAGGAAGACAACTCTGTGATCGTTGTAGTGACTTTTGTGTTCTGTCAGGTTAACTTGTCTTGGTTTAAAATATACCAAGTGCAGAACATCAACAGGGCAGGTAAAAATGCCTTTCTGTTAATTACATATTTTTTTTTCCAGAGGAAAAATGAAACCACTGGCTTTTTTGTTCAAAAACATCAGTAAAACTTAACTGACATGCATATGTGTATGTTTGAAAGCCAATTGAGGACACAATCTGACAACCCAGGAAAGGGTTAACTTTAGAGAACTATCGAGCTAGGCAGGACCATTTATGCTGGCCTTCTTCTAGGAAATTCCCTGCAAGAGAAAATTAGAGGCAGAGGACAGTGTGTAGCCATAATCAAACCTTGTTTAGTTTGGCACTTTCTCTATCTATCCCATCTTTACCAATCTGACTTGCTCTGCTGTTTTTCTTGGCTGGATTACTAGAGTAGTTATTCCATAGATATATGTAATATTATAACATATACAGCTAGTGCAGTTGCTGCTTTGTCCATCCTTTGTGAAGCAAACTTCAAGGAATGATTTTGAGTGTGATGAATTTCCAGGTTTTGCTGAAATTCTGCTCTGGGGCTGGGTGGATATGCAGAGCAGAGATTCTTCTAGACTTAGTATGAGAGATGAAGGGTGAGCTTTTTCCTTCATATGTCTCAGGCATTTGAGCTCTCAGACACTTGACGGACACTCCTGAGATATGTCTGAGATTTCAATAGAGGAGAATCTGAAAATACTTTCATTTCTTCATGCTGCATAGCTGGCCTGTCATAGGGAGCTTATTGTAAACCAAAAATCTGCCTTATCTATGCATACATCATCATCTCAGTAAGACTGAATTGTGCCCAGCTGAGACAGTGAAGAACCTCTTTAATGTGTGAAAAGATGACCCATAGGCAAGAATCTTACCAAAACCAGCTGAGAAAAGAATCCAGGGTATGATAGTGTTTTTCTCCTCTTAATTGGCAATTTTTATATTTTAATAGGTTTTTTTTATTTTCCAGAAGTGACTGCCAAAGCCCATAAATAAACATAATATTCTATACACTAAGGAACTGGATTGACCTTCAATGGTATTTCATAGCATGTACACTTTACTTAAGACATGATGACCTGGATTCAGTGGGTTGACACAAGGGAGCATTAGCTCTCCGTTCTAACAGTTCTGCTGCCAAGGACAAATTTTCTGATGCATTGGTGTGACTCAGTTCGAACAACAAACAGTCTTGCAATTTAAAATCCCTAAAGGCCCTGGTCAAGTTTCCCCCTGTTCTTGGATAACTTCCTCTTTTCTCCTTGATGTTTTTCTTAAAGTGAGATATTCTGTTGCTTTGTCCTGATTTTCCTAGTAATGGGTGGGTCTTTATACTCCTGACAATAAAGCTGCCTTCCAAATATTTATCACATCAAATAACATACTTTTCCATGTTATTAATCCTGGAGAATCTCCATCTTTCCATTTGGTGAACTATGTTGTCTAACATGGACAGATATTTCCAGAATTAATGTTTCTGAGATCTCACATTTGTAACATACCTTGAGAAGTGTAGGATGAAAAGAACTAGGGTTAAATTCTGCATTGTTTACTTTTGTTGTTAACATTCATGCAGCTCTGTTTGAGTCAGTGGGTGTAACTCAAAGCAGAACTGGCACATATTTGTGTGAAACTGACTGGTTTAAACCGGTGAATGATGAACGTCCAGAGGAGCCATACACATAGTCTCCTGTGAGATGGAAGAGAAGTTCTTCTGGATTCTGGCTTGGTAGAAGGATCATCCATTGAGATCCATCATACAGACTCCCAAAGACTTGTACCATCATTGTGCTTCAGGTGCCTTCAGCATAGTATGGATTCACAAACCAAAAATAAGCTTAGTCAGTGCTGAGCAAGTTTCTCGCTGCAACTCCATGCTGCTGAGGCCCAAGCTCACCTCCACAAACCTGCCAGTTTATCCTGAAATCTGCCCTTGCCTTCCTCTGAGAGCACCAGTAAAGGACTCTGCAGTCCTTTACTGAAAATAAAGTAGGGTAAATTTGAGTGAAGGACTTTGAGATCAGTGATGAACTTTTGCAGTTGTCCCAGGTCCTGATATTGCAACAATCCAGGAAACTAGAATCTTTCCCCTGCTCTTCAGGCTTCAAGCCTCCCTTTTGTTCTAAAAGCATAGGCACATGGAGAGAAGGTGAAAAGTGAATCAGGAGGACAGCAGGGGCCTTGCAATGTGTCCAGTTCCTAGCATTAGGCAGAAAGTCCTAAGAAAACGTGGAGATTTGGTGACTTGGCTTACAATGCATGCCTACCCACTCTGGTGAGACCATACCTACCCACTTTGGTGAGAGCAATTGTTACATGAGGTGATTTACTGCAGAAGGTACTGAGGAAAAGCTGCTGACTGTAATGGGAGCCTGGCTTCACTGACATGAAGAGTTTATAGGTTTTGGTGCTCTTCTGAAAGGCTTTGAATCCACTTGTGTGGCAATGCCACCACTAATATTTTGAGGATGGCATCCACCCATTGTAGCTGGTTTCCCAACCACTGTTAGTAGTAGAGCTTGAATAATTCTGCATGCAAAGAGCTTTGAAACCAGGCTTGTTCACAGCCTCTGGAGTGGGTCAAGAGTCTGCCATCTGCACTGGGATGAGTGGGGACAGTACTCCTCCATGGCATGCTGCAGGTGAATTCCTTGTTCCCAGCCTTTCTTCATCGGCACAGATCAGGAGTTTCAGATACACTTTTATTTTGTTCTTGTGTTTTAAAGACGTGAACTTTGGAGAGGCCTTTTTTTTCTTGGCAGGTTCCTTAAAAAAGGCGTACACCTGAATCTCCTGTAACCCTTACCATACCTCTCCAGGCACAGAGATGGAGACCTTGTGTATACACACAGCTTCTCCTCTGCCAGAGATTTTTTTTTTATATGGCTCTGAATACCACAGGAACCTGCTGCTTCTGAAGGCAAAGGCTGGCTTGCAGTCCTTCCCGATGGATACAGCTTGTGTGCAATACAATGACTCCTGCAAGGAGCACCAGTAGCTCTGCACAGCCAGTCTTCTGTTGTCCTGTCTCAGCCAGGTCTAAGGGGTTCATGACAGCTGATACCAGGGAGTCTGTGGAGCTCCAGGGGATGTAGAGAGACTAAATTCCATGGAATGCACTTGTCTTGCTTCTCCATCGATAGCTTCAGACCACACACGGCCATCCATGCGCGACAGCTGTAAACACCGCCTGTGATAGAGCTCTGGCAAAGAGGCCAGTGGTCCTCCAGTGAATCCAGATGGGTCTCAGAGGAGAACAGCTGCGTGTGAACAGGAAGGGAGAGCTTCCTCCTGCTTCTTCCAAAACTTACCACTCAACCGCTAAATAAATCAACATCAGCAATGACTCTTCACAAGGCAGAGTGAGCCAAGCCCAGGCTGGGAGTTTACCTCGGTACATAGGGAAGGGAGAGAAGCTGTCTGCAGCAAACTGGGGCTTTTCCAATGCAAAGCTTTATGGCATCACCAACCCATTTTTGCTGGGTTTTCATATAGCTGCTTTCCTAATGCAGTTCTTGCTGCCTGAAGTTACTGCAATGGCATGGTGTGTGTCATCGGATGGAGACAATGCATCCAGAATGTAGAACAGGTGAAGAAAAAATGACTTTCAGCTATACAACAGTAAAAATGTCAAGCAAAGGCTCAGAAAGATTTGGTTTGGGTAAGGCAGGAGATCTGATCACTCCCATCACTGTTGAGAGCTGTGAAAGAAAGCCTCTCCTGCCTTTGGACAGAACATGAGACACATGTATATGTTGCAAACAGTTTTTGTTTCTGCAAGGGCACATTCTTGAAAGAAAAATAAAAAGTAAGACCCAAGAAACTAGAGTGAGTGAATCTGCTGTCCCCACAGCAGCCAAACAGAAATGTCCAGTTTGGCATTAGACAACATCCGAAATGACAAAAGAAACTGCAGTTCCTCTGGTATCTTCCCAGTGCACCATACTGTTCATTCATCATTTTAAAACAGCACATGAGGTTCTTTTAACATGAGTGTCTTGTAATCAGCCCTTCCAGCCTCATATCTGATAATCTCAACTGCATTTTAGGGTGTATAATTACAGGTGCTTAGTTCCCATCATCATGAATAAAGTTAAATTATAGCAGGACAAAGGGAGTTTGATGGGTTTACTATGTGTTGTGCATGGTACACCATGCTTAGAATCACTGAGTCATTTAGTCTGGAAGGGACCCAGCACATCTTCTGTTCCAGCTCCTATGATTTAGGACACTCATACAATGTACCAAGGAAGAATTGTTCAATGTACAAAGCAAGGATTAAGCTGTGTAATACCATATTCACTATGCTGTCTGGAAGCATCCATATGAATGGCTGGATAGGACAGCCTGGTCTTTCTAATACCATATGAAATGGTCACGCTTTTTTGTCTGAAGAAGAGATCAGGACACATTTTTTTCCAAGAAGATATTTTCCTGTTGAAAAACTTCATGTAAGAGAAATACATTTTCCTAGAAATGAGTTGGTTTGGAGAGATGCTTGTTTAAAAAGAAGAGTGTGAAAGACAGAACTTTGAGGCCAAGTGTTCTCAAAATATGTCATTTCAGTGTGTTTGGGTTTGGGGTTTTTTTACATTTTGAAACAGCTTTTTACCCCCTTCTTTCTAGGCTGATTATCAGACATGACTGAGAGAGGGAAACAAATAAACCAAAATAACACAAAGAAGTTTTTTATTTCATGGAAAGGAACTTGTTTTCTTTGTCTAGAACAAAACATTTGTGCAGAAGCTTCCAAACATTCTTGTGTTTGCCCCTACTCAGGATGCAGGTTTCATCCTTGCTGAGAAGAAGAGCTGCAGCAACTCGAGAGCCAAGGTTCTTTAGCTGGGTACCTCTCAGTCTTTGTATTGGGTTCAAATAGGGAGATTGTAACTTCCAGCCAGGAGAGAGGTTTATGCTGATGCTTCTTAATCCTGCCTAAAATTTATCCTGAGTCAAGGTGGTCCATCAGGGCCACAAGGAAATGCTATACCTGGTATTACACCTGGTTTTTTTTCTCAGTCAGAAACTCAGGTTCCTACTCATAGATGGATGACCATGGGCAAGATCAAAGGAAGGCTTGAGCACAGGCATCTGGCTTCAGAGGAGCACATGCCACACAGCTCTCTGGTACCTGTTCTCTAGCAGCTGAATTTCACACCTGCAGAACATGTTCAGGATTTCAGGTATCTACAAATTTAAAATATCATAGGCTGGTTTTGATTTTGAAACCTCACTATATGTCACTATTCCTGACTCACTGCAAGACAACTCAGCAAATAAAATTTTAGCCCTGTCTTATTTGTTTAGATAAAGGGGTGAGAAAAAGGCAGGAAGAGGTTTGGACTGTTTTGTTTAAGGAAAAACATATTTTTGCAGCCAGACTGAAACTGTTCTTCCTCATGCATCCCAATAAAATTCACATTCAGGCATGGACTACGTTTGGAAAACTTCAGCTGAAAATCTAAATGGTCTGAAACAAAAAAAAAATAAAATAAAATATGAGAATGAATAAAAGAAAGGCTTAGAATGGAAACTGCTCTGCAGCCTTCACCATAAAGCGTTGCCAGATGCCTCCTCTAAAAGAACTCATGCAAGGTATTGCTCACATGGCAGTTCCCTTGACCCCTTTGAGTCTACAAACATAAATTAGGATTACTCATGTGAGTAAAGCATTGTGGAATCAGACTCCTCTTTTGCCCAAGTGTGAGCATCTGTAAAAAACCCTTTTGGGATAAAAGACACAGAAGAACTATAAGACCCTTATGGCTGTCAAATACAATTTCCTTTACTTGCATTTTTTCTTCCATTTGGGCTCTGACCTCCATCTGTTTATGGAAATATTTAGATCCCTCTGGTGTATTTTTAGCAGATTGTTTTGCTTTTGCTGCTACAATATCATTGCATCATCATTCTCCTGTTGCTCAGCTCTGATTCCTTCACTTTTTTTCTCTTTTTTTTTTTTTTTTAGTATTAAGCTTCAATCATTCCTGCAGACACAGACACAAAAAAAAGTAAATGCTATACTGTGTTTACATTCTGAGTGCTCACACAAACATGCTGGCAAAGCACACACGGAGACACACACACACACAGAGCATGGCTTGTCGTGAGTGTTAGTGTTGGGCTTTTTTCAATGGTATTTCCATTTGTGAATCATCCTGCCTGAGACATTACATGATGGTTGTCCTGGGAGTTGAGATCTCAGGATCTTAGAAGTACCTCCCATAAACAGCTCAGGTCTGAAGGTTGGCAAGATTGTCACTGTCCTTTGAAACCTTTGGTGTCACATTGTTCAACCATAAATGTACTTAGTCCTAGCACATTTCCTTTACCAGTGTTCAGAACACCTGAAATCTGGAAACTCAGCTGAGACCCAACAACTCATTAAATAATCCCCTTTGTCCCTCTGCTTCAGATAACACTCACTGAGTTTTACAACATCATTACCTACAGTCTGATATGACCAGGCACAACCCAAACCCTGGAAGAAGTTTTTAGGTGGACCTTGAGGAAAGTCTAGGTGAGATCCATGGGGATACAATTAGAGCTGGTTTCTGCACAGATGTCTGGGAGACAGAAAGAATTATGTCTTCTGGGTGAAAAGCTACCCTTTGTTTGTGATAACCTTAGGGAAGCAAATATATGACTTGTCACATGGATTCTATTTCATAACCATGTATTAGGTAACAGGTAGAAAAGAGGAATACTACACCACTGGAAGACCATGTCATTCTTTGGCCTAGCTGTGTCAATTTTAAGAGAGACAGTGATTTGTGATCTTACAGAAATAGACCTGCATTCAGGAGAGATCAGGCTCCATTTGCACACCTGAAGAGCTTCTGACTAGGCACTAGTGAGCAAACCCACGAAAAGCCAAGCCATGCTCAGCATCTGCTCTTCCTAAATGCCTCCAAACTGTGTTGCCATTTGCAAAATTTCAAACCACAGCAGCCTATTTATCCTTCTTAACCTGGACAGAGAGTGTGTGATGCTTGCTTCGGACAAATCAAACCATTGCGCCTCTCAAAATGCTTTCATCATCATCATTATTTATTATTATTTATCTTCCCTGCCATGTGTTATGTTTTTTCCATGCACAAAGAACGGGCAGATGTTTTCCATCTGTATGATTTCTTAATTTTAGGTCTCAGGGAAAAAAAAAAAACAAGAAAGAAAGAAAAAAGAAACCGTCAAGAATGAAGAAATGCACAGTGTGTCTGGGAGTAGCACTGACCCTCATGTACAGGTATGTGCATGCATGAGGTCTCTGGAACCAGAGCCAATGGCTTTGCCTTTCCTCAGGCTCTCAGCTGAAAAGGCTCCTGGGACTGCAATGTGTGACTTCACCGGAGCGCAGGTCCTAGCAGAGCTGTACACCACAGGAATGACAGACCCATTCAGGAGGTTACTCTGACCCAAAATGTTGGGATGAACTTGTGCAGATCTGCTTTGCTCCACACAAACCCTCCCTTTTTCATCCCTTTGGCCTCTTGCCTCCCTCCAATTTCTCCTCTGCCCATAAGTTCTATTGAGCCTCCAATTCCTTCTCAGTTTCTTTGCCTACACACAGGCTACACTCTTTCTTATTACATGATGGCTCAGATGAGCAAAGCTCTTGACTTGTTTCTCTCCACTATGTGAGACCCATGGATCAAGTCAAGTGTCCCAGGACAGTCCTCTGGCAGGAGGTGGTATTGCCCAGCAGTCTCTCTCAGCTTTGGCACAGCTGTAGTCAACGCTGACTTCGCTAGGAAAGTGGAGTTTTTATTAAATGTACATTTTCTTGAAAAGTGTCTTCTTTCCACAGGAATTTTGACTTTCTGATGAGACAAAAAAAGTTTTGGCCTAAACGTTTGGGGGTTTTGAGTCTTTTTTTGGAGGACATGTAAGGCAAGACATTCAGAAATTGCCACAGCCAAATTCCAGGGGGAATGGTTTAATTTTTATTTCCTTCATAGTTTTCCCAGAATCCTTCTCTCTTTTCTGAGAATATTTAGTGTTTGATGTGTACACATAGCTATGCCATACAATCTACCAGCAAGGGAGCAGGCAGGATACTGGATGGGGCTGGCAGAAAGGTGAAAGGACTTGATGCTGTAGCAGTCCCCAGGGTAGTCTGGTTGCCCCAGAGGAAATAATGCATAAATAATAACAAAACAATGGTGAGAGCAGGAGCTATATTAATAATAATTTTCCATAAATGTACATGACTTTTCACAGCCATATTACTAACAGACCATATAAAAGACCTTGCAAGAACAGCTTTAGGGCATTTGGAACACAGACCAAGATTTTGCCCATGGAAACTGATGCAATACGTGAGGTGACAGTTTAAATTCAGACATCTGGTGGGCTGTGGGGAACGGGGCGCTGTGACTCTGGTATTAATAGCATGTTCCCTCCATCCACTAGTTCAAACAAGTTGCCGTGTTGTTGTTAGCTTCAGAAAGCAACCAGGCTTGTGAAAAATTAAGCTGTTTTCTTTCTGCTTGACATATTGTTGAAGAACTGAACAGACGCAGTAACAAGTTCAGACACTCTGAAGTGTTTTGGTTAGTGATTATTGCTATAAAGTCCTCTGTTTCTTCACCCCCACCACCCTTCTTGCCAAAATGAGAATTTGATGACAAGGTAACTTGACTCTGCCTCGCCCTTAAAAAGATAGAAAGATTCAAAAATAGTTGTATGCTTCAGGCTACACAGAAAGATTTGTAAAGAAAATTTACTTGAATGAGTAAAATGAAAATGTGTTGCATGGAAGCCCCCAAATACATGATTGACCTGAAAATAATGAGAAACATTTTAGGGGGCAGGGGGGTGTATGCTTCCTGCTGTTGGTTGTCTTTTTGTTGGATTAGAATTCCACCATCATGGGGACTCCTTTTTGTTATTTCTCTCCCCAGTTAAAATTTTGTGAGTATATTTCCAGCCTCAAGAAATGAGGAAAGAAGACAATCAGTCCAAACAATTCTGTGAAAGCGTAGAAAAAAGGGGGTAGGGGAAGAATTTCAATCAAGGTGCAAGTGACAGGACGAGAAACCAAAAAAAAAGTGAGGAAAAAAAATGCACATGTGCAAAAGCTGCTATAAAGAATGATTTATTTAATAGAAATTGAAATGGGTCATCAGCTATTAGGTTGATTTGCAGATGTCTTGGATGACTTTTGTCCCAAGAAACTTCTGGAGAGAAAGAGACTGCTCTGAGGTGCTCTCAAGCCTGACCAGAAGAGGTGTCTCTGACTTTAGACTTGTTTTGCCAGGTTTCTGTAACAAGATGAGTCCACAGTCCTCTCCTGTAATGTTTGCCTAATCTCTTACCCTGCCTCTCAGCCAGAACCTGCTGGTACCATCATGCCCAAAGCACCAGGAATAGCACCAGGCGCTCTGGCAACTTTGCCTGTGTGCAGAGTCCAAGTATAACTGAATCACTGCATCTCATCTCCAGCACCTCTTCACTGAACCAAGTTTGGGGCTTGATTCTGTTTTCTCTCTGCCTCACCTTCTCCAACAAGTAGAGACACATCCATCCACCAGGTGATGTGATGGAGAAAATCTGTTCATCACCTGCTGCACGAGCACCACAAACAGGTGAGAGAGCCTGCGTTGGGCACTCTGAAGACCTTGGTCTCTGGGTGTTCCCATTCCCTTTTCCAGCTGACTGAAGACAAGGGTCATGAGTTGAGCATGTTGAAGGCCATATGTCCCCCTTGTATCAGCCTTGGCAAATGTACAAGGCCATTCAGCACAGCAAGTCTGGGATAGACCAAGGAACTGACCCTGGAAAATGGAAAGCTAATGTTTCAATGGATGAGCAATCCTGTCCCACTAGAAAGAAACTCTGCATCACTATCTGTGAAGCTGTGTTCGGATGAGGGTGACCAATAACATCTGTCTGCACTCTTTTCTCTCATTATCCCAACCAATGTTTAGAAAACTTTTATTCTCTTTCCCTCCCATGCTTGATACAACCGTGTCTCTTTCTTGATTTTTATTTCCATTGAGGTTGCTGCTTCTGATTCCTCGTGTATGGGCTGTGTGGAGAGCATCAAGGGAACTTCACAGCCACAGAAAAGGAAAAGAAACACCAAGTTTGATACATGTTTCCTATTTTTCTTTCCTCCCTTCAAATTGGGAGTATCAGCCCTCACTCCCAGCCTTTTGACATGATGGCTTAACACTGTCCATGAGGTAAAAATTTGTTTATTAGCCCTGTGGAATTTCCCACTTCAGTTTACCTTGAAAAGTGTGGGAGGCTAAGAAGGTACAATTGCATCTGTTAAGTCTTTCCGAGTGGTGCCATGATGCTGCTTAACCTTTCCCCACAGATGTATAACACCAGAGCTGTCAACCTGGATACAGCAAGTCTCTGCATGTACTTAATGCATAGACAGAGACCAGATCTTTACAAGAATATGTCTGCATAAGCAATTTTGCACTCACCTACTGGTGGTTCATTTAACTCTTTCTCTCCTGCGATGCATTTTCCCCTCTTTCTACAGCAGTATATATCTGCGTGTGTTTATATAACATGTTGGCTGGGTATGGTCACCTAAGGATAACACATATTGCAAGTCATTCCTTAATTCTAATGATGGAGCCCAGGCCTTGATGTTAAAGGTCGCAGGTTCAGCCTTTTGATAAGATGTTGGTAATATGCAGTGGCATGTGAAAAACATTTCATATCCTAATGTAGCAAGTATAATGAAGCTATAGAGCCCAAAATTATCTTTGGGGTTTGTTTTTTTTGTTTTGGGTTGTTGTTGTTGTTGTTTTTTATTGAACAAGGCCTCATTTTTGGGAACACAGTTCTATTAACCAATTTTTCAATTTGATAAATATAACTCAGGTGAACATGATTGATTTTGGGTTGAGTTTCAGTAGTCCTGAAATCCAGTCCTGATCTTGTTACTATTTCCCGTGTGAACATGTATGCCATTTCACTTCTCTGTGCATCTTCTTTGCTTGCTGTCCTCTGTTCCATCTAGTCTTAATTTGTGTCCTGTTTTGTACAACAGCTATCAAGAACAGAGTCCTGATATCACCACTCAACAGGTAATGATACAGAGCTTCCCAATAGAGAGTGGAGTCCCAGCTGGGATGAATGACAGTGAAATCTGGAGACCAGTTTGAAGGAGGCTATTTGCTTCGCTTGAACTGTTTGTGCCTTTAAGGGAAAATTCAAGGCAAGTAAAAACACTACATCTAGAACTGCTCAGATACACCTATCTAAGGCAATAGATGTTCTTGAGTCATTATCTGACAAGAAGTCTTTGTTAAGCCAGCAGATTACTTGTGAATAAACTAAAACCAACCAGAACTACAAAGAAGAATAATTCCATTCCCAGGGAAATATCAGAATCTCTTATTGTTTGCAAAATGGAATTATAATTTTTTTATAAAAAATTACATTAATTTCTCTAGAATGAGGACTCCTGAAGGCATGTGGTTCAGAAACATAGAATATTTGGTTCTGAAATCATAAAATATTTCATATGGAATGTTTCCTAACCAGTCTAACTTAAACAGAGATTTTCTGGGCATAAAAAAATACAACTCAGTGCTTATAAGACTCCGTGTATGTTAAGAGCACCCACTCAAAAAGGGTTTTTGTTATTATCCACTGCTACACAGCCAAAAAGAAATATTTTTCCTCTGGTATATCATCCTCATCCCCATTCAATGGAGTGAAAATATGGAACCCCAATGCAGAGGATTCACTGAGGGAGGTGGGTAGGTAGGAGCTGGGAAGTGGCAGAATAGAAGAAAAAATATCTTTGTAGAGGAAATCCCAAAGATTTAACATGCTTCTAGGCCACAGATGTGGTATGCATGGCTTTTCATATTTGAAATATTTTTTTTATTTATAGTTTAATTATTTATCTTTTTATCAAAAGGGGGAGATAGAACAAAACAAGGAGAAACAAACAGGACTGTTTGGAAAGGTATAAAAGACAGAAGTTCTTGATGCAAGGAGAAGTTAGTTGGGCACGTTGACCTGGAGGCAGGCAATCCAGGCCAAAAAAGGAGACAGAGAAAACGAATAAAAGCCATTCAAAACCAGTCCAGCACCAGGATGCAGGCGGGGATTGGCTGGCAGTGATGTCACCACCCTCCCTCCAAGACTGACTGTGGGTGATGTCATCTCTTTTCCCATAACACGTTCTAACAAACAACATGGTGCAGGGAGAGGTTGTCCCTTTTTCTTTCTATTATTATTATTATTTTAATTTCAAAATTAATTTTGTAATCACAGCAATTAGACCCTCCTGCCAGCCTGTCCCTGGGGGGTGAGTCTAGTTCTTGTGCAGCAGAAGTTTGCTCCTAAAGAACATCATAACAGGCATGCAAAAAACACACAGAAATGCACTGCCTGTCGTGTCTTATTGCTTAATTATCCATCTTACCTTCTTTCAACCCTCTTCTTACTGTACCTCGTGTGATGCTTGTTTACTTTGTTTAGTTTTTGCCAACTGCTCTCCCTCCCTGCCTTAAGATTATGAAAGCTGAAAACATTTTTCCCTTTCATTCTGTTGCCCTGAGATTCATTCTGCTTATTCACCTCTGATCATTCCCATGAGGCACTACAAGTTCAACAAGCTCTCAGAGCTTTTCTCACTATTAAGTTCTTGTGGACGAATTCTACCAGTTGTAACTTCACTACATTGGTATTTGTATTGTATGTAGTACATTACAGTACAGATGTGATGTATGTACATTATAGTACAGGTGTAAGTATGGCCTTTTGGTTGTATGCCCTCAGAATACAATTGACTATGACCTGGTTCCTGAGAAGAACCTCTCCTGAAAGAAAGGGACACGAACCCAAAGAAACCTAATATGCATCAGCCAAAAATACTGTATGAAACAGTGGTTGGGAGTTCCTCACCTTGATGTCCTGGGGGTGGTTTGCAAGGCATGAACAAAACTGTACAAAAACCTACTTAATTTGGGTGTGCCTCAAGATCCCTTGCACTTAAAGCTGCTCTGGTTTAAGACAGTTGCTAACATTTGCCAAATGTTGAAATCACAGCCAAGCATCTGAGTGGTATCAGAGTGGAGCAGTCCCTGTCCCTTCCACCTGACCACACTCAGCCCAAAATATCCATTCAGTTTGCATCATTGTGCTCGGCTGGTCCAGACAGGTATGGAGCAAAATAGGGGCCTCTATGCCACATCTGAGCAAGATTCTCAAGATGGTCTGTGAGTAGTTTAGAAACTTAAGTCTGAAGTTGTAGAGGGGACAAAGCTGAATGTCTTACTGGAAAGCAGTATCATTTAAATCCCTCTTGAAATAGGAATTAGTTTGTGAAGCTGCCGGGGTAAAACTAACAAAAGTGAACAATTTTGTATCCATGTCCCAAAGTCTCTTTGGTTCCTTGATGCTCTCATTTCTTGTGCTTTGTTTTTCAAACTGAGCTAGGATCAGGAATGGCTGCGTGCAGCTCTTGAACAGTTCAACTGAGACACCCATGCCCAGGTGGCAGGAAGGGGCTGGTCCCAGGCAGGGAGAGCAAACGTGCCAAAGGGAGCTAGAGAAAGACACATCACTCAGAGATCCCACCAGAAGCCTCATAGACAAGTTTCACAACAGGCAAAATTCAGGTTGTGTGTGATTTTCTCCTTTCTATTCTCTTGACTTTTTTTTTTTAGATTGACAAAAACAAAACAAGGAGGAAGAGAGAGTTCCTTTTCTGCTCAAATGAATCTTTAAGAAGATTTTTACCAAATGAGAATGAAAATAAATAGGCGTTTTTATACTGACATTTTAAATTCAGTGTCAGCCATCTTTAAACACATGTAAAAATACAGAAAGGTAAATTAACTAATTTATTTTTAAATGAAGACCTATTTCCAAGGCAAATAATGGAAAACATTTATTTTCCAACCTATTGAAATGAAACGATTGGACAGGAAGGGGCTTTGGTATTATTATTGGGTGCTTTTTCCCTGCCTAAATGAACTGCTCAGGGGAAAAGGCATGAATTCATAAAACATTTTGGTACTATTAAATCAGGAAGGGATTTTTTTTTTAATCTTTTTTTTCTCCTGGTATAAAAAGCATTAGATGAAAAATATCTCCTAGCTCAGTTTTGGCACCATGGCTGTCTCGTATTTGCTGGGATTTGTACCTCAAGCATTACCCACCATGTCTACCCACACTGAGATTCAGGAGGGGAAGTCCGTAACTCTGCTTGGCAAGTGCCTGCCCGGCTCGCTTGAAGACCAGGTTTGCTGTCGCTGGTGCAGACCATGGGTGCACAGACAGCCACCCACACATGGCCTCCCACCCGCCGGGGCACCGGTGGTGGGACAGCAGAGCTGGCATGTGGGCAGGCACGCGGCAGCTGGGTGGTCAGCCCTGGGTGGGACTGGGAGTTCCACATCTGCACCCAAGACGGTGTTTCATGAGCAGTGTGGACACAAGCCCAGCCAAGGAACATCACTGGTAATTCCTCCCTCCAACCTACCAACATTATTTTTTTCCCTAATATATGCAAGATACATCAAGGCTCAGCTTAGGAAGAGATCTTTACTGTTCAAGGCAGGCTGTGGTTTCATTATTTTTATTATTCTGGTAGAATGAGTAACAGGAATAATAGTAGCTGAGGGTTGTTTCTCTTCATTGACTCTGTGTTAGGTTTGGAAGCCGTTGGACCAGGACAGTCAAAACATAGACAGGAAATAATCTGTGATAATGTCCAACTGGGGTATCAATTACGGCTTTGGAGTTTCATGTTAAAGGGATATTGTCAGATCAAATTTAAACCAAAAGTTGTGGGTTGCGTTTTTCAATTACATATATATACATATAGATATGTATACATATGAGAGAGAGAAATGGAAACTACTAGAAACATTTCCAATTCTCTTTTCTTTTTAAGTTAAAAAAAAACCCTAAAGCAAACAGTCTCCTCCCTGCCATGTGTGAGACTTGACTGCTGTCCTCGGCCTAGCCTGACCTTATGAGCTTGCTGGGTTTTTTAACATCCTCTCTGAAAAGGCTGGTGGGTGAAGCAACTCGTTCCCCAGAGACTAGAGGAGAAACAGGGCTAAACTATCACAGTGACCCTGTGACAATTTCTGGAGCAGGAGTGGGCATGTGCATCTCTGACCAGGGTATGGTGCATCAAAGCACAGGCATTGATGGAGCCTTTTCCCAGTTCATGGGGGCTGAAAGAAGTGTCCCATGATGAAAGTCACAGAGGGGAAACTGAAAGGGTGGCATTTCAACTCAGCCTTGCTCAGCACGGTCATGTCATGTGAATATGGGAGGGAGGAGGTGCTGTAGCAACCTTTTTTTTGACCAGGGTGCAAGAAATAGGTGGGACTGATGCTGATTCTGTTCAAAAAGAAGCTTCTTCCTAGATATCTGCTGTCAAGTCTCATAAAGATAAGATGGTAACTGCCACCTGGTGTTACACCAAGAGTCACTGGCTGGTCCCCAGAGAACCATGAAAGATTCCTCCACGTTAGGATCACATAGTTAAAAGAAACAGCATCATACACTATCACTTTCCTTCTCCCTCTCCCTTTTGTCACCCAGAACTGGCAGAAATAAATAAAAGGGAGATGTACTTACAAACGAGTTTGTGAAACCAACCTCTGGCAAACATGTGAGAATAAAGCCCTGTGTCCAGTCCTGGAGCTGGCACTTTAAAAATCAAACTTGGAGAAAGCTCAGAGAAGAGCTGCCAGAAAGATTTATAGCCTGGCAAACGTGCTTACCAGTGAGAGAGGAAAGGAGAGCAGTTTGTGAGATGGTGTACGGGCTAACATGTTAATAAGTGATTAGAGGACTTACAGAGTGAAAAACTCTGATACAAAATGGATCTTTGATCTGTCAGCCAGAGGCATGAGAGATTCCACGGGCTGCAATTTGGAAACCAGCAAAGCCCAAAGAAGAAATACGTGGCACATTGCTGCACAGAGAGTAATGCAGTGCAGGGAGAGCTGCACCCCAAGGGACAGGGTGGATTTACCATCACTTGGAATCATAGGATGACATCCCTGGTGCCTGCCCAAATGAACATGAAATATTGCATCTCATGTTAAGCACAGAGCCAGATAAATTGATGAGGGAGATGTCTTTCAAATAATCAGTCTGAAAGGTCTTCTGGGAAGTATCTGTCATTGCTTTGGTGTCCTGGCTATGTGACCTCTCCACTGCTGGAGCAAAGATGTTTTCTACAAGTATGGACAGAAAGGGTTTTTTGCATATGTGAACAGAGGGAAGGCACCCAGAGTCGCTGAATCACAGCTGGACCTCGCCCCAGTATGGCTGATCAGGCCTGAGGAAGCATCACAAACATTTGTCAGATATGGAGGCCAAATGGAAGGTTGTAAAAAGAGAAACTACATGCAAAGCCTTCCTGGTAGCTGCTAGATATGGCTAAGTATGAGCTCCTTGGCTCACAGAGGAGGCACCTGAGGCTTTGTTCAAGTGAGGTCCTGTGCTGGCGTGGTAGAAGTCTTTGGCCTCATGTAGTGATTTGCATGGATTTGGGACCCTGATGAAGGAAATGAGAGTCATCTTTTAGCTCCAGGAGGTTGATGTAGAGAAAGAATTAAGCAGGCCCAAGGTGAATGCTGAAATGAGGGATGTTTCAAACATATAGCTACATGTGTAAGACTGATTTTTGAGTAGGAAAAAGCATCAAAATGAGCTTTTTCTGCTCTTCCTGTTCTCTGAGAGAGGTTTCACTAATGTTTCAGTTAGATCTCATTCTTTATAAAGGTCATGCAACAAAAGACCTGTAACTACTGCAGATTTATCTCTCACACACGTCTACCAAGTCATGGAGAGGTCCTTCTGTCCTTAGGAAAACTTTAAGTCCAGCATGGATATAAAGCTTGCTCAGCCCTTAAGGGGAATATGTGAACTTCCAGGGGCATTCCAGAAAAGTTGACTCATGTGGAGCCAGGTTTTGACCCCAGGATTTGATTATGCCTGAGGATAAGGGAAAGAATTCTTATATTGGGGAAATAGGAAGGAAAGCAAATTTCTAGACTCCAAAAAAGTCTGGAGTTTGTTCTGAGATCTATATTTCTTCCCTTTCCCCTCTTCTCACAGGTAAAGTTAAAATCTGTGTTAGTCTCTGCAGAGAAATCATCCAGCAGTGGTAAACTGAGAGGTTTTGCATAGATGATGACTGAAACCCAGAACTGCATTCCAGGATTTTAGTGTAGGTAATTGGACCAAGATGTAGAGACTGGACCCAGGTGGAGTATAAGGGCAGGTGTCATCCATCCCTTATTCTTCTCAATCTAAGGGAACGACCTCCCAAAACCACTGACTGATGGATGCATTTGAAACCCTGGCCTTGAGGCAAAAGGTCCCTGTTCCATTGCCTTGCTGTGGAGCTTTCCTGTCTCCAGTGAGGAAGCCTTTTGTCTAAGCTCTCTCCTTTCTCTCATGCTCCCTCTCTCCTCAAGCTCCCTTAGACAGTCCGTGTTCCATGTGACTAGAAACTGGAATGATTACAAAGGGAGCCTCTGATTATAATAAAACAAAAAAGCCCGAGTTTGTTTTGTTTTCCCTGAAGGAAGATCCGGTGGTTGGCCGTTCTTTAGGGAGCTACAATTTGAACAATTTGTCAGTGTGTTCTGGGCAAAGGAAAGCATGTGACAATGGATTCAGGGACCATGACCATATCTTGGGACAGAGAGGATACACAGTTGACTGATCCCAACAGCCTATTTTGCCTTTCTCCAGAGCTGATAAACAGCCCCCAGTTATAATTAACCAACAAGCATCAAAGACACATTTTAAACTGTTTTACCTTTCCTTTTTCCCTTACTCTTGGCTAAAGTAAAGCTTTACGCCATATCTCCGTGTATAGGTGCTCATGGTATTTCACACAACTTTAAGGATCATCCCAAACAACTCACCTGCTAACCTGGGACATATCACAGAACTGGCCAACAGAAGGTCCCATATCTAACCCTTTCCCCAGAGCCAGAGTGTCTGTAGGATAGATTTCTTCTCCTCAAGTTTAGCAACTAAAAATCAGGATTCTAGCCTAGGCTGAGCACCTCTGGAAGCAATTCAACCTACCTGGAGCCATCTAAAGAAAATGAAACACCACTTCCCATTGACTTGCTAAAAAGAGTGGCATCCAACTTTAGGTAGCTGAAGTGTAAATATTCCCATGTCATTGAGATGTGCACATCTAACACATACACGTATGCATTCTTGGGTGCATACTCTAGGTACCAGGACAGAGGAGCTGAAGTTGTCTGAAATATAAGTTTCATGATAATAATAACTACATTACATTTGGGAGATCTTCTGGACGGTAGAGCCTAAATTTCCAAAATAAGGTACCTAACCTGGGGGCCTTACTTCTATGTCTAGACATCAGGTTTAAAAATGCTGAGAACATCTGGGTCTCACAGAGGTTAGGTAAAAAGAAAGTGAAGGGAATTTGGTTGCTTATCACAAAAGAAGAGGTAAATTACAGTATTACTTTTTAAAAGTAGGGACAAATCTGAGAAGACAATTTGTCTCCCTTTCTGATGATAAGGGAAAGCTCAGCCAGGAGAACAGAGAAGTGACAAATTCCATTCAAAGAAGTGAATGTTTTGTTTTCATGGGACAGTGGGACTTGTTGCCACAGGAAAACTGGGATGCCGAGAACTGAAAGTTTAAGCCATTGCCTAGTTATGAGCAGTTGGGAGTTTTCCCAGCACAGAGGGAGGAAGGGGCTGGACAGACCATCCAACAGCTCTCTGCTTTGGATTGCATGACCTCCTTTCTGAAACACTGGCGTCAATCATCACTGGAGACAACCTGGTGTTCAAATGAAGCAGGAGTACCCTGTGTCACCCAGATTTCAGCAGGAGGCATGTACAAATGACTTGCCAGACAGACACATGGAGAAAAGCTTTGAAAGAGAATTTCAGATGTCCCTGTTTTACCCACCTCATGCTCAGCACTTTTTTATTGTCAGGCACCAGGTCCATGTTCCCAGAGTACGAAGGCGAATAAAAAGGGGCAGTATCTGCTGCAGGAAGGCATATGGGTGGGAGATGAACCTGGCATCAAGAGAAAACTTGGTGTGGAATTTCAAGGAGCTCCAGAAATAGCAGACATGCTGTCATTGAAATGTAAGAGGAGGAGGGCAGAGCAAAAATATATAGGTTTTATGGCAGATTTGGAAGATTAGAAGAACAAATAAGTAACACAATGGTTGGATATTGACTCAAAGAATACTTGAACTAAATTTGACTGGCAAACAGTCCCAGTCTCTATTTGCCAACTGCTTGGAATTGTTTGAGCAATGACCTTGAAAAACATACAGCAAATTCAGAGACTGGGAAGCCAGAAGGCCACACTGCACTGGTCTGATCCGATCCTCTGCACAACAGAGTCCCTCCAATGTCACCTAATCTCAACTCTGCTAACTTTTTAAGCCAAACACTTTAAGATATTAAACTGGTTTAAAGAATTAAGTCCTCCTAAATCTTGAAAGCAGTTTAGCAGATCATGCTGCTTCTAAGACACTAAATTCTTAAACCACCTTAACTCTGATGGAGGAGCTGAGAGCTTAGTACACCAGAGTCATGCCAACTTAAGAGTTTAAACTCTTAAGACACTTTTCACATTATAAGCCAAATTCAGGATCAAGTGTAGGGCCCACATTCTTGCCTGATGTCAGTTCAGATGTTCAGCATCCAACTGCATCACCCCACACCAGGTCGAGAGACTCGAGACTGAATGCCTGTTATAACTCATTGCCTTCTTTGCCAAATCACTTGACTTGTCTTCCAAGATCTTTTGTTCATATCAGTCAGTCTTAATCTATATAGTTTATCTCTCTCTGAAGCTGGTTTTGATGTGGTATAAGAGTGCATTGGGTAAGGTTTTCTGAATTCAAATCATGTTGAAATTTTCTGATGGTAAACACAAATATAAGATCATATACCAATCAGCTGTAAAATCCTAAGAAAGAGGCCTGACCTCCATGCGTTTCAAGAGGAGAAGGCTCTTGCCATGCTTTTACAAATAGAGCAGCAAATATACAGTTAATTAAGTTCAAAGAATGGAAGGAGAGGATGGGATAGTTAGGAAATCAGCTTGATTATTTAGCAAACACCAGTTCAGTGAATTCACCTTTCAGCAGAAAGCTTTATGACTGGTCACAAACTAGTTTTCCCCTGGATATACAGGGTCTGTATTTACAGCCTCAGAGCTGATATTTCTTGTGCAGGGGTGGGAAAATGCAAAAGAACATAGAATCCCATTTTTCCCATAGAAATGGTCTTACCTGGGATAAGGAAACCTCCTGTGGTTTAGTCAGATATGATGACTCCTAAACCAGTAGTTAACTGTGGTAAAGAAAAAAATGTAATTTACCAAACAGGTAATATATAAGAACACTGAATGCACAAAAAGGCTTGTATTACATTTTGGAGGTCTCCATGTTGTCTAGAGTGAATGATTTGGGGAGGAGAGAGAGGGAATCTCTGAAAGGATAGTTCAGAGCAGAAGTGTACTCAGGTTATATTTAAATTGGGGCATGCAAAACATGCCCAGGCAAATCTGGACCATGTGGTCTGGAGAGAGATTTTTGTGTGTATCAGTCCTCACTGCAACTCCAGTGCCACCATTTCCACAGGAAGGAAACCAAGCATGTGGGCCAGAAGGGAGCAACAGTGTTCTCGGTTTGGACCATCAAGGAACAAGGACCCCTGTGTGCAGTCCTCTCACAGAGTGCGCCAGAGTATCCCACACACACACTGTGTATGGCAGCAAGACCACCCTCTGGAAATGCTTCACTGTTAAAGGGCCTTTTGGCTTAAGATCTTCTCTAGGGTCATAGTGAGTCCCTCAGATGATACATGTTGTGGTCATCTACAGAGTGCCTCAACCCTAGACCATATTTTCAGCTTGTTCCTGCCGCACTGGGGTCAGTGGTATAGAGCTGATGATCTGGCTGTCCATTTCTTTGACTCACATACTTTGCAGATTTGTTTAAGAGGAAAGTTAAAGAAAGTCACAGTTAAAAGCAGCTTTGTTTTCTTGAGGTAACAGGTTTGTTCTGTACAAACAGTATCTCTTATCTAATAGACCTAGAAAGGCATGTAGCGTCAAGCTGATACTGTCTTCATGCTTGGCTTATTTTTGCATTTCAGCCCTGAGATATGCAGGCAACCTGCCATCAGCTGTAAAACCACAAACCCCGATCTGTGATGGGGACTGATAAGAGAAAATATATGAAAACAGACTCCTTAGAGCTTGACTCCTTTCCAGGAGGCTCTGGACTGAGATCTGGCATTTGAAAGTGATTGTTCAAGCATAAGAAGCAGCATTTTTTATGTTTCCTTTTTAAGGCTCCAGAAGGCTAAAAGAAAAGTGAGTGAGTTGGGGGGAAATCAACATGATGTTATGAAGCTCCCATCATGACATTAGCAAGTGCAACATCCAGTAGAACAATGGCTTTGACCTGTGCAGCCCCCTGTGTTCCCAGGAGCCTTCTCCCCACTTCAAAATGAGAGGAAACCTCGTGTCAGTGGGCTGACGTGATTCACAGGGACAAAAAACAGAACACAAAGCTGTCAGCTTCCACTCTGATGGGCTGTTTATTAGTCCATCTCTCCCTTGCTTGCTTAGTCTAAACAACCACTCACTGACCCTAAATTTTGGAGGTTCAATTTTTCTCACACTTCCTGCTCCCAGATAATGCTTCGCTTGTTGCAGTAAGAATTATTCACTCCTATACATTCCTTAAATATAGGATAAACATTCCTTAAATGTAGGTTCTTGTTTGTGATGCTGTCTGTTTTGTAACATTTTGAGACCAAGAGAAACCACCCAGCCTACCTGTAGTACCCGTGGTGGACATGTTGTAATGGTGTGCATGCTCCAGGCTCAGGGCACAACCGTACCTGCCTGCTTCCTTCCTGCTGTTCATCAAAGTCTGCTCTTCCTCACAGGATTTCTGCCTAAAGACAGAACTGAGATAACAGAAGAACTCCTCTGGGTCTCTCTGAGTCCGAAAGTAGAAACAGCAGCTACTGCTGCTACTGATGTGTGAAATCTGCTGCCCAGAAGGAAGTCTTTGTAGCTGGTATTTAGACTGCCTCCATCTCCAAACACCACATTCCCCTGCAATTTGAGCTAAGAGGGTATTTCACCACCTGCTTGTAGAGCAGGGCCTGAGAAACACTCCAAAGCTGTTTGCTGCTACCTCCAAGCAGGCAATCCTACCACCACACTCTTCCCTGCCTGAAAACCATTATTCAGTCCTCACATTTCTTTCTGGGAACAAGCCTCAGACATGTGTCAGGAGCAGATCTTCCACCCTTCTTGAACTTGTGGCATTGACCTATCCCCATACTTTGCCTTTCCAAAGTCCTTGGGAGAAGCACCCAGCTGCAAAGTGATTTAAATGGATGGGGAGCCAACAAGTGCACTAAATGGCTTATCTGATTCTCTGGGGAATCCATCTGGAGCCAAGAGCTTTTCCCCATCTGTGTAACAGTGATTACACTGCCTTCTCACCCTCATCCTCCGTAAACTCACATAATCCCCTGCCCTTCTATCCAGACAAGGGCAGCAATTCTCTCTGGAGCAAAATGAGCTTGCCAAGGGAGAGCTTCTCTTTATCAGGAACACACCAGCCCTCAGTGTTCTGTTAAAGGGCCACCATCCAAACAAAACCTCTGAGCAGAGCTCTTGCTCCCTTTCACCATGTAGAGGAATTAAATGGGCTTTTGCTTTGAGGTTACTCTGGTTGCACAAAAATATTCTGACGTTGATTAAGATCCTGTAACATCTGCACGCACCTGGCACCGTTCTGGACCATCTTTTCCACACACCCTGAAAGCTTGAATTCTTCAGTACACATGGCTATTTGGGCACCTGTGCAGAGGAATGACACCTTCTTCTCACCATGTACTGCTTGTAGGTGTTCAGGATATGTTCTTGGCCTCCACAACACCAGGCAAAAGCAGTTATTGGAATCCTGGCCCATGTGGCTCCATTTGGTGGTTCTGTTGAACTTGTCTACTTGCAACAACTCTGAAGAAAGGAAAATGTAAGCAAGAGGACCCAGAGCTGTGGTGAGGAAATCAGGGTTGAGGATAGCACCAATGTACAAAACCTAAAATGGCTTTTTTGCTTTCTGCAGCACTTGTGGGAATGGCTGGAGCCGTCCAGTGCCAGCTGTGGGACAATCTCCAGTAAGCCATGAGCAACAAAGAAGCCCAAGGAAGAGTCATAAGAAGAGACCAAGCATGTATTGGCACCTTTCCAGAACATTACCCCAGGCCACTGACATTTCAGGCTGGTGGACTTCCTTAGCCACCTTTGGTGCCTTCATACTGAACAGCTCTTGATGGATTCAAAGACCAGTTGAAGAGATTACTGGAAGAAAAATCTTTAGCACAGAGCATCGCGCAGCTAGGAACTCCACAGCTTAGCAACTTAGTGTGAACAAATATCTTCTGCTGTTTGTTTTATACTTGCCTTTTAATTTTGTATGATGCCCTCCAATTTTCCACCTTTTGAGTAACTCCTCTTGTACTTGTGATGCTTGACCCAAATGAGTTGCAGAAGATCTTTTTAATTAGTTTATATAGAATTATAAGCTTTATTTGAACACGGAAGTTGCAAATAAAGACAAGATCTGGACTGACTTCCTCCTGAAAAGCCCATGGTTGCCTAAACATACCTAATCACTTACCTTCATCTAGTCCATATTTTTCTTATTATGATGATTTTCTGTCTTTGACTGTATAAGACTTTATTTTTGTATCCTGGAGTAGCTAAATGAATGTGAAATGAATATGGATTTCCTGCTGATCTCGTTTAGTTTTGGTCTTCACCCTGGAATTGAAAACATCAATGCCAGGGTGTGTTAGAGGTACAGTTCTGGAAAGGCAATTATCCTATAAATGCTCAGCTGTAACTTATATAATAATTATTTCTTCAACTGAAGTGCCTTTTGAAGTACTTTCCAAAAACTTACAATAGCCCTAACCCATAAGCATTTTGGTGGGACAGGGAGACCAAATTCTGCACTCCATCTGAAACCATTCTGCAGAAACTCTGTCTGAAGTGCACTGGCACTGGGTATAGCTGGATCTCTCACATTAGGTGTTTGGAAATCCATCCACAAAGACGTATGCCCTGCAATGTTTACTTTACAAATATTACTTGGAAATTGTATGATGGATGACTGCTGCTTTTTTTTTTTTTTCATCCCCTTTTGGCTGAGGGTTTCCCTGGAACTTGAGACATGCCTCTGCTGAAAAAAATCACTCAACATTTACAAAGAACAAAAGACAGCAGAAGGTTATTCAGTGTGTCATGCAGTTTCACCTGAACCCCAGTGGTTTCAGGGTGTATGTGATCTACCAAGCATCTCGTCCAAGTCAAAAAGCGACTACTTGTAAAACCTAAACTAACTATTGTGACACCAGTCGTCTGCATTAGCTGGTTAAATAAATTCTCTCTAGTAGAGCTGTTAACTGAGGGAAGGGTAGGAGCTGAGAATCAGCACACTGGGGGATCAACAACTTTGGCAATTCAAATAATCTTGAGACTCTCCATTTCCTTGGAGCTCTTCCTTTCCCTCCTTGTCTGAAGCCTCTTCAAGTCAGGGATTTGTTCTGCCTTGTTCTCACACAGCACATGGAACAGTGAGCCCTCAAGTATCATTGGGATCCATTGTAGATACTGGATTAATTTAGGAATGGTATTAGGCTGCAGCGTTTGGGTGGATGTGACATTGGTGAAGAGCAGCCATCGGGGGCAGCTGGGCTGCAGCATGCAGCTGAACAGTTGGAGCAAAGTAGAGTCTGGTGTTTTGAGAAAAGACCTTTTCAAAGCCAGTATGTGCTCAGGATTCAGAAAATATTCACAGAGGGGCAAATTCACCCTTGGCAAAACCCCGGCCCGGGGTCATATTGGAGGTAAGTGTGCTTCCCCTCTATCAGAGGGATTTGCAAGCAGAAAGAATTTTAACAAGGTCTCCAGACGTGACTAAAAACCCTGTTTGTTTTAGAACAAACTCACTGCACCCCAGAGCCCTGAGTATATCTCTTGTTCATAAAATATCACAAGCTCGGATATGTGTTTGTTTTCAGGGGTGACTCCTCCCCCCCGCCCAGTCTGGTTCACCTGTTAAAAGCTCATGAGAAATTGTATCCATAGCATTCCTGTCCCCATAACACTGCCGCGTGGTGAAAGCCAGCAAGCTGGTTCTCCTCAGACTATGGGAAAACACTCTCTTTCAAGCCTCCCTTCATCCGAAGCCCATTGACACTTTTCCAGGGCCAGCATACGATACTGAGTTCATACATTTCAAAACTTTGAAAAACTTTTTCAGAGGCTCTTTAGGAAATGATGATGATGATGATGATGATGATAGTAATAAAAATAATAATAATAGCCTTTGAGTCTGCTGCTGTACCCCCTGCAGCTCCTTCTGTTGGGGGAAATCTTATTTCATGGATTTAAAAGAGGAATCACAACAAATTCAATTACTCATTAGTAATATCTTTCATAAAGAAGAGCCTCTACTGCTGTTTCTATGGAGGGTTCCCCTTTCCTGCTCCAAGCAGCTGTGTTGGTATTTAGACACAGGATACCAACTCAGCCTCTACTTCCAGCACAACCTCGACTCATATCCTGCAGGCTTTATAAGTCCCCAGATGGTCCATAATGCTTGTGTAGTAGTTAGCCAGCCAAACAGTGCTTGCTGCTTATCTGGTGTATAACTCTTTGGAATGCGTGTGTGGGGAGAATGAGAAAAAATGCCAGATCATCTTCCCACAGAACATTTCCTTTCTTGTCCTCAGCCTCCACTCTAAGCCCAGACAGAAACAAAACACCAGCGAAGGAATCGGCCACATTTGCATCGCAATGGACTTGATCCTCCCGTCTTTTCAGAAGCAGCCTGGTGTATTGTGGCTGTGAACCTTTGATGCCAGGGCATTTATGCTGATCTCTGAGCGCGTGACAACCCATTTAGCTCTAGCTTAAATGACAGCACCAGATGGAAGTGAGTAACAGAGCACATCCAAAGCTAGCCATTTTCAAAATAATGGAAATTCAGGGGATTCCTGCTAGCACTGGAAGGAGGACAGAAATGTAACAACAGAGAAAGAAGTTACGGAGAAGGGTCCACCATGCTGCCGACATTCAGGACTCTTTATAAGGGGTCTTTTGGTAGATTATCCTTCAGTCTCAGCTCTAGCTTGGCTCTTCCTTCACCATGCGAAGAACCATACTGGTAGCTCCCAAAGTTCCTGGTTCCGTCCCTAGGATTGGCCAGCAGATGTGTCCACAGTGAAAGAAATGTTTTGGGCAATGAAGAAACCAAGGATACTGACAGTGTGTAAGAAAACAACTGAAGGTGTCTCCAGGGCCAGCTTACTCTGCTCCCCCAGCAGTGTTGTTCTTGAATTAACCAGTATTGGCAACGTTTGGGTGATCCTCATCCTAAGACTGTGGGCAAGTGAGGCGTTCATTTCTTTTGCCAGTGCTGATCTTTTCTGATATTCAGCTACCCTGGAGCAGAGTAGGGAGGCCAGGGGAACACACGGAGACACAGATGGAGGTTTTCATTTCAGATTCACAGTTTCAGAGATTCCACTTCAATGCAGAAAGGGAATCTTCTGTTTAGTGTGAAAAAAAAGCTAGTAAATGTTGCTGTTGCTGTTGTTGCTCAGTTTTTTGTTTTCATGAGTAATTGAATTCCAAAAGTGCTGGTCTTGAACGTCACTTGTGGCTGGGCAAGTGGGGTGAGCTGTGTGGGCATCTCAGGAGAAGGAGAAGATTGTCAAATACCTCAATTGTTTATATTTTGTTTCACCCAAATAAAAGAAGTCAGGGTCAATGCCTTTGCCCTGAGTTCCAGAAACATTGCTACATTCCCAAGTAGGAACTCTGGGTGCTAAAGAACATGACAGCAATTAATAAAAAATGCAAAGGCATTAAATAGAGGATGGTGGTCTTTTATTTCTGAATGGGGGCTCTTAAGTTTCTTTCTAACTTTATCTTCTGTGATTAAGGCCTTACATAAAAGGAATTGTGAACAAGGGTAAGGTGGAACTGAAGATGAGTCACAGAAAGACAATTGAAATATTTTGGTGTCTTTTCCCCAGTGTTTTCATAGGACTTCAGCAGGACACTGAGTGGATACAGAAGACCGAAACCATTAGTTGCAGGTCAGCAAAGATTTTTAGTCATCTAGCTCCCATTCCAATCAATGCCGAAGTCTTCCTGGGTTTTGCTACTCAAAACTTGAATGAGGGTATGACGGTTATTTAACTTCCACTGTTGTTAATTGTTCCCTGATGGCTGAATGAGCACATTGAAAGAGTTCATTCAAAATATATCCCATTGTCTTGATGTTTCTGTCTTTTACTGCAACTTTTTCTTAATGCCTGCTGAGCATTTACATACAGTCACTTCTCTTCCACATAATGTGACCCATACCTAAGACATCAGACAACTGAGCTGGCCAATGAGTGTTCTCTCCCAGCAACACAGAACTCACCTAAAAATAAGAAGCTTGCACCATCACACAGCGATCCTTTTGCCATGTACTGCTGTCATGCTTTAGGGGTGGCATATTGCTTCTCCATTTCCCCTGAAAAGATTCCATGGTCTCTAAGCCTCTACCAGTAAAACAGGGAGGGCGGGGAGGAAAAAAGCATGACATTAAAATTCAGATGCCAAGTTCAGTAGCATGAAGAAAAATTGTCTTAACCTCTGAGGTCAGGAGGTCACCAGCTGGAAGCGGAAAATCGCCACCAGTAAATTGCTGTGGGTTGGAGTGATGAATGCTAGTTAGTACCAGTGAATTCAGAAGAATCTCAGCTGTAGGGAGACAGGGCATCTCAGAACAAGGCTGAACAATTCCTGACTGTGTTTTCTTTCTTCTTCAGTCTGTCTTGTGCACTTTCTGCTTCCACAGATTTCTCAGTTGAAGCAGCGAAAGATTAAACCCTTGTGGGAAAATCTTGTGGCACATAATGAGGGTGAAAGCACTGACATTCCATGGGGATTGAGTGGTATTGTAAGAAAATTGCTCTCAGATCCTATGGATGTCAAGGGGGAGGGAAAGTGCCCCAGTACTTGTGGTTTGCAAGGCTGGCTAGAGCACAGAGGTGCATCCACTGCCCTAGCAAGTTAAGACCACTGCTACCTATGTCAAATTACAGCCCAGCAGCAGGCACCCTGTACCACATATGTTCTGCTTGTTTGAGCCCAAGCTATAAACAGCCCAAACTGGGAAGGTGCTAAGTTGATCTTCTTTCTCTGCCAGTTCATCTTTCTCTTGCAGGGTGAACACATGCACATTTTGTCTGGGTTCCCCAGCAGCTTACCATCATTCATCCATCCATTGCTGTATACATCAGCTTACAGCCTTGTGGGATGCAGTCACTGTTCAGCCATCATCTAGAATAATGAGTTCTTACTCTGTTCACAGGATGTAAAGCAGGGAAGTAATAAAAATTAACAAATGTCTATACAAATTAATAGATGATGTGCCCCAATCACTTTGGCTAGTCCAAAATTCTAGGGTGGGGAAGGTTTCAGGTTGAAGAAGTTGGACCACACCACAAAATGCTCCAATGATGATACAATTCTCTACAACATTTTATGGGACACTTGAATATAAGTCCCTACTATTAAATTTGGTTTGAGGTTTCCATAACGGAAAGGGGCCAGCTTGTATTTCAGATGTCATTTGTGTAGGGGAAGCTGGACAAAAAGCAGAAAGTTGGCAGCAGAAAATACCAGGCTCCTTTCTCCTTCCAGCCACCCCTCTCCAACCTCTTTGGCTAACCCCCAAACCATGGCAGGAGCTGAACACTGCTTTTCATTGAGTGACATACCTGGCTCTAGAAGAACACGCCCTTGTGGAATTGGCACCCAGGCAACATTTCCATTCCCTCTGCACAACACTTTTCTTTAATGCCTTCCAAACTAAAACAAAACCCAGAGGATTTGCTACCATGTTCTGCTCATTATATTGGTTTCATGAGGGTGTGGAGCTTTCTTGCACGATGGCAGGATGGATTTGTCCCTGAAACTTAAAATACAGCAAGGAAATATGATAGATGGGAGCTTTTTCTCCATCAGGCTGTTTAGGGTTTTGGTTTGTTTCTGGAATATTCACCATTTTACCCCAAATCAATCCACAATTATTTATGTCCTTTTCCAGGAATGTGTTCAGCCTTTAGAGCTAGAACAGCAGTGGCTAAATCAGACTTCCTGGATGCACTATGTGGAAAACACGAAGGACCACAGCAGACAAGATTTCCCGGACCTCCAAGAGTCACCAGGAAAAGTCACTCCGATGTAGGATGGTTATACCTGTGCCATTTCAAACCTCTTCTTGCTGTTTTTAGGGCTGGTAATCCCACAAGTCCTGATGGACTCATCTCCCCATATGATAGATACATCTCCCCCAAGTGGCTCCTTTGCCTCTCTGCCCTTAATACCAAAGAGTTTCCTTATTTCCAACCCATTTAAACCATTGCCTCTCACCCTGTCTGCACTGATAGGGAAAGCAGGTTGTTCCTTTTTTTTTTGCAGCTTTGTGTGTTCACAAGGACATCTATCATAGATCCCGTCAGCTTCTCTTCTCTAGACTAAACAACCCTACTTCTTTCAATCTTTCTTTCTGAGTTGGGTCTTCAATCATTCCTGTTACTTTCCAGCTGCTCTACATCTTTCCTGAAAAGCAGTAACCAAAATTGCACAGAGTATTAAGATTGAGTCTCTACTAATGGCAAGAAGAGTGGAAGAATTGCTTCATACTTACATGTGGTTCTTCCACTTACCCATCACAATATGGCGCTTGTCTCTTTTCCAACAGCATGATTGTGTTGGATTATGCCCAATAGCCAACCTGCTTTAGGCAATCCTACTCCATCCTCTAGCAACTCAGCAGATCATTCTGTTTAAGGGCAACATGCCATATGTTTCTTTCTTGAAATGCATCCTATTTTCCCCCTACCAGCAGACCTGACTCAATCACCCCCGAAGTCAGTAGAAAGAACATACTTTGTACTTACATTGCAAAGTGTAGTAAGGCTGTGATGCATCTTCTGTGTGTTTGACACAAAATACATGCTACTTACATTGCACCATTTACCAGTTGGCTATTAGAGAAGCATTTAGAGATGTAGGGAAGAAAGCCATGTTCTTGACCAGGATACACCACTCTGCTGTTGCATGGCACTTCATTCTGTTATCCTCCTCATGAACTTCTGAAGCCTGATCCAGCCATCGGGAGATTAAGAGTCTGCAGGGATATAAGGAAATCGCTTCTGGGTCTTACAGAAAGTTCTCTTACTCCTTCAGCTGGCTGAAGGCCTGGATTTCAGTTGAAAGGTTTTGATGGTACATGTACTGCATGGTCCATTTTTTTTTGAGAAGTGAGGCAGTTTATTCCAAGCTCCCACATAAGCAGAAGACAGAAGTAGAAGCAAATTGAGGCAGATGGTTTGTTTCCCTAAGCTGGCATTCGTAATAAACAGCTGTGCTTGCACAAAGCTTCAACAGACACATGGATGGGCAACAATATAGCTGGAAAGGTGTCATATCAATATTGCCACCTCCCAGCTCCTCCATGGGTTAGAGAGTCCAGCATGCTCCATTGCTCCTCCTCCTCCTTCCCTCTCTTGCTAAAAGTCTTGTAATGTGTTTCACAGAAAGTACCTTTTCTCTTTCTTTTGATGTAATACTAATCTTGGGGGAAGAGGGAGGGGCTGGGGGAAGGGGTGTAGTGTTTTGAGGTTCATATTCCCCTTGCAGTTAATCTCTTTAACAAACCCCTTTAACAAATGAAAGGTCTGACAGGAGGCAGAGTCATTAAAATGAATTAAAATGCATCCAGGAGAGATTAGTAATGAAGCCACTCACCAGACAATGCCCCTTTTCTTCTCCATGTGGACTGCTAGGAAATATCCCAGATTACAGAACAAAAGGGTTTGCAGTTGAAAACACTGATCCCTGAAAGATGCACCATGTTCTCTTCTCCTCTGCTTGACTCCTTGTTCTACACAACTACATCTGCAGCCAAGGGATCCACGCGTAATCTCCTCAGGGGGAGGGTCAGAGGGATTGGGTTTAAGTACCATGGAGCCTGCAAACCCTCTCACACGAGGACATGCCAACAGACAGTGATTGTGGTGGTGTGTGAGTGACACTCACTGGTGTGAGTGACACTCACTGGTGTGGTGAGACAGCCAAACACATCTGCTCCTACTGGCTACCAGAGGAGCTTCCACCAGCTCCAAGGGATGAAGTTGGTGAGTACAGCACAGGAGGAGGGCCAGGATGGGGTCAGCAACAAACGTTGCACATACACGGTAGATGAGGTTTTTGCGGGGGGAGGAATGATGCAGGCATGGAAGGAACAAGATTGGTCACCAGTGCCCTGGAGGCAAAGGGGGAATAGACAATGGTAAGGAGAAGTGCAGCTGTAGGGAGAGAAATTAACAGGGTTTTCAAAGTAGGTTTTCCTAATGCAGACAGTGGTGTTAGGATAGGGAATACACTCAGTATTTCAAAGGAGGCCACATAGATCCTCTTTATTCCAAGAAATCTGTTGTTTAGTTAATTTAACTGAAACTCTGCTGCCTTCTGGTCCATCATGCAGAGAGTCCCCAAAGGCACATCTTACTGTGAACAGCAATAAAGACAAGACTAAAGTGGGCTAAAGCTGCTCTGCTGGGTTTACTGCTTCACTGGAAGTGTTGAGAGGTCAGCAAATCAACAGGAGGTTGGAAACAACTCCTCCAAGTGAAAGATAAGACAAGAGATAAATAAAAATTGGATTTTAAAGACTCTTAGATTTTTCAAAACATTATTCCCACTGGGGGTGAGGGAAAGTTAGAGTCCTTCCATCACTGCTGTATCTCAATTCTTTCAGATCTCATCTGCAGAAGTTCCCCAAATTGTCACATTTGCAGTTTCTGCACACCAAAGCAAAACAACTTTCTAATTTCTAAGGTGGCAAAACCCTGATTTTTAAATTCATCAAGAAAAATGTGTTTTGTTTTGAACGGTTGATTTAAACTGATAGAGCCTCAGTTTCCCAACCAGCCCACACATCTACCTGGAAAATGGTAGCTTCTGTATCCCAGGTCAAGGTTATTGGTGAACAAAGATTCCCATCTGCAGCTGGAAACTCAGCAAATCTTCCAGGGAAATAAAAAACCGTAATAAGCTACACCGTTGACATGAATGAAACTCTGAGCTATGTCAGCCGAGACTGTATCCCAAAGTTTGCTGATGACAGAAAAACAATGAGGTAGTGAATTGGTGAGGGACCCATTTCACTTGTGGTCTGCAGAGTTATTATATCAAAACATGTCCGGCAGAGTTTAATAGTGTCAGCATTTAATGTTCAGTATAATGTCATTCCTACAGACCAAGACAGACACTTCCCATAGGTAATTAATCTTTTACAAGTAATTTAGCCATCGTAAGCAAAAGTGGATGAAATGTATTAATGGGGGGAAGACTGGGGCCAAACCATGCATGGAGAAACATTTCTCTGCATTAGTCCCACAAAATTACAAGTGAGTTACAGCTGATAGATTTAGGACAGTTCCTGTTGAGTAATTTTATTCCATGAGGGTTTTCAATACAATGTGATATTCATTTTCACTTTATACAGTAGAGACAATAACGGCTACAGGTGCACAGGCTGTCTTGCTGGGAGGAATAAAACTGTGATTGTTTAACATCTGACTTTTCTCACACAGTTACAGCCTTTAGATTTGAGCTATATTTTGCACATATCTCAGACGTGGGTTGTTTCTTTTTTTTTTCACTCCAAGAGTCTAGCTCTAAAAAATGCAGGCTCTAAAGACCCATTGTCAAATGAAACACACTTCCCTTGTTTGATTTGTTTTTTCCTCTCTTGTAATATCAGCTTTCACTACAGAAATGCAGACAACCCTGTGTTTGGGTAGAAATGAAACGAAACTGCCAGCTCATGCAGGATGCACGGCTGCCAGGCTGGGCTCCCAAACCCCAAGTCCCAAAACAGGAAATTTTGGGTGCACTTCTGAAAACCTGGACATCCCTGAAAACTTGTCTTCATTCTGCAGGAATTCTTACCATCGTTTTTTGCTTTGGCATCTGATCACAGCTCCACTGTGTCCTTCTGGGACTTCCCTGGTCTCTCAGACAAGAATAACAACAACAAACCCAACAAGCCAAGCGAAGAGCTTGAACTTTCTCTTGGAGAAGACAGTATGGCTATTCTTGGATTTTGCCTTCCAGCTGTCTCCTGTCTCAGAAATGAACTCTCCTCGCTTCTGCTCCCCAGAGACACACCAAGCTTGCTGATGACGTGCCTCAAGCTAACCACATCCACCTGCTTCCTTAAGAAGAACCGGGTATCTGAGCAGAAGGTGGGACAGGAGAGAAGCCCAGCAGAGTCTAGCAAAAACTCACTGTAGGGTTTTCTCTCCACCAGAAAACCTGTAGGTTCAGTCTGATCAGGAAGTGATTTGGGGCTTTCTTATGCGAAAAACACGCATCATTTCGTTTTGTTTATATCCTATATTTTATGTTAGGGAGAAAACTCATTGGCCCTAAAATTGTTGTGGTTTCCTGCTGTGGAACACTGAATTATTTCTTCCTTCATACTTCAGAAAATTAGAATGCTGATTTAAACACTAACATTTTTTATTTTACTGGGGATAAATGTGTGGGAAAAATCAGGTTAAGAAGACCTTCATTTTTATAAACAAAAAATTGCACTTTTTTGGCAAAATTATTAAAAAAAAAAAAAGAAAAGAAAGAAAAATCCCTCCCTTGAGTTCTTTGATTTTGGGAAATACTGACTTTCAACAGATTTATCTTTTTATAAGTGTGTCTGGGTTAACTGCCTCTAGGCTTTGCTCTTTTGCATCTCTCCATGAAGGAAATAAATCCTGGCAGTTTTACTTCTGGGCTTGTGGGGACCAGTAATAAAACTTTCTGTCTTGGTGGCCTGGGAACTTAAGACCTCCATCTACTCCCTGGACTGAGTACCCAGAGTGTCCTTTTGACCATTTTCCTTGTATTCTTGTAATTCCTGCTATGTGTTGTTCCCAGCAGCTCTGTAAGAGCTGGCACTAGTGCTGATTTTCATATAATTTTGCTCTCCATCGCTGTCCCTTAAGGTACAAGTTCCCATCACAATTTTCCCCATGGATGAAAGAAAATGTCTCTGTGGTATGTATGAAGAGGCAACATCATGCTCCCGCCTGCACTGCAATGAGAGCCCTGCCAAGTTTCCTCCAAGCTTTTAGGAATGTGACATCTTTGGTAGCTGTGCTCCTCTCAGATGGGAGGCAAATCGGGACTCAAAAAGTCTTGGATATGGCACAGTTGGATGGGCACACACACAGCCATGCACGCACAGACACAGGGCTGGGTAGCACTGGCTTTGCTTCTTTAGAAAAAAGGTGTTAAAACAACCAGAAAAACCCATGCACCCAGTGTAAATCACGTTCCAGTCATACTAAGATTTCTGAACCCATTCTTAGAACATTATGCTTGGGCCCAAATTAGGTGAGAGTCTTGTTGCTCATCTGAAACCATTAAGCTGTTCCCCTTGTGAACTCTAATCAACATCTGAACCCGCATATCCTGAACATAATGTGTCACCTTCCCCACTCTTGGGAAATGAAGTCCTCCAATGAGCACTACAAGGATGAAATATGGGTTGCAGATGTTGAACCAGGAAAGGGCACAGAAACAAGTTTGTGGAGCTGAAATACAACTTCCAAAACCTGTTTCCCTTTGACATTTCAGTCAGCTGTCGCCCAAGTCTTTGGGGAAAAAAAAAACCCTGCTGTTTCTCCCCTTCTCCTTCTTCCCTCCCTTTTTAATTTTGTATTTTTGGACTATTATTTATTTGCTTTTATCTTTAATTATTTGTACTCCGTGCTTTAACATCTGCACATGTTTTGGAAGTCATCTCCAAAGTTTAGCTTTGTCCTCGCTTGTTGAAATGTGGCAACCTTAAATAGATTTGCTGCGGTGCAGGCAGAGAAAATGCTGGGCTCTCCCAGACCCTATGCGTCCAATTGTTTTAACTAAAATTCATCTTTTATAGGGAATAATTCTAGTGGACACAGAAGGACACAGATGGACAGGTGTGGCATGCATCCAGGGCAAGAGAAGGCTCCTGAGCCAGTCAGATGTACCCACTCATGCAATGCAAAAGCAGGAGTCAAATTGAAGCCATATTGAGCAAAGCAGGCTCTGGAGCCCAAGCTAGTCATTAGCAGTCTTTCAACTGACTTTGAAGCAGGTCTTTTAGACCCAGTCTATTTTATATGGTGGAATGTGGAAAAACAACCACCGAAGCTTGTAAAAGGGAAGGGAACAAAGTAATCCTCGTGTGCGTGTGCCAGCCCTGGCCTCCCCAGGCCCTTTAGTGCCTGCAACTGGCCAGACTGCACCCCTTCCCCGCCTGACTCCTGCAATTTTCTGACCAATTTAAGCACGACCTGCAACTTCCCCTTTCACATAATTCATGAATTTGAATGCCTCCTAATTTTAACTGCACCTTGTAAATCCAATGGATGTGATTGTGTGATCAAAATCCCTTGGCCTGGGTCCAGAGGCGCTACTCCAGTCATGAGCAATACAGCTGACATCAAGAATGGATCCCTTTGGAATAAACCCACAGGCATGAACCCCATGCACTCAACACATGAGGACACACACGCACCCACACGAGCCAAAGCTACACAGGAAGATGAAGCAGCAGGTATGAACCATGTTTGCACACATGCAGCTTCCATATTGTACACACACATCTTTCAGCCTCTGTCCATTTCACAGACAGTTCTGTCTGGACAAGTGCACACATTTCTAAATAAAGGGTATTTAAAATTATCTCTCCAGGTTGTGGCCCCCTGAAGGTTCCTCTGAATAAAAAAGACCAGGTCCGAGTATTTATACTCATCAAGGGTTGGAAGGAGAAGGCATTGCCTTTCCAGCCTCCTAGCCTGCGACACACAGCAGTCGGTACAGGTAGCTGGAGGCTGATGTTTATCTTGGCACCTGCCAAGGTGACTTTGTTGTTGGGATCAGGGCTTGGCCAGCAAACTGTGCTGGTAGGACGGCATCCAGACCAATGCAATAAGCCGTGTCTTGAGGGAAGCCAAAAGAAAAGACAAAAAAAGACCACACTCAACTCAGGGTTGGTGCTTGGATTTTACAGGAGGGTGTGTGAGGTTTTCCTTCTCTTTTTTTAAAACTTCTTTCCTTATTTTTTTCCTTTTTGTGAAAATACTTGAGGACTTGGTAAAAGATTTGAGTCATTATGGAAATGTAATTCTATCTCACGATACAGCTGTAGCGAGCCAGGGCAGCTAGGTCTGGGGGAGTCAGCAAATCAGACTCTCTGACTAGGAAGCAGGGAGGCCTTTGCTCAAATTTAATAAAAATAGACTTGTTGTATTTGTAACATTTTATCTGAGAACATGTTGTCTCTTTAATGTTGTCTTATATCTGCTTGTCAGGCAGCGGGACAGTTCCTGCGAGAGGGGCAGACTCTCAAAAAGACTTGGAGCTGTGGCTAGGAGGAATTTGTGGCTGTTATGGGCAGAAATAGCTGTTAAGATGATTTCTGGCCATCACAAAACCTTGCCCAGGCTGAGGGGGAAGGTTAAATTTA
Organism: Aegotheles bennettii; assembly: GCA_013398125.1. NCBI lineage: Eukaryota > Metazoa > Chordata > Aves > Caprimulgiformes > Aegothelidae > Aegotheles > Aegotheles bennettii. The sequence goes on from VZRW01012087.1 coordinate 1,007,269, forward strand.
CGTGGTATGAGGTGCCTATAAGAATCTCTCTTCCCTCCAGTGACATACAGGAAAAAAAATCCTTTCACTTGTCTTGTCTGTCAGCTAAAAGCAAAGCAAAACACACCCCATGATATTTACAGGTTAGGTTTTAGACAACTTGCTGGTCTCTCTCCTCCCTGGTGAATCACTACTATTGATTTAATGAGCTTTAGTGCAGCCTGCAAACAGCAAAAGTCAGCCCAGCCAAAACCATTGAAACCACTGGGAAATCCTCAGGTCTTTGCAGTGGTGTTGTCAGCCTGTAACAATGATGGACAGAGACTCTTTGGCAGCCCATTTTTGGGGCAAATAAGAAGAGATTTGCACAGTACTTAACAGCTCTAGGTGACTATCTACGGAAAGGAGCAACAGCCAATGAGACAGTGAGGGAGTGGACTTTAAATTATTAGAGAAAGTGATCGTTTCCTTTCATTTTTTACTCAAGAGGTTCCAGCTGAACTTCTTTGGACACTTATGGGCCCCCAGTACAAAAGAAATTTAGGGCTGTTGAAGGGGAGTCAGCAGAGAGCCACCGAGATGGTCAGAAGGCATGAACACAATGTTCAAGGAAGGGCTAAGGCAGGGGGTATGTCCCAAGACCTCCACCAGCTCCACAGCATAAGAGGAAGACTGATGAACAACATGTTTTGTTAGGAGGAATGTGTCTTCCCAGACACCAAAGCTCCCGTTGGACAGATTGTGCTGGATTCTACTGGAGAACTGCCAAAAAAAAAGAGGATTTTGGTCATCTGATTCCGTTTTCCTTGTCTCTCATGGCAGACCCTCACAGATTCTGTATCTCCTAGGTCTCTGTCTTGTGTTTAGCCAGGAGCCATCTCTCTAGACTTGCTGTCCACTCTGATCTCAAAAACTACAGTGGGCCTCCTTTCAGAAGTGTCCTCTCAAAAATCTTTCCTGTGAATACTTCTTTGACTAGGATAAAGCTCTGATCAGCAACTGCTCCATGTTCCTCAGAAAACAAAACTAAGTTAATAAGGAAAACCAAATCATGTTTTTCATCTGATGATAGATACTATCCACTGTAACAAGCTGTTTCATTGTCACTACATTTTACAGGGCAGGTGTCCCCAAATGGGAAGAATGAGAAATGGGATAAAGCCCAGGATGAGGGAGACAGAGGAATTAATTGACTTTTGAATGTTTCTTTATACAGTTACATTCAATAGCAGCAGTGTCCAACTAGGAAAGCTTTCAGGCTGTGAATCTCAGTATTTTACTCCTCTGGGGCTTTATCACCTCCAGGCATAAACCACAGGACTTCTTTTGGAGTTTTGGAGTTTCTTTAACCTGTAGTTGCAATTGCCTGATGGGTTCTTAATACTGTATATGACCAGGCTGAGATACTAACAACTTTCCCATCCTTCTCTTTCCTGTTTAATTTTATCGGAGTAGTCTGAAACGTCCATAACCCGAGGGTATAAAAATGGTTGCTGATAAAGCTGACTGTACATATTTCCATCTGTTGTTGTTTCTTGCACTCAGACATTCTGCCTGTTTGGAGTTAATCGTACCTTGGCTTTACTTCTCATAAAGGTCCCAAAGGACCTTGACCTTTGGCGCTTACACAGCTTTTTTAGTGTAGTCTTATGCACGTGGATTATGCAGTATGTATGGAGAGGAAGTAGTTGGCTGAACCTGGCTTTGGAAGTCATGAACTCCAAAGCGCGTACTGGGATCTGAGGAGACCCTAAGAATTTAGCATTTCCACCTCGTCTTGCAATATGAGTATCACCATTCTGATACAAAACACCTACAGACTTAATCTACCCCGGGTGAAATGAATTCTTTCATAACTGTAGCTTAGCCCAAATAATTGTATGCACTGGAGATACTTGACACGGTGGGGTAGATTTAATAAACCAGAGCTCCATAGACCATTCCTGTGGTTTAGCTTGAGAACGTCTCTATCGAAAACTTAGGAAATGAAGAGTTAAAAAGGAAATCCACATGTGTTTATAGCCAAATGGACTGTAATGAATGTGTGAAATAAATTACCAAGGAAAGCCATTGGTAAACTATGGTTTAAGCATCAAGGCCAGTCAAAAAACACAGGCTGAATGAGAAAATGAAAGACGTAAGTTTCAGAAGGTGAAAGTTACAGGCAGCTGACAGGCTTGTCAGAACCAGCATCCTTCTCCCCTACACTGACTCATGTTTTTTATCTCAGTTACTGAGTGTATCCTCTACGAAAGAGAACAGACCACCTATGTGATGCTGAGCTTCCCCTCCACATGCATAGATGTGCCCATACGCTTAGAAGCACAAGGCTGTGTGGTCTAGGATTTCAAGGGGGAAATAAAAGTTGGATTTGAGATCCTGAGTTTTAATCCCAGTGGTTCCCAAAGGCTCATTGCACCAAACCTGAGAAAGTCACTTGCTTCTAGCTGCAATTAAGGAATACGAGACCTTTGGGGAACCACGTTTTCTACTGAGTAGATCTTTCTTGTTTCCTTGCTTCTTTCTAAGGAGGGTAATAAATGTAAAATGGGCCTATTTAGATGGTCCATTTTTATGTTTCCGTTCATTCACTTGTTCGTTTGCTTGCTTTGCCAAGTGGTCCAGGCTGCAAGAAGACCCATTAAGAATGGCTTGCTCCTGAGGGCCTGAGAATAAACTGGAAAAAAAAAGAAAAAAAATATTATAAGATATGCCCAGATTCATGCACAAAATTTCTCCTTAAAGATTTGACTGCTGCTCCTTGTGAGCCAGCCCCAGATCTCACAACTACTGCAGCCTTGCATCTTTGCCTTACTTGCCTGACTCTCCTGGAGACAACTAGAGCTGCTCACCCAGAGTCCTGGACTCCTTGCTAATGGCTAAAACCTTGTGCAAGTCCCAGCTGAAACAGAGTAAGAGATATCTATTACACTTTTCTGCTAAGGCAAGCTTGTTCCCCTTCGGTGCTTTCTCCAGGCTAGTATTGAAATAGCTGAGCAATAGGGAATTTTCATCCTTGCAGACTGATGGGATCTTCTTGTGCTGGCTTAGCAATGTAGTCTTCTTATTCCAAGCTGTCCTTACTCCAATTTTACCTTATTTTCTTGAGACTGATGGCCTCCAGAAATGTACTGGTGGCTTGCCTGATCAACATACAGTGGTGGCTCTCAGGCATGCTGAGGCCCATAATATAGGAGATTCATACTCGAGGCTGAGGTGGTGCCAGGCTTGTATCTCCAGTGGAAAGGACAATTGTTTCTCAGGGAATTTTTTTGCATCATGCAAAATATAAATTTCTTCAAAACCTCCAGCCATGGAAGAAAGAAAGTTTTTCCAACTGAAAACATGAAAACTTTCCATTAAATGCCAGATTGTGTGATACAAAGCATGATGCCCCTCTGGCCACAGCTGCTTCTGTTTAGTCATAGTGTGAGCAAAGAGACACTCAAATAACACATTTGCACTGGAACAGCCCTTGCTGTAACTTGCGTTACTGCAGCTGGACTCACATCAAAACCCATTGCACCGTGTGGAAAGCAATTACCCACTGCAAAATGGTGGAATGAAAAGCACTCTTCAATATCCCCTTTCTTAATGGCACTGAACCAGATCTGGCAACTCAACAAAATATTTGAGACACTTTCTCTGTCTTTCCCCCACCCCCCTCTTTCTTTCCCTCTTTTCCTCTGTTGTTCAAGCTGCATCACAAAGATACAACCAGGCATACTAAGCTGAGAGCAATTTTACCAGAGCTTTTATCAGTCCACTCAGGTTCTCAGCTGGCCCAGTAAGACTTGTGTTGCTGCTTGTAAAACTGTGAGGATCCTGGTTAGGGGCAGCATTGCACTAATTTACAGGATATAAAAAGATATTGTGAGACCAACCATGAGATACGGGGAAGATTCAGCTCAGCTTCTTGCATGGACTTTAGGGTCCAGCTGGTGGCCAGGCGTAACCCAGCCACATAGTTTTGAATCTGGAAAGGGCTGAGTGGGGGACCTGCGGGAGCAAGGAGTGCAGAACCCACAGCAGAAAAATTCATGATATGGGGCCCATTAAAAGAGATGAGCAAATTAAAAGTTAGAGGTCCCATTTTGCAAAACAGGTGCTTATTTTTCTCCAGCAAAATAAATGCATGACAAAAAAACCACTGGGGACCAAAATGACAGGCTTGTGGTGCAAAGGAGAGAATTTGTCAAAACAGCTTTGCATTTTCAAGAGTGCCCAATGGTGTGCCTTATTTAGAAGATGCAGCCTGTCAAGTTCAAGTGAAATTAGATCATTGATTTTCTGCTGCAGGAAGCAAAGGAAGATTTCCCTGCAGCCTGTAGAGTGGTTTGTTTGGATACGGGTTTTTTAGTTGTTATTATTATCATTCATATTTTTCCTAGCTGTTAAAATTAATGTCAAAGTACAGTGCCATCTGTAATCCAAATAATTTGCAGACTCTTTTGGTTTTTTAAATTGTTCCCCTTGGTATTTTTTCCTACCACTTTGTGGGCAAGAACCACACCTTTGATTGAAACATCCCTATTCAGTAACTTGGCATCTTAGGCTCTTCTTTTGCTACCTTTAATACTTCTCTGTCACCTACCAGCAGGTTTGAGGGCCAATGCCCTCATCAAAACCCTACACCTTGTGCTAGATGATACGTGACCTCAACTGAAAAGGTAGTCCCTGCCTCTAAGAGGCACACAAAACAGGACTATATGAGTGGGCACCAACAAAGCAAAGAGCACACAGGGATAGTACTCCATATAGAAAGATATTTGGGTCACCCAGCTTTAGACACCCCTCCTTGCTGTCCTTCACTGATGTCATCTCAGAGTGAGCCATGAAAACTCTCAGATTCCCCACCCCACGGCAATTTCTCTTTTGCCAAAGGTGTACTGTCTTGATGCAGTCTTTCCCAAAGGACAAAGCTTGTAGCACACCCATCGTGCAGCACACCAGCACGATGGGTGCTTCAGAGCATGTGCCACACATCACAAGTGATAACCTGAGGGGGAAATTTGCAGAGCATGGAAATTATTCCTCATCAACCAAGATGTGCATATGAGGTGGATCTGCTTCTCCTGAGCCACCATGGAGGCTGTGGTTGGTGGACATCAGGGATATCCCCCCACTGAGAAACAACTATGTGACAGGTTAGGCAGGGTCAGAGCCAGCGAAGATCTAACCAATCTGTTGAAGATGCTAATTGCCTCTTAAATGAGCAGGACATGAGGACTACACCTCTGCACCCAGAAGGTGGATACCCAGCAGTTTCGGGGACAGAGCACAGCACAAATAAAAGGAGCTGTGTCTCTGAAGCTGCACCTGAGAAGCCCTGTTGTGGTGAGTGCACAAGGAGTCAGAGGAGGTTAAAAGCGGAGCGTGCCAGGAGAGCAGAAGGAGCTAGCAAGAAGAGCAGTGAACAAGCGTGTTAATTGCAAGAGCAGCAAGGAAAATATGACAGGGAAAGGAGTTGAGGAGAAGCCGGAGGGGCCCCGTCAGCTTGCTGCTGGGTTGGGTGTAAATAGTTTCAGCAGAGGCAGCTCGCAGCTGTAGGGAGCAGGTGCAAGGGCAGACGGATGCTGCCCTGAACCTGGGGAGAAGGCTGTAGGCAGGAAGGAAACCGGTTTTCCCAAGCTTCAAACAACACCATGCGAAAGAGGGAGAAGAAGGGAGAGCAGCGTTCAGACAGAGGAGAAACAGTTCTGTCACTCTCCACTTCAAGAGCATGATGGGCAGATGAAAGATGAATTTATTTCAGCCAGTCTTGTCAGATGTTTCTGAGCTGTGGGACTTATCAGCTGTCAGACCAGAAAAGAATAAGCTAAACAAAAAGCTTTCACAACCCTCATTCCCAAATCTGTGCGTCATAGTGTGCCAGGAAAAATGATTTCGGGGTTTTTTTTTTTCTTTCCTTTTCTCTGCTACTACTAAATGCTTTTCCCTTTCTCTCACTGGACAGCTGGAGGGAATCCAGATGGCTGCTGGTCTTGTGGCTGCACACTGAATGCAATGGGGGAGGCTGGCAATGGCTTTCCAAGTAGCCCAACACAATGGTGGTGAGGAGCAGTCTGTGTGTGGGTAGCAGAGGGCTTTTTCTGGACTGAAATGACAGAGGCAACGGCAGTTTGGGCATTCAGGGCTTCCTGTCTCTTCATTCTGCTATTATCCACCTCAAAACCTTCCGCTCTCCTTCCCCTGCTCCATCTCCTTTCAAGATCCAGCCTGTTCAGATGGGTGCCACCACACAAAGCCCCAGATGTCTCTGCACAGCAGTCTCACTGGTGGATTCAGTTGGTGGTTCATTCTAATTAATTCCTTTTAAACTGGAGCCTGGAGGTAACTGCCAATCCAGATACCCTTGGCTAACTCAGATGAATACCCAGAACTGGGCTGGAAGAGAAGGAGGTAAGAGGAGCTCTGCTGTGCCAGACCAACACTCCACTAATGCCCCAGAATCAACAAGTAGATCCACACAACTCCTGAGGACTCTTCCAATTTAATTATCCAATGATCCAATGTGGTGTCTTCTCTGCAACAGAGGCCTGGGACAGATCTCTGGGGAATAAGACTCCCATGGATTGGTCCTTCCCTGCATGGTTTATGTCTCAGCAGATAAAACTCTCACAAGCACTTCCGAACCACGGGCAGGCTTTCAATAATTCCTGACTCTTCTGATGGCATTTTAAGGTGTGTCTAGGTTATTCTCTAGATTATCCCTCTTTTAGTGGCCAAGAGGGTCTGAGGAGCAGGGTTGGAAGAGCAGAAAACAGGTTAACAACTTGACCTAATGGTGAGCCTGTCTTGAAGAGAGAAACCAAATCTCAGTCTTTATCCACCAGAGGCAAAGGGGTCATGCTTCTTTCCAGGTTATCATGGCTTCATGGGTTACTAAGCATCAGCTAAGCTATATCAGTCTACATCAGCAGTCTCAGCTGCTTACACACAAGGAAGTATGGCAGGACATAATATGTAAAAGAAGGGTCTAAGCTAAGTTGCATTACTCAGTGCTTGCTTCAGGCCAACAGGAAACACCCAGGTGGTTCCTTTAGCTCTGCTGATGCCTTATGGTTTGCCATGCTCTTTATCATTTGATTATGACCATCACAATCACCCTGTGAACTTAGTTGACATTTTTCCTTGCCTTGTTTTCCTCTGCACTTTGGCCATGTCTTCGCATCCTGTCCCTGGTTTGTTTCTGTCAATTCTTTAAACAGCTGCTGGGTTCTGCTCCAGAGGTGGCTGCATTCCAGGAGTGGGGAATGTGACTCCTGACATATGGGAGAGCTGGTGCCGTACGTCAGGAGCTGTGAAGCTGAGAGATGCGACACATCCAGGGTCAGCTTGTCAGCGCTGTGCAGCCCCAGGAGAGGTCCCAGTTTGGACATCCATTTTATTATTTTCACGTGCCCCAGTCATTTCTAGCAACAGTTCCTTGTGTTCATTTCCCACCCCATAACTGAATCACCTCCTCTGAAAGCCCCAGCAGTTGCCATACACTGGATAGGCTTCACACATGAAATCCTATGCTGGAAATGACCCTCAGCCATCAACTGCAAGCAGCACCAGGGAATGGAGCTGCTGATCGTGATCCTGGTGTCGAGTATCCAAGCAGCTGGGCTGCTCTTTTCTTTCCCCATGCTGTGTTAGGGAGGGTCATGATGGATTTGACACGCTGGGTTGGGTCTCCATTTTCAAAATACTTTCTGGGCTTCTCAGGAATCTCCCTCTGGCTCCCTTATTTGTTGGCAATCTCTTCCCCACATCCCTCTTCTTTCTCTCTTGCAGTCAGCTGGTGCCAATGCCCTCCTCAAAGAAGGGCACCTTGACCCATTCACTGCTGCCCCTTGTATCCAGCAGGCTCCAGTGAGTCTGAAGCCTCCTCTAGTTTTTCCCAGGACAGAAACTGGACATTGGCTGTGTCAGAAGGCATCTGTGGGTTTGCTGTATTTATTTTCTCTGCTGTTTCACAGGCCATCTCCTGAGTTCTCATGGACCAGCACTGGTCTGTGAGATATCAGCTGGGAGAGACAGCATAGAGAACACAGGCTATGACTCAGTTTCTCACAACCCAATTCCTTTCATGCCAATATTAACCAGTATCCGTATCATGAGTTCTAAAGCTCCACACTTTGCTCACAAACTGTGGATAGTGATGCTATTGGCATGGACGAACATCCCGATATGGTGAGGAGATCAAGAGCATGCCAAGTACAGCAGAGTTAAAGCCACTATATCTAGTAGGAGGGTTTACTTCTCTCCACTGACAGCAGGAAAACATGAGTCCATCGAACTTCACCCTTTCCAGCTGAGAAGCATCTGCTGCAGCCCCTTTCCTGTAGCCAACATACTGCCTCTGCTTCCACTTCCCTCCAGAAGAGCTCTTTTCAACAGCTGCCTCCAAGGACCCCCTGCTCAATCCTTTCTCCAAGCTGTTCACCACAGACTCATCCACCAGTTAAGCCTCATAGAGCCTCTTCTGTTTCTCCTCAGGAGCTGCATGGCCATTTCCATGGATAAATATCCCCGCTCCACTGAAATGTCAGGCTATAACCAGGATGCTTAGGGCACACTTTGTAGCAGACTCTCATAAAGCTGCTGCTGGCCTCAGACCAGCTTGAGGAGAGAGAAGCAAGAGGATCTTCAGCTCAGGCCACAGAACAGGTCCTGCTGCCATTCCGTAGGCCCAGGAGCAGGTTTTTCTCAGACAATCCCAATGCCATGACACATAACAGAGAAACAAGCTGTCAATCCAGGGTCTAAGCTCTGTTCACCTGGTATATGCCCTGAATTACTGGAAGCCTGACAAGGACCATCTCGCTGGCCAAGAAGAATTGCCATTCCCAAGCAGCAGTGTGGCAACCCACAGAAGTGATGTGGGGTGGGGATCCAGTTATCCAGAACAGAAGAATATAACTTTTCTTTCTTTTCATGAGAGTAGGATTTCTTATTATCATGTTCCCTATGCTTCACTTCTGTCCTTTAGCTGGAATAGATCAGAACAGGGCAGCCTAGGTGTACTTTAGCCTGTAAAAATGGGGACATTTCTGGGAGAATGGGGGAGGAATTCACATCAAGTTAAAACGGAGAGATTGTTGGGATAGTCCAAAGTACAGCTGTAGGCTAGAGGTACAAACATGTTCTCAGCCTCCAGGAACAAGGAAGAGGGAAACAAAGGGCAGGAAGAGAACCAGGAATCAAACATGGGCACTGTCACTTAGCTATCCACCCACTACAAGTACCACTAAAACTCAGTCCACCAAACTTTTACAGCAGGAAGAGGAAACTCATGCCTAACCAGAGCCAATCCTTGGGAAATTTCCACATGAGCCTCTCAGCCAGTGAACCAGCGCAGCTTTCTTCTTCTCACTCATGTAATACCCCTAACAAACTCTGCTCCTTGCTTACTTCCCTCCCCTCTGCTCGTTCTCCTGTAACATGGGTGGCAAAAACCTAAGCTCCAAAGATAATGCTGTGAGAAGGCACTTAGACATGGCTGTGTCTGAACATGGAATATTTCTCTCTGATTCTCAGTGCTGAATATATTCTCTGAATATATCATTGCTTGCACAGAGATAGGACTTCTCTACCCTTTGTGAAATAGGACAGGGCTTTTGCTCACCCAGAGAAACTGAGGCACAATGGGACTTATCCAAACTGCCTTCACAGCACCTAAAATAGACTTAGCCTGCTGTGATGTCAAAGTTCAGGAGAGCAATTGAGTTTCTACCATCAAGGTCTTGGGATAACTGGGAATCATATCTGGGATTGCTGGAAGGGCTGAGCGTTGCATTCAAGGCCCCCACATCTTCCCCTGCTGTCTCAAACATACTAAAGACAGAAGGTTATTACCATCACCTGAACATTGTTATATTCAAGTGCAAAAGGAGAGGCATAACTTCAAGATGGCCATAAAGCCAAACAGAAGCACCTCTGTTACAAACAAAGATGGAAAAGAAATAGAAAATCAGTCAGAATTAGTTGGAAGCTTGTCTGGACTAAAAGACTGGGTGGAGGATTTGTCACATGCCAAAAAAAACCCAAAGAAAGCGAGTAGGGGCACCTGTGGCTTATCTTAAAATTATCTTTATTCTACTGGATTGTATGTGGGCAAAACACAACTCAGCATCACAAACTAGCAACAGAGATGTTGGTGATACAAACACAACTGCATTATACCTACAGCAAGGACAAGAGGCTGAAACTACTAAAGGAAAAGTGTAAATTGAATCTATCAGCACAAGTCACAAGCTGCTGATCTGTGTTCCCTACAGCAATGATGAAAACGTCACTGCTGGGGTCACTGCTAAATATGTGCAAACCCTTGTCAGAGGTAAATGTGGTGATGTAGAGGCATGCACCTTTAGTGGTGTCGGTGCTGTACAGTTTTTTCTCACTCATAAAGCAACACACCATTTTACATCAAAGGATCTGAAGATCAACTGTGTACAGTTACTGCGGAGTCCGTAAGAAAACAACAAACTATAGCACAATGTTATTTTTGTCATGGAGCCAAATGGCAGCAACTTCTTTGCTTGCCAATGCAGTCAATCCTACATCTACAGGACTGTTTTCTTGGGCCAGAAAGTCCAAGCATGATAGAAGACAACCAGAGATGTTGAAGGTTTTTTTTCTTGTACTAAGCCAATACCAAAATAAATTGCAGCAGCTTATGCATTGTTTTTCCTGGCTTGACTTTACGTTGGCTTATCAAATTGTGAACATCACCACCTGCCAGGACGGAGGAGATGTTTTCACAGATAGATCATCTAATTTATGGCATTATTTCCTAGCACCACTGCAATAAACTATTCCAGTTTCATGAGTAGTGCAGACTAGACTCAAGAAGGGTGTAAAATTTCAATGCCGTCACAACTAAGGCAAGAGCACATCTCTGCAACTGCAAGAGGGTATTGCAGAGGTCTAAACAGAGCAGATGAATAGGAAATAACTGTAGTTTGGCCCTCATAACGTAAGCTGAAAGGAGGCAGGCTCATAACAAAGAAAACAAAGCACTTCAGGTAATGCATCATTGAACAGTTCGAGTCTGACACCAGACATTGAGGAAGCAAGAAAGCTTGCAAGGACTTAAAACATGAATGGACAGATTAATGGAAAAACAGTCTACCAAGGGTTCCTAATCACAGATACGGCACCTCTGAGCCACCAGATGCTGGGAGATTTACCTGTGAAGCATCATCCTTCCCTAGGCATTCGCTGTTGGCCTCTGTCAGAGACAGGGTTTGGGGCAGCTGGACTCTTGGCTTGATGTGGCTCAGTCTCTCTTATACAGAAACCACTGACAGGCCACACTGAAGTTTCAGGACTATCCTGAGCCTGAGACCAGTCTTCTCACCCATGCCTCTAGCCAGTGGGTCTGCCAGCATGGTCCAAGGTCGTACTTCACTGAATTTGGGGTTGCATGTGCTCCAGCAGGTTTGATCCCTGCTTTCCCGGGAGGCGGCTGAACAGACACAAAGTGGATTGATCCAGGAGCTCTTCGTTCTCCTGATCGTTCCCAAAACCTCACTTCAGAGCAGTGCAGACATAGCCCTGGGGACTTGTGCTGCTCTGCTCGAAGTACAAACCCTTCAAATCAATTGTCTTCTAGCCTTGGAAAAATACTTAAAGTACTTAAGTGTGAAACCAAGCGAGTCTCCCCCTTCGTCCCTGCCAGGAAGTGCTCCAGAGGGGTGGAATTTGTTTTTCCGATTAGACTTCACACAGCACGACCTTTGCCATCTCCAAGCCAGGTCGGGCTGATTAATGGGTTGTAATCCCAGCACAATGAGGTCCAGAGGGGTGTGGGGTTGCTAGGACATTCTCCTAACAGCTTCTGCAGGAGAATCACTTTTGGATCGCTCTGCACCATTAAGCAAAGAACCTGGGGGTCTTTAATTTATCAGGTGGGAAGTGAGGATGATTACTTTTCAAGCCGCCGGTATACCCGACGTGCACTCACAGCGGAAGCAAAGCAGGGAAGTTGAGGGATTCAGACACTGTTTACATTCCTGTGAAACTGGATCTCGGAGCTATACACCAAGCTTGGGAAGGGAGTGTCGGACCAGGATGGAGAGGAGGACAGGCTGTTATGTAAAGTGACTGACAGATTAATCTAATAGTCTGGACTCTGAGGCTCCACAGGTGTTCAGACCAGTGGTTGGACCAGTCAAATTTACAGACAATAAATCCGAAACCTGGATGGGGCCATCGTGACTAATTTTGCTAGGGGCAATGTCAGGTGTGTGATAGGATACGGGTTCCCTCCTGCAAGTATCGAAAGGATAGAGTGAATATGGAGAGTTTTGAAAAAATAATTTCTTGCCCCTTTCCTACCTCTCTCTGGTTTTAATATTACACTTTATTGTCAGGATCTTCCGTCATTACATAAACATAAAGAGAACCAAAGCCCAAAGGGAGATGACACTTCCCCTTCTACTGAGCAGAGTGCTGGAGTTGCCTCCTGTCACAGCAGGACTGTAGTTACTGTTTATTTAACTTTCAGGGGAGGGGTTGAAAACATCAATGTCAGGTGATGGTCTCATCCAGGAAAAGCTTGTTTTATATCTTAGCCTGGGATCCAGGACCCCTCTGTGCTCTTTTCCGAAGGTGAAGCAGTGCTTTGAGCAGTGACTCTGGAACAGTTGTCTCTGGAACTGGGATGGGTCATTTATACCTAGCCCAGGAAATCATTTGGGATGAGCATGAGCAGGGTGGGATGATGGATTCCTAACCAAGCTAACCAAGGCTGTCTGAGAAGCAGGACCAGCGAGGCTTGCTGTTATGCTCAGGAAGATAACAGTTGGGAAGGAAGCAGCTGAAAAAGAAAGAATCTAAATGTACTTTTAAATCCCATCTTTAGCCAGTGGGCAGATAGGTAGGAGGCACAAGAGAGATGGGGTAAATGGAAATCCTTCATCTGAGAGGAAGAATGACTGAAATCTTGCTGTGAGTGGTGCCGATGAACCCAGCACACAGCATTTCCTCCTATCCAGCTCTAAAGAAGAAACAGATGACTCAGTATTTTGAGTCTTGAAGCCTTTCTGTGTGCCACCCCTCCCTTGGATGTGGAGGGCTACCACTGAGCAAAGAGCCCTTTCCCCCACTTCAGGCAATCCCCTGGAAGCCATGTAAACATCACACCTCTTCCAGCCTTTAGGTGAAAGCAACTCATCAATGATATCTTAATAATATTTAACAGATGCATGTGCCTCCCCTGAGCTCAATAAATACATTCTGGGCTCATCATCTATCCCTCTTAAAAACACTAGTTAAAAGAACAGAAGGGGGGAAATAACCCCAGATGCAGCGCAGTGCCCTGCTGGATGAGGCTTGGGTCTCAGAGCCTTCCTCACGCTGAAACCCCCTGTGAGTGAAATATGTCTCACTTGGGGCGAGAGGTAAAGACATGGTGATCTATCAGCTGCTAAAAGGTGCCAGCACCAAGCAAGGAAAGGGAGAAGCAGGCCCTGGGGGGACAGGCAGGGATCGTTCAGCGTCAGAGAGAGAGGCACTACCAGCAAAGGCGTTTCCAGAGGCCATCAATCCTCATGTCTCTGGGTCTGGGCGGCCCATCAGTTGGGATCAAGCAATGGTTTAGTCCCCTTCATCATGCTGCTCTGGTGCCAAGGACTTGAGTTATGATGCTGAGTAGTGTAGGAGAAAAGGGCTCTGTCTCCTGAAATATCCAGTGTTAGCTTGCCATCACTAACAGTATAACAGGCTGCATGGAGCACTGGTCCAAGACCTCCAGGTCTTGAAGCAGCAGGATGCCTGCAGGTGGCTGCAAGACAGTTGTATCTAAACACGTTGCACGTGTGTTTCCAGCACCTTGGGAGGAAAGATGGGATGGTATCATTACTCTTTTCTCTAGAGTGGCCGCAGAAGTCCACAGGAATCATAGAAGACCCCTGAATGCCAAGGAAGCCCCCTAAGGTGATGAAAGGTATTCCTGATCCATGACAAAGACTGATTTGCAGGTGAACCTTTGACCCACCGTCCTGCTTCCCCATGTTGTCCACAACTGCCCTGTGCCCCAAGCATTGTATTACATGCAAAACCTTTAGGAGGAAGATCATGGTTTTGCTTTGTGCTTGTACAACACCTAGCAGCTAAAGCCATCGCCCACGCAGAACTTAGAGACACTAGCTCAACAGTACTAGAAATAATAAAATACCATAAGCATAATATAGTTTCAGTAAAGAAATCTAACCACATGTGAGCAGGGGGAATTCAGCTTTCTGGTGGAAATAAAAAGGGTAAATAAAACCTCTTAAGGCTAATGAAATTTTCCTGGCTGTTATCAGGGCTGGAAAAAAAAAAAAAAGGCTTTTCCTGTTGATTTTGCTATTTGCTCAAGCCAGTAATTATTTCTTTCACTTGCTTTAAGCTCTCACACCTTATTCTAGTAATCTCAGAGGCTACAAGGATCCCACCCTGTGTATTTCTAGAAGGCGTTTTGACAAGGTCCATTTAGACACAGGAAACTTCTCTGTACTTTTATATAGGCAAAGTTATATGGCCAAATTGTGAGTTCCTTCGGGAATTTATATGGGTAAAAAGCCAATTTCTGATACAATGGTATTAGACAGGCATCTCTTAACTTCTTCAGTCTTTCTTCTTACTTAACAGTAAACTGTTTTGTTTTCAGATGATTAGAAAGAGCTGGGTGCCTCTTACAGACACGTACACACATACACAGAACGAGAGAGGGAGCCTGTTAGCCTGTGAAATTAATTGAATCATGAACTTACCTACATCTGATAAAATGGCATCCTGACTTAGGACACAGATATTCCAGAGACCTTAACACACATCACAGATCATCATTGCTACATGAAGCTTTGGAGATTCAGCTCACTAGGTCACCAGTAATCTCAGTACTATCTCAGCCATTTACAGATCCTCACCAGCTGTGAAGAGTGTGGTTGGGTAAGGCTGGAGATAACCTCTTGGCCCTTTTTCTTCTGAATGGAGAAGCTACCTGGTCAAGGTAGGGGAATTTTGACCTCCTCAAGGGCATTGAGAATGGGCATTAATAGGGCAAAATGTCACCTCACAAGTCAGAGAGAAAGACTCTGTGTTAAAAAAGTCAAGAGCTTTGAGAGAGCAGATGGATTGACAGCAACACTACCAAGTCAGTTGAAATGGTTTCACGGCTGTGAACGTCTTAGAGGAACCTGTTTGCTACACCCACCATGGTACATATGCTTAAATAACACCACTTGACCTGGCAACTGCACAAACAGAATCCCCTTTAGAGGACCATCTTGTAGCACCTGTCAGAGATCCTCCTGATCCTCTAATGCAAGGTCTAAGTGAAGAGATGGGGAATCTAACACCACACCCACACGCTTTTTAACCCCACAGAGAAAACACAGGCAAAGTGAAATCCTTCCCAATCTGTCATCCACAACCAACCTGCCAGAAAGCAGCACGTATCTGTAAATACACTGTGGAAAGGAAAATGCATTGTTACTACATGCAAAAAGATGCTTCCATTAGGAGAGAGGACAGAAATATGTTCAAGGCTAACCAGCAGCAAGAGGGTCTCCAAAGTACACACTTCCTAAAAGCCCTCAGTCCTTTCCACTGTAAGCATTTGACATTACTTGAATCAATATTACCAGTGCAAAATCAGTTCTTCAGTGTTAAGGAGAGCCTGTGCTTTGTCTTGCTTTTCTGTTGGGATGGACGTCAATCATCAGCTCTTAGGATCATGATCTAATTCTCTGGAAGACAACAGTGAGGTTACCGGGCCAGTTCATTCATGTGGGAGTTTTTGTGCCTTCGTCACTGAACAGAGGTGGATCTTTGCAATAGATCATATCTTTTACAACCTTTCTGTTCCCTGGATAAGTGCTGTTCTTGCCAGAGAGGCAGAATTTGACAGTCCCACTCTGAACCTCTTTCTCTCCAGCTCCACCAGCTTAACTAACAAATGCTGAGATGAGGAGTTCAGTTTCTCTTCCTAGTTATGTCTAGGGTCCAGCACAGTGGGGCTTTGCTGATCACAACTCTAAGTTGAAAATCAGTTGAAAATACTGTAATACTGGGTATCTTCAGGCTGGGATGCTGCTTACAGATGTGAAGCCTAAGTAGAGTATCTACATGGAAGCCACAGGACGAAGCTCCCAGATAATCAACAACAACAAGTACTGTCAATACATGACCAGAGAGCCAGCCAGATGACTGAACTTAGGTGTCTACTCTATCTATTTATAAAATGTACAAATGTGTAGGTTAGAGGAAAAGAGGGGATGTGATGTCCAGGATATCTCACAGATCAATGAAACAAAAATATTGGCTAGATAGAGAACTGGCAGCAGAATAAATCTTTCCCACAGAAGAGGTGTTTCATCTGAGCTAGAAGGTGAGGCACTACCACTGGAAATAAGGGAAAGATAAGAGAACTTGGAATAAGAGAACTTTGCCTGTCTATTTGGCCTTGGTACAACGCACCTCAAAAATCAGCTGTATTTTTGATCAGAAAAGGTGGAACAGGCAGATTTCACTGGAGAGACTGTTCACTCACAGCAGAGGATGTTAAGTCACTGCTCTGAATTCACTTTTAATGGAAAGAGGACATCAGTAGGGACTGTTTGTAGGCATCCCTATGAAATATGCCAGGGAAGAAATGGAAGAGATTGCTCAGTCCAGATCAGAGACACCTCCATCACCAAAGCTACCAGATCAAACCTGCAAGCTCAGCCTAGGAAGCTGATCTACCCTTCCTTCCTCGAGGCTCCCCACTGTGACAGGGGAAAGCCATTTCCTTTTTGAGTCTCTTTGCCTGGTCTATGAATTAGATGCTGCTCTCCAGGGATAGCCATCTGGAATGCATCTGACATATTTCTCTGGTGTTGCATTTGGCTCATGGGAATTGCTGTCCTCCCGAATCAGATCAGGAGTCCATCTACCGCATCTGCCTGTCTCCAAGAACAGACAACACCAGATGCTGGAGGTGAAGCTGCAAGAAACCCCTGTGGTCAGGAGTTATAGGATATCCTACCTAGGGAGACATTTTCCTTCAAAAATCCTATTGCTGAATGTTAGAGAATAGGCTGGAACGTGAGGTTTCTGCCTTCCCTAAGAATATATGTCTGTGAGGGAACACAAGAAGTTGCTATTTATGGGTTACCCTCCCTCAGCTGAGCTGCTGTAAATAACCATATATGCCAATGGCCTGCTCCTGCTGAGAGAGAAAATGTGTTTGCTTAAAACTCAATGAACTCCTAGTTCAACCCTGGCTCTTCCTAAAGAAATAAACTGCAATAAAATAAGAGTTTGGCTCATGTCTGATCAGCTCCATCCATCTGAACACACCCCACTGTTCCTGAATCAAATATTCATTGAAGCAAGATCATACTGGAATTGCACAGCAAGTGAAAATGTGAGACCTGGCTGTGTTAGGTACAGAGCTTTCACAACAGGGCATAAATCTTCTCTGAGAGCAGGAGGACAAAGGGAAGGTAAAAAGGAGAGGAAAAACAAGGTGCAGCTCTTGTTTTCTATAAAGGACCCAGACAGAAAATGCAATCTTGAAGACTTGACATGATGTGCTTAGGTTCATATCTTTGTTTTACAGAGTAAAAAAAAATTATAACAGCCTTACATTCCACAGCAGCAAGTCAGGACAAAGATGAGACTAAAACCATGTTTGCAGGAGGAGAAACTGCAAAGATGTAAGACAGTCACCAAGAGAGAAAAGGAACCAGCACTGTGGAGGCTTGAGCTGTACCTCCAGGGCTGACTACTAGACGACTGAAGGTAACCTTCCAGTAAAGGCCTGGTCCACAAAGCCATGGGAGTGCCTGGATTCCCTCTGATTAATTCCTTGCTCTACAAAGGAGTTGAGTGAAGTTAATGTTTAGGAGAAAGAGGGGAAATGCACCTTCTGCAACTCTGTGGACTTCAGCTGTGAATGATGTGGAAATCAGCACAGTGTTTGACAGTTTGCATCTACTGTAGGGCAATAAATGGTTGAAATCTTGTCAGCAGCAGTGTCAGCAATGACCAGTTTCAAAGGGAGAGGTGTTATGTACTTGATGGATGAGAAAAGGTTAGGTCTGATACAGTGCTGTTGGACTGGGTCACAGTTATCTACCTTGTGCCGGTTCTGAGCAGGCAAAACCAAACAACACAACTCTGGATTTTCAGATCTCAGCAAGTGTCCTGTCCTTGGCACTGCTGGATTGAGTCAGGCTAGTTTAGTCAGCAGGTAATGAGTAGTTAAGCAGATCATTTGGCAGTCAGGATGACTGATGAATCCCGGGTTCCTATGGCTTTGTGCCTTGTGAGTCATCACCCATCCCGATTAGCTGGCTGAGCTCATGCCCTGGCTTTCCCCGGACATAGGCACTGGAGGAGTTTCCCTCCTTCAGCCAGCTGCTCATCTCACAATATGATCCAGTCAGTACACATGAGATGATGTTATGGGGGAAGAAAGACAAACTCACACAGTGTAGTCTTGTTGTTTAAGAAGCAGGGTGACCAAGATAACAGCCTTCCCTGGAACGACTGCCTCTGAGAAGCCACCTACTCCTCATCAGCATCTAAGGCAAAGTCAAGCCTACCAACCCTTGCCAGACAAAAACCCTGTCCTGCTCTTAGGGATTCCTGGGTTTCACACATTCCCAGCCTTTCCTAGCATCTTGTAAGGTTTCAATGTTATCCTGCTCACCTTAGGAAGAAAACATGAGACTGGACTGGATCAGGCACTGAGCAACCTGACCTAACTTTGAAACGAGCCCTGTTTTGAGCAACAGTTTGGATCAGAGACCTCCTGAAGTGCCTTCCAATCTAAACTGTCTCAACCTAAACTATGCCCCTCCAAGGGGACAAGCACCACTGGAGTCATGGCACTATGCTCCTGCTGCCTGGATGTAATTAGGCAGTGATATGCTGAGCCTCTGAACCAAGGGGTTGGTTCTATTGTTGAAAGACAGCTGCCTCCAGCGAAGGTGGAAAAGTCAGTCTCCATTTGTTAGGTTTATTTAATCCTTTCCAAACTTGTGCCAATCAACACAAAAGGGCGTCTCTCAGAAAAAGAAAAAAATAAAAAGGAAAGAAAGAAAGAAAATTTAATAAATCCTCATTCAAGGAACTAACTGTCCTGTCAGCCTAAAACTGGAAGCTCCTGAGGGCTACCTTAAACCTTGTATCTCATTTCTCCTCTTGCCTTTCAGATTCTGAATTTCTTACTCCCCCCCTCCCCCCTACACTACCATTACAACAGCCCAGCCTTCGAGCCAGTTCTGGCATCTCTCTCCCTCTTGTGCAATGTTTGCCTACTACATGAACCCCTCTCCAGCAAGAGGCTTCTCCTGTTGTAATGAAAGCTGACAGCAAACAGGGACCGAGGCTCTTTTTCTGCAGAAATGCACACACCTCACAGATTCCTACATGCTTCTTGCTGTTGACCATAATAAACTCTCCTGGCAGTCGTAAGCAGAATTAATGCATGTTTGAGTCCCCAGCTGGGGGGGCTGATGGCACAGCAGATAAAACAAAAACGACTATTGTATTTCCAAAACAGCACCAGGGGAGATGTCTTTCCATGTGACACCGCATCGCAAGAAATCACATGGATTTTGGCTAATGTGAAGCTTCAGGGGATTATTGTGTGAAGCAGAGAGGCAATGGCTTGCTCCAGTTCTGCATCGGAGTCATTTCCAGTTGTCTATGCCCTCACATGTATCAAGGGTTAGATCTGGAAAAATCTGGGCCAGGATACAGGGCATTCATGAAGGAGATATTTCCAGGATAAGATCTAATAAGTATCATCTTTAAGATCCAGTTGTTCAAGATAGCACAGCACAGAGGTTATTTGGTAAGCCCAGTAGGGTCCAAGATTGCTTTTTGTGCTACACACTCATGGCCAGGTTAGCCATGGGGCAGGATGTGTCTTCCTCTCCCTTTCCTTTCTCCTTCCAGGTTGGAGGATGAACTGAGCTCCTACAACAATCTCTCTCCCAAGAGATCCCATGCACATTTTTGATAGCAACCCTCTCCTCCCAGCTGGACACCAGCTATCTCACAGTGGTGGAACATGGTGGGTATTTAAACACAGTCTCAGCCTTATACAGCAGATTAACCCAAGGGATCAGAAGTACTTCCTCCAGCCAAACAAGCAGGATGCCTTTGGGAAGAGCAGCAAGCAGTTACCCAGGCAGGAATTAGGTAAAGGCAGCACAAGCCTTTCCTGCAACATTTCCACAATTCTTTTACTGACTGAAAGTAGTTGCATCCCTTTGCTACATATTGGTATGTGCCTCTAAGGCAAAGATCCATCTCTCTTCCTCATCCACTGGATGAACAGCTTATTCTGCACTAGAAGGCCATACCAACCCAAACTACAGAGCTCTCAGTGCTGCAGTGAGATGCTGGGCACTCATCTGGATGAAATGGATGCAGGCAAACTACAAACTAAGCTCAGAGTTCCAGGAGATACCTGCTCCTCAGTACCCAGCTGAAGACTTCACTGCTTTCAGTGCAATACGCAGTGCAAGCATCTGTTCAGCTTGGGATGCTCAGGCCATTTGTATTGCCATACAGATATTGTACTACAAGAGTCTCTATAGAGAGCATCTGGGGTTGCATCTCTAACAAAAACAAATAAGGACGCAAAAAAATCATACTGACAATGTTTAGAGTTTGTGGGACAGGGAGTAACTGTTGTTTTTACAGTAATGGCCAAAATGCCATCAAAGATCCAGGGTCAAAATTAATTGTACAGTGAGTGTTCCACTGAGAAACTATCCTTGCACTGAAGACATCGTAACAATACAGAGAGGATATTGCAATTAAAAAAGGGTGGTATTTCTCCAGGTAAAATGCCCTCCCTGGGAACAGTGGTGAGGGCAGGTTCCAAAGGCACCTGTCCCTCTCCAGTACCCTGAACCTCAGAGATCCCTTCCAACCTCAGCCATCCTACAATTCTATAAGGAGTCCACGTGACTGGCTTAGGTTAAGTACTTAGCCTGTAGACAGCAAATCCCATGGCTAAGAGAATTTCCTAAGCTCATAAGAGGTCTCTGGGTGAATCAGGAAATGGACCCCTCTTTCTCCTCCCTTTCCATCCCTCTAATCACTTGAATTTGCCACTTTAGTCAAAGCTTCTTGAAAACTAACAAAACTTCATCATTCAAACCGTATCTCTCTAAACATCACAGCATCCCCACAGGATGGAAGTCAGTCCCATACAAATGGCTAGTACCAGGAGTTAAATGGCTTGCTGAAATTCTGCTAGTTCTGTCTTCATGGCTGACTTCCACCCTCCGAAAGCTGAGCTCACACAGGTCTGTGTTTCTGCTCGCATAGCCAACACTTTGCCCTCCTCCTTTTGTTCAAAACTGCTGGAAGAGGAGGACTGTTTCTTCATCAGTCATTTGAAACCTTAGTGATTGCATTTTTCATTTCACAAGAGGATGGAGAGGGTGGAGATTAGACATTGCCTATAGCAAACTAGCAGTATTTCACTACCTCTGCAATGAGAGTTTCCAAAACCTTCATAATCTGCCCATGAAAGAACACACTGACCGTGAACTTATTTCTTCCAACCTCATTTGCTAGCTTTGACCCTAGACCTTCCTCCTGCTTTAGTACATTGGCTGAAAAGTTGCTGTTGGGATTGATATCCCTCTCTCTCTCTCGCTCTCACTCACTGACCTCTGGAAGGGAAAACAAGGTTTGCCTTACAGGGAATTAAGAAGAGGTTTGTAAAGCACCCAGAAGATAATTAGTGAGCCTTTTCTCTATGCACAGCAGGGTCACTGAAATCAAGACATATCATCTGAGGACTGGACCCAAAAGGAATAGGAAGCATGAAGCAGTTTTCCTGTTAGTATCAGTTTTCACATCTCTATATTTTACTGGTTTGGCTGGGAGAGGAGAATGGGAGCCACAAGTGATGTGTCTGTGGCCATGGAGCAACTCTGCTCTGGATCCAAGACTCCGAATGCCCATTCTCCTCTTCGCCTCTTGCCTCCCTCAGTCAAGACCACACAATGTCCTTAGGCTGCTGACAGTTTCTCGGCAGCTGAGTTCCAGTTTATTCCTATAGACCTTTATGGCTACATATATCATCCTGAGACAATTTAATCTCGAAGTATCATCAGGTTTATTCTCTTTGATCTGACAAATCCAGCCTCTTTTTTTTTTTCTTCCTTTTCAACAATCTTTGTGGTTAATCTTTTGTCTGTTTCAATGTTGTTGCTCTGCAACTGTAGCAGGTCAGGGAACTTAGCTGCTGACTCTGCAAATATTATTCTTAATCATGTTTTGATGGCTTTTCAACCATAATGACAGCTAAACAACCATGAGCAGGGATCCTATTCCATCACATGAGTTACCTGAGTTTGGATAGTTGGACCAGAAAAAAAAATACACCCAGACAGAAAACCTACTGCAAGCACCTAAGTGGCTATAAGAGAAAGTTACTTTTTTTCACAGCAGCATCCATCCAAGGAGCTTATGACCAGCTGGTCAGTCAAATTTCCTTATTTTCAGTGACCCAGTTCACTCCTATCACTTGTGAATCAGAGGCATCCTTCAGGATTTGGCAAGAGGAGGGGTGCAAGATTCTTGGTCCAATCCCATCTGATGGACCAACAGTCCGTTCTTCCCTCCATAGGCCCCAATCCAGTAAAGCCCTTAAGCACGTGCAAAAACCCCCTTGACTTCAGTGGAATTTCTCACTGGCTTAACGCTAAGCATATGGTTGTGCTCATACCACCGCCTCAGCGTGCTTCTCCAATGGCTGTGTAACTTGCCCGTGACCTGGTAAGCAGCTGACACATTCCACTGGGCAGCAGCTCTCCACTCTGCAAAGGGATTTCTGCATCCAGAGAGCCGGAGGTCCTTCAGCACGAGAAATGCCTTCTAGCTAAATATCCTTGTATTTATTTCTTATCTTTGTGTTCAGCTCTCAGCAATATATTAAACTGTCTGGAGGGCAGGGAGAGGGGAAAAATCCCTGCTTGGTTTGCTTCTTATCCATCACTGAAACAGGCTGCTAAGAGGAGAAGGAGCACGAGGACCTGAGTAAAACATACCACAGTAGGCCCACTACATGCAAGGATCATAAGGATATTACCAGAGGGAGGGAGAAAGAGACTTAACACCTTGAGGTAAAGATACTGAGTTTAAGGAGAGTTGGGAGCAGGCAGGAATCTTCCCGTAGGAGATTTGCCTGACAGGTGAGAAAATTCTCTCAGCAGATGGCAAACCCATGGCAAACATTTCATGCCCCTTGTCTTCTTTCTTAAAAGAGCAACGATACTTTCTCCAGCTGATTTTCTTCATCCTTTTTCCTTAGGGTCATCCTGGCCCAAAACATCTTGGGCAGAGATTTTCTCACCTGCAGGGATTGTCCTTCTCTCCTCTCTCATGATTGTGGTGGACCTAGAGACATTACAGTTTGGAGGTCAGCTACAGCCTGAGGAAGCACTGCATGGAAGTTGCAGCTGGGATGAATGAGGCAGAATTCAGAACCTGCTACAGAGAAAAAGATTGAAAAGCTCTTGTAGGAACATTTTATTTTACAAGTTGGTCCACTCACAATTTAAGCCCAAGTCTGTTCTGTCACATTTCCAGTTCCATCTCACCAATGCAAACACACTGAAGAAAATCTTCAGCAACCCAGACTAACAAGATTTATTCAAATGTTTCCCATGGGAGAGAGCTGACCTTGGCCAACTTCTATTGATCTTTCACCTGTCCCTGTGCCAGAAGACTTAGTGAAAGACACTGACTTTGTGTTGCTTTTGTTTTTTGGCCTCACTGGATTTTACTGCTGCAGTTCTGCTGCTCTAGTCATGTGTGTGCTTTGGAAGAGCGTGAATAACTTCAGAAATGTTGACATCTGCCCCATGTTTCCTTAGGGGGGTTTGGAGCTCATGAGGGATCTTTACTTTTGGAAAGCTGCAGGGAGAATGTTGTTGACTGAGACACAAGTGAGTCAACAAACAAAAACCTTGAGCTAGAAATGTGAGGTATACTAAATTCTTCCCCTTGTTAGAAGGGCTACAGTAACTTTGAAGAGATAAGAAAGCAGATAAACTTGTACAGCCCATTCCCACCTTCCTCCTATTTACTTTGCAATATTCAAGTTTAAAGCACTTCAAGTACTTTGTGTTGCAAGAGCAGTCACCAGGCTTCAATTCTTCAAATCCTTTCTGACTTCCCAGTGACCAGCTCACGTGGAAATAATTTTGCCTTGTGAGGAAGCATCTGTCATTGGCCAGAATTGACAATGTGGTGACATGAAAGTGGGGGGAAGACCTCATTTTGGTATGGTGCTTCTACAGACCCAGGGAACAGAGGCCTTGAAGGAAAAGAACTAGAGTAGGATAGGAAACATTCCCTTAATCTTCTTCTTTCTACAGTCTCAGAAAGTTGTGAGATGTCTTTAATTACATGGAACCTTCTTGACTGAGATCAAAGCTAAGTCAGGTTTACAAAAAGCCCTGATCTTGGCCAGGACTAGATTCCAAATATGTTGTCCTGATGCTTCTTCCACCTTTTTTCCAGTCCCCAAACTAGAGAGGACAAAGCCTGTGTTGACTCTCCAGTTGTGACTCCTACACTCAACTCTTCTGGACAAACAGACAGACACAATAAATGTCTTTATGTCCTGACATCCTTAAGCAATCAGCATCTACCTAGAATGTGGGATCTTATCCATGCATCTGTGTCCATCCACCCATCAAAAATGCCTCACATTTTTCTCAGATGCCTGCATAAGCAGTCCAAAGATCCACTTGTTGTTAGAAGGGACACTGAACAGGACTGAGTTATTGCTTGGGTAGATATCCATGGGAAATTCATATTCCAGATCCTGTCTCAGGGTGTTAAATTAAGACTTTCTAGCTGAAAACTTTGGTATATAGAATTTGACAATTACAAAGGAGGTGTTTGCCCTGTGTAGGTTACTGGTTACAGCTCACATGATGGACTGAAAGTTGCTGAGAGAAGGTAGGTGTGACTGTTTCTGCCATAAATGTGTGTCTGACTTGGCAAGAAAATAACATTTTTCTGCAGTATAAAAGGATATAAGAGAATATTTTGCCATAATCTCTGCACCAGGATGGAAATACATAGAAATAAATCCAAATGGAAATTGCCAGCTGGTCACAGCTGACAAGGAAAATTTTGGAGGAGAAAAATGGCTCTGTTGGTTTTTCAGTTCCTTATTTCTTCAAATAAAACCAAGCTGAGAGCATGCAATGGACTAGTGGAAGATTCAAAAGTGTAATGTTGGCCTTCATAAGAATCCCCTTCTCTGGAATCAATAATTTCATCTGTCCCACTTACAAAATGGATTAACCAGAAGCAGCATAGTGTGCCTCCTGGTAAAAGATCTAAGACATACATCCTTAGACTTAATGACTTGGCCTTAGATTAGTCTCCCAGGAGGAAAAAAAAACATTGGTCCCATTTTCTAAAACATTCCAAACTAAACTAATCATATAGCTGTGCTAATTAATGATTTGTCCTTTTGGTGGACAGAAAGAACAAGTGAGAAGATTAGTAGCTTTATTGCATCTCTAGTTCGATATCATAATTTCATAAAAATGGTACTCATGTTGAGAGTTCATCAAAGTAAATAATAATGCATTTTGAAATCATGTAGAAAAATGGATAAATGTTCCATGACCACAGGTCTTCAGGGGATGACAGAAAGCCGCTTGCTTTCAAGGGCTAGCTACATATAATAGAAGTTCAAACAATGCACAAGAGATTTACTTGGTGACTGTGGCTTTTTTTCTTAGCAAATGGTCATGATCAAGATTTCAGTATTCTCAGAAGTGTTCAGAATGGGGGATTTATTTGTGAATTTCTTAAGCAAGCAAATTCTGTTCCACAAATTAATATCTCCAACTGTTTTAGACTACTGGTATCTCTTGACTGCCTGGCTAGCCTGAGATTAGTTTATGGGAAGCCTTATGAATTTTGTAAGTCTGTATTGTAAAACAAAAGAAAATAGATGGGAAATTATTTCATTTTTCTCCCATTACCACCTAACTTAAACATTCACTTCAGAAGGGAGAAATAGATTCTCTAGAGGCAACAGTCCTTCACCTTTGGCTACAGCGTAAGCCTGGAAAACTAGAAAAGATCACATTTGCTTAAAGCTTAGGATAAAGTGTTGTGAAACGAATCCCACCTCTAATTTCACCCTATGCTGCATTTTCTCACTCCTAGCCATAAGTGGATTAGCAGTGAAAGAAAGTTCTATTTTGTGGCCATCATTAAACCTGATTGCACATAACCAATTCAAGATCTTTGTGGAGAACCTTTCCAAGAAAGGCTGAGCCTCCACAATTCTCAGGGAGATGCTCAGTATCTTGTCACATTGTCTCCTTTGCTACATGTACATACAATGAACATACAGATGCAAAACACAACACTGATTTTTTACTAACTACTGTGCAGATTCGCATAAAGGAGGAGAGAAAATCCTCTATATCTTTGGTGACTGATTAGCCAAGAGTCATGAGGAATGAGATATGTAATCCAGATACTACCACCAGAGCAAGAAGAGTGAAATTCTGGAACAGATGGCCTGGAAAGTTTGTGAAATCTCCATCACTGGGGAATTTTAAGAGCGGCCCAGGCAAAGACTGCTTTCAGTTGAGTTGCCATTGTGTTTAGGAAGGTCAATTCAGTGAACTACCTCCCAGGATTCCTCCCATCTGTTTCCTGTGGCTCCAAAAATTCCCTTTTCTCTGAAACTTTCAAGGTGTCTTTGCACATAAGAGCTATCACACATGGAGGTGTTCCAGAGATGAACAGTACATCAAGTAAAGACTTTCTTGACAGATTGCTTTGACTGACTGGAAAGCTGAATGGTTTTCTGGTGACTGAAACATAGACATCACGAAGAGACCAGAAAAATCCACCACAGGTAGGGGTTTGCGCTACTGCAGCACTCCTTGGAGTGAGTATCATGAGATCATAGAATGGTTTGGGTTGGATGGACCTTAAAGATCATCTAGTTCCAACCCCTCTGCCATGGTGCTCAAAGCCCCTCCCAACCTGGCCTTGAACACTTCCAGAAGAGAATATCTACAAAACAGGAGTGATATGCTAGGACAAGACTTTTGATGGTGATGAATATCTGTGAGTAAAGGTCTTTGTACTTCCTCTCAAAGAGACAAAAGCCCAGCACAGCAGAGCCTGCACTGACACTAGCCCCAGCAGCTCTCCCAGTGGGCACACAGCAGCAGGATCCACACCACCCATGTGCCCAGCAGCTAGAAACACTGAGGCACCCCGGGCTGATTTAATCAAAAACCTGGCTCAAATCTGGTTAAGAAACAGCCTGTTTCTCCTGTAGAAACATCCCTGGGACATCCCTGGGATACAGCAGCAATACGACAACAGCACAACCAAAAGAGACCCTCAACCCCAAGTTGCCAGCTCAAGGTCTCTCAGCGCACCCCTTCCAGAGGTCCCAGGCCAGAAGTGAGGGAACAGCAGCTCTCCTCTTGTCCACCACCACTGCTGACAGCGTTTCTGTCCATGCAGACTACAACAAGCAGCCTCTTGGCCTCCCTGCCTGGCTCTTGTCCATGCAGCCCCTCGGAGCTCAGCCATAAACCCCAGCCAAGCAGGGGAGGGGGATGTTTTGAAATGGCTCTTCACCGTTGACTTCTTGGTTCCACTGCAGAGTTCAGGTCGCAGAAGACTCACTTGTTTGCTTATATTTAAAAGGAGGGGGTGGAAGGGAGGAAAGGAGGAGGACATGGGACAGGAGATGCTCAAACTTTTTGCTTTCAGGCAGAGCAAGAGCACCCTCTACAGCTTAGTGCTCAGAGCACAGATAGGCTGGGAAAAAAAGAGGGTGACTGCCTCTAGCTCTGTACGTCTGAGGGAGAAGAAGGGATGGAAAGAGGCAAAGCACCAACTGAGCCCCAGGTCGCAGGTGTTTTCTGACTCCTCATGGCCTCCAGGCCCTGTGCAGTGCTCTCAGACCTGTTAAGCAGACCAGCTTAGCCTGCCCAAGGCACATGAAATCTGCAAGTGTCTCCACAGCCAGAGCACCTGGGGTTCAGAGGAAGGTAAAGATCACTTTGGTCCATTGCAGCTCTGATCTGGGAAGGCATTTGTACCAGCTTCAAGGGCTGAGATCAGACCAAAGCAGGTCTGATCCTTCAATTGTTGCAGTGTTTCCAGATGTTAAGTGTTGAAGCAGCACAAGGTGGGCTCTCCTACACCAAGAGGATCAGAAAATCCCAGAGTTGTCTTGGATGTCATGAGACTTCACAAGAACTCAGAATGATGTTTCATTTGTTTATTGGACTCTGGGTGCTTTTTGTCATTAACTCATGCTTTTCTTCCTTATTGTAGAAGTTAGAAGTTTGTTCTCTTTCTGCAGAAAGTGAAAGCAAAGAGCCCTGTCTTATGAAGATCACATGAATCTCAAAGCAGCAGCTTCATGGCAACAACTAAAAAGTTAGACTGAGGAATGAGGAACACAGCTATTAGTCTCCCACCCCACCTCTTCCCGTCTTCATTTATGAATATAGTTTTGTATCCTGCTTGAATTCAAGATCAGATGATTTTGTGCTTAGAAACAGAAAGAAAAGCCCTTCCTCTGTCTTCTACCTGACCTTAAAGACAGTGAGGAACTTCTCTCCCAGCAGGTCCACAGAAGTCTCTGTTGATTGCCACAAGAAAATATTGTGATTTTCACATCCTGGATATCTGCAATAACACAAGGATGTGAAGGGACCTGTTGTGTTGCAGAATCCAGCTCACAGAATCAAAGAATGATAGGGGTTGGAAGGGACCTCTGGAGATCGTCTGGTCCAACCCCCCTGCAAAAGCAGGTTCACCTCAAGCAGGTGGCACAGGATCGCATCCAGGTGGGGTTGGGATGTTCCTGGAGAAGGAGACTCCACAACTTGTCTGGGTAGCCTGTTCCAAGTGCTCCGTCACCCTCAAGGGAAAGAACTTTTTCTTATGTTTAGATGGAACTTCTAGTTTATGTCCATTGTACCTTGTCCAGATCTCTACCATGGCAGGCCACCAAGTCATACCCTCTCCATATCAGCATCCATCATACAAGAATATCCTGCCTGTGATGAGCAAGTTAGAACTTTTTATGACCCTAGTGCAATCCTTTCTGTAGCTTTTCCTGACAAGTGAGCACAGACCAAGGTGGAGCGTGGCCAAAATAGACCAAGGTTGAGTGTGGCCAATATGGGCTAAGGACAACTAGAAAAGCTTATTAATTTGAATGTGGGGGCAGGGAAGAGAGTTACATCATTTAATATTAGAATTAAATGGCACTAAATAGGAAAGTAGCAGAAGACTAGTTTCTATTAAGAAAGTAGTAGAAGACTACTTATTTGTACTTAAAACACTTAACAGGATAGGTCTCCAAGAAGCTGATGTTCAACCTCTTGATTCAACTCTTGTTACTAGAGAAGGCTAAAAGGAAAATCTACAGAAATCTAAAGAGCTTAAACAATGTCTCCTTGGCACATCTACTCATTGAAATGTCTTGGCTTTTTCTGTCAAATCCCAAGAACTGCTTTTTTTAGGTGGGTCGACAAAGAAGAACAGACAACCAGTAGCTTTTGGCTTAGAACAGCATTTGTATGTTTTTCCATTTTCCAACAACAGAAAGAGGTCAAATGGCATTTTCCAAAACTCTAGCTTCAGCTTCTCACTGTGAAAGGATCAAACCATTTTGCCATTGTTTTCAAGGATGCTCGTTCAGTCATCCAATATCTCCATGATCAGCTACATGTCACGTCTCTTGTCAGCAAACACCAGCATCTTGTTGCATTTGGTGATTTGAGCAAAAGTCCCATAAAAGTCAATGAGCTATTTCTAGTGAAATTTTGTACCATTTCAGATCTATTTCTGAGGGGCAGGCAGGCTAATGAAATAATAACCAGGAAAACAATTCTGTGACTTTCCAGAGCAAGGATTAGATCCAGTTTTTCTCTCTCGTTGTAATAGACATTTGCAAATGGATTGGTTGTCCCTGGACTTTTCTTCAGCAGAAATGTAAGCCGGATTTCATTTCTATAAATGAGAGCTGTACATTTCTGACACCAGAGCTGGGGTCCATTTGGCTTTTTTGGAGATCTGAACCATATTATAATAACTAGAAACTACACAGCTGCACCCAGGGACACCAAAGCTTCTAAATTCTGGAATCAGACCCAATTAATTGGCTGGCCTCATGTCCAAAACTCTGAACAACCCTTGCTTCCTCCCAGCTGAAAGGATAGGTTAACTTGAGAATGGACCAGATTCATTAGGTCCCATTGTTATTCCTCCTGTATATCAGCAAACCCAAACTGTTGGCATCTGCCTTCTCTCCCAGCTGCAGAACCTCTGGATCTCAGCAGGTGTTGAAAGGCCCACGTGACTCCTTTTGCATCTCACCTCTACACAAGCACTTTGCCTTTGTGACAGGTCTTGGAGTGATGGATCCTGCTCCCTGCAGCACAGTTGCACAGAGAGACTCCTGTAGTAGTGCTGTGATACAGAGGTGCATCTGCAGAGCATAGCAACATCTCTACCTCTTACCAAGGAACTTCACTACTACTTCAGCCACATCCTGTAGGTGCTCTTTCTCCTCTCCCCCAATAGTCCCCAGAAATGCAGAAGTCAAGCCAGAAGGATCAGAGAAGATAACCTGGAGGCAGCTTTCTGCTTGCTCAGGCAAAAGCACCAGGTTTTTTGAAGGGACACAGAACCAGGTGCTACTGGGAAAGTTATGAGGCTGCTACCATTTGGGTGCTGCAGGAAAAGCATCCTGAGAATTTCAGTGCTGCAGAGAATCTGGAGCTGTTTAATTTGAGCCAGGTTCATAGGTGTCCTGCTCATCTCTTGCACACACATTTAGCTGCTCATACCTAGTTAGTTTTCTATGCTACTTATCCCTTGAGCAGGTGCTCTGGTCACAGCCCAGGCCAGACAAAGCCTCTCATCCCATCAGGGAGCGGCCCAGACAATCCGAGTAGAGAAAAGTGTCCCTCAAAAACACAGAGATCCGAGTATTCTTTTGATTTAAATTCTGTGTTCTTTTTGCATAATGCCTCATTTTGCATTTCAAAAGCCAAGCCCTAGCCTTTCTTCTTACAGGTAATTAGCTGGAGAAATGCCAACAGTCCCAGTGTCTTTTTCAAGGCCCATAACGAAGTACAATATTCCTGATCCAGCTCTCTGTACCTCCTCATTAAACTCAAAGGCATCCTCAGTAGCTGACCTTGAATACTTCATAGGATGAGTTCTTCTTGATGCGGGCTTTAAAGTTCTAAATTGGGGCTCACGTGTTGGTGATGCTGTACTCACAGTTAGGTGGAAAAGAACTTTCCAGGAAAGCTGTAGGATCTCAAGGAAAACCATAGACTCTCAATGCCACCATCCTCTAGCCAAGTCGAGACAGGGTGAATGCTCACCCATGAAATGTCATCTGCAAACACCGAACATCCTCCATCTGAGTTTCGGCACATGTCTTCAAACAGACCTGGGGTTGTGGTGCTGCATGAGTGGTCTCAGAGGCAGCTGCTGGGGTCACAGAGAACAGCTTAAAATCGCTGGTGGCTACAGCTAAACAGTGGCTACATGAGACTTGGTTGCATCAAGAGGGCATTGTAAACTGAAGAGAAATAGACCCCTTCCAAAGGGGAAGAGAAACATGAGATTCCACCCACCTTTCGGTTGTGCCTAATTAACAAGGATACTTAGGCATAATTTCCCTCAATTTCTAAAAGAAGGGAGGAAAACATGGAGGTTAAGTTTTTTTCCCAACAGCATTTGGTGTTACATAGTGTTTCAAAGACCAGCATTTTGAGTTTGGACTCTAAAGCACTGGTTTCAAAACTGGAATTTGAAGGGGTTTCCAGGTAAGTATCTTTTGCAATCAAAAGAATGTCATGATCCAGAAAACCAGCCCAGTCTTCCTCGCTCCCAACCAACACCACAATGCTTTGGGCCAACCAGGTCTTGTCTGATATGTTTAATGTTGGGCACAATCTAACATCTAGCACAGTTGAGCCAGTACTACAAGTGCAGTGACAAAAAGTAAAATCCCCATTTTGTTCCCCATTTTATGCAATTCTGATAGTTTCACAGCAATTAGTTGAGCCATTAGAGATGCATTTTGCATGCACAATTGCACACCTACACTGTCTGAGAATCTGGTTCCAGGCTAAGTCTTGCCAAAAGTGTTGGTGTTTGAGCAGGATGCAATGTGGCCCATATTCAAATGATACATCTCACTCCTGTGCAGATGGTTTCTTTTAAATGTCCCCATCCAAACAGCAGCATTGTCAGCTCCCTGAAGCCCCCACTGTCCAAGAGCTAATGTGGCTCCTGGTCACCCAAGAGACTTCTCTCTCACTTCAAAGCCAACTTCCGTGCCTCAAAATTTTGCCCTCATTTCTTCAATCAAATGGATGATGAGTTTGGATATGATTTCTTCAGTCCGAAGACCCTCCTGTCATGGCCACATGCTCCTCATTTTGCATGACATTTTTGCTTGCACAAACAACCCTTTGTACGTGCAAAAGCTCACATTTGTGCTTGCCAATCAAGCAAGCCATTGTCTGCTTAGCCTGTCTTTGTGCCTGCAAAAATTCTAGGGCAAATGCAAAGCCTAGACAGAAGAGCCTTCGAGACTCCCAATTTTCTTAGCAGTCAAAGCCAAACACATTTCTAACTCACACGACCTTATCACAGTGAACGCAAGCACGCATCCATCCATCCCAACACAATGTCCTCGTCCTGTCCAAGCTGATGGGAGCCTTGCCTCTGATTTCCTAGAGATGCCTGAATTTCCCTTCTGCGTTTTTTTTTCAAGCCTCCCCTTAGCAGAAACGATGCTCCTCTGTTGCATGTGCTCTGCCACTTGCAGCAGCAGAAGCAGTCACATAGCCCAGAGTAATTAAATCACCAAGAGCTCTGGCCGGCTCGCTCTCACATTCTGTTTGGTCACAAAAGAGCAGTCATGGACCATTTCGACCAAAACCAGACCTGAACACAGAGACTTCATTGTCCCAAGGCCAGAAGAGATGGCTGCTGGGAAGAATTTGAAAGGCATAGGTTTCGGTATATATGTTGCTTTTCCATGAAACTATATACACTTTTGCAGATTATAAGCAGTTTCCTGTCTATATTCCAGCACTTTGGGCTCAAATTAAAATCTCCTTAAAATCAGACCAGCAGGACAAGGAAGAAGGAGGTGGTGTTTGCTGGAGTTCTTGAGCAAACGGGAGGAATTTAAGGTCTTGTCCTCTCTAATTCCTCCCCTATAAAGGAACGTACTTCACCAGGTTGCCACATACTGAAATAAACTTGGCAGCAGTGAGAGAAGCAATGTTTTCCTTCAGGTTTTTAATGCTTTTGGCTTGGACTGCATTCTCATTGCTTCTTCCTATTGCATTCTCCTGCCTTTCCATCCAGGTGCCACTTAGCACACTGGTCATTTTGCCTAGGGACATGGCAATAAAAGAAGCCATCCCACCAGGCTGTGATGTTTCCCTTCCCCTTTGCCACTGGCGAAGGGTTGGCCTCCAGGCAGGAGGTGTTGGCCAAGGGATAGGTAATGTTTTATATGCCCCTTGCATGGAGCTTGCTTGCATACCAATTACAGCCTAGCGGGCCTCTGTCCCCCTGAGGGCTGAGAACATCTGGAAGCATTCACAGCCCAAGCACAATCTGGGCCAAGTCCCAGATTGGAGGGGAAACAAACCAGGGAGCCCGAGAAGTCAGCAGAGCGAGGTTCACTGAGGCACGCTGGGGACCTGCCCCTGATGTCTCTGTTCCTCTCTCTGCTGTGTGATGGGAGTGCTATGGGGTGAAGATATCCACCCATCTGCTGACCCCACACTGTGCCCCTTTGCCAGCTCCAGGGGTCCTCTGATCAATGTGAAGGATCCATCTTATGGGCTGCTTTCCTTCTGTCCTCAAGGACTCAGTGTCCTGGTCTCCAACTCAGTATTTGCATATCCCAAGCCTTGATCTTTTCCATCCTCCTGAAACTATCCTCCTCTTTCCCTGGATCAGGTTTTCCAGTGCATCCTGGGTGCCTTGAAAGCCCACAGGCCCACCAAGACATGGACAGGCACTTCAGCTGCCAGGATAGGGCTATTCTCTCTAACACCAGTGCTCAGCTGTGGCCCATCTTCGGGCATCTCTTTCAGCCAGTGGAAAGAGCTCAGCACCTGCCAGAGGACAATTCTGGTCACGCACTTTACACACTAACCTGTGGTCGATATGGTGCCCTGAGGAACTTGTCTGTCTCTGCTGATGTTGCTCTGGAGGGATGGATGCCAGTTCCTTGTGTGCCACTGGCATGGTGACTGCAGTGCTGTGTAGAGGTAGAGTGCTCAGTGCCAGCTTGACTGTGCCAGTGCAGAGCTCAGGGTAAGGTAACTCACCCTGCTTCTGAGGTGGGTTTTCTAGGCCATATTCAGTTCCATGTTGGCCTGACTGAATTACTACTGTGCTCTGGACATATGCTTTAAAATCTGAAAAACTCAAACAAGTGAGGAAATCAAAGAGAATGATTTAGTGTAGAAGAAAATACAGACTGACCTTCATGTTTTTCTCCTGACAATTGTGGTCATAATGAAAGATAATGCCATATCACGGGCATCTATGGACCAAATACGTGCATGATTTATAGCCCAACATGAATTCTCAGTTCAGATTTCCACTCAATATTACAGAAACCAGAAACAGTCTTTCTTGGTATATCCTTGATAGAGAAAGGTGAAAAAAAACCTGTGCAGAAAGATTTTGGATTATTTTCTTTGGCTTCTGCTCCATTCCACATACACACAAAGAGATAAAGATAGGAGGTAGGCAGTGAATATGTTGTTTTGCTACTGTAATTGGAGTTTCAGAGTCCTACAAGGCAGGCAGCACACCCGTGATCTTATCCCATCTCAGCTTTCTTAAGTTCAGCTTCAACAGATCATTGCTCCGTTTGCAGATGGGTCAGAGTAAAGTACATTCCAGAGGAATAGCAGCAGAGTCTGTCTTCTGCTAACCTGAAGTAGGGAGAGGAGACTGATTTTGCAGAGCCTGATGCCTGCAGCTCATGCTCCCACAGGACACTGGCCTTGATAATTCCAAATCTCGAGTAAGATCCTCGGCTCTTCAACATGGTTGGAACAGCAATCTGTGTTTAAGTAATGGGGAGACAGGAGTGTCTGTGCCACCTTTGTTTGACCTTTACCGATTTACTCCACTTGCACACTCTTGTTCACACTCAAATATCATTCCTTTCTCTTCTGACATACCTGCAACTTAGTGGAGGCTGCTATCATGAATCCAGCCCAGGACAGAACCAAGGAAAGAAACAATCTGGTGGAGAAACTGTGGTGTAGCAAGAGTACAGGGGGCAAAAGTTTCTCCAACAGGACACGAGTAGCCTGGTAGACAAGAAAATAAGTTCATTTCAGACAATATAAATCAGGATTCAGATGTGGCTTCATGTTTTATGTGGGGAATTTTGTGGCAGCAGGTAGACTGGCAGTCTGGGGCACCAACTCAATTCCATTTATGTGGTCATCACAAGCAGGTACAGAACCAGCAAGAACAGTATTTCCCATCCTGTGCTCTCAACTTGCTTCAATTCTGCTACTAAGGCCAAGCAACACTGAGAACAAATAAATTCCTTCTATTTTGCCAACTTCAGCTGCAAGGCCCAGAAGTCTGAACTTTGCTAAATAAGCCAATTTTTCTAAAGCTGAATTTTATTAAGGAGGAAAAATAACCCAGATAGCATGCTGTCATTCCCCCATGTCTGAGGTGTGCCTTCTGCTGGAGGATGCAGAGCAGATGTGCAGACCTCCTTCCTACTCATCCACAAGCAATTGCCCTGGGAAGAGTATGTTTGTAGGCACATGCCTGATCTGACTCTACCTCCACGTTGAAAGCAAAGGAACTTGTGGCTGTCATGGGCAATTTCCAGAGCTACCCAGTGCCCAGCTGCTCTTGGGCCCACCTTACTTCTTCTCTCCCCCTGCTCCGGATCAGCTCCTTGGGATGTGGTGTGCAGATTCCCTGGCTTAGCACCTCATCACAACCAGACAGGTTAGTCAGTCCCAGAAGAGTTAATAGCTCTGCCGTGGTGTTGTGGGCTTTTTCCCCATACAAACAAAGCACAAAAGCCTGTGTTGAGAGACCTGCTGACAGGTATGTTTTGTCTCATTAAGGTGCTCAGAAAAAGCACTGACAAGGCAGATTTTTGCCTTATGAGGGAAAGAAAAAGAGGGGTGGAAAAACCCAGGGGGAATCCCCTTCCTTTATACTTCCATTATATTTTTCACTTCAGTGAATGAAACAAGGTAACTTTTTGGTATGGCATTTGGGGTTTTTCTAATCAAGACTGTTAAGTGCTGCCTGAAACCAACGCAGACAGGGTTTCCCTTCAGTCTTTCAGCAACACTCCATGTGCCAACCTCCAACCCTACAAGCAACAGTGGGTTTTAAGTGTACAGTTGTATTTGGCCATGTCCTTCTCCCAATTCGCTGGGAGTTCCAGGGTGAATCCTGGTCTATGAACACCCTGTGCATGCTAGAGAAGGAAGAACCTCTAGATGTTCCAGTAGAGGCTGAAGATGAGAGAGATTTAAGCCAATTAGGCCTGTTCTAGGTCCCTGATCATGGTAGTACTCTGGAGATCTACCATAGCCAGGGCCAAACTGATTATGTTATACATGACTGCTCATGCTCTGTTTCTAGACAGGGAAATCAACATCACTGGAGATCAGTTTATCCAGCCTTTCTTCCTTCATTCCTGAAAGGTGATGAATCCTTCTAATCTAAACAATCTATTCTCCATTCATTGATCCCAAGCTTTCATATGCTAAACATCCTATGTCTCTACATACCTCTATATTTTATGCTCTTAATTTTGGGTC
This sequence comes from Aegotheles bennettii, assembly GCA_013398125.1. Lineage (NCBI taxonomy): Eukaryota > Metazoa > Chordata > Aves > Caprimulgiformes > Aegothelidae > Aegotheles > Aegotheles bennettii. The sequence goes on from VZRW01012087.1 coordinate 1,044,144, forward strand.
AAAACAAACAAGCAAAACACCAGCAGATGCAAATATTGACTTGAACCTATTCCTGATTCCCCAGAGTGACAAGACTCATTTAATATAGCTCCCTCTCCAAATGGAAGAGGAGCACAACTTGAACGTATCAAGTTCCAACCCACAGGGAGAGTTTATGAGCCAGCTGTAAGAGTCTGAAACGCGATTCCAAGATGTGTCTTTAAGAATATTGCCACTGAAAGCCCCTCAACTGAAAACCCTTCATATAAAAACCTTCCTTGGAGCAGCCAAAGGAGAATGCTTGTGTCTGAGTACAGACTGAGGAATCAGCAAATTCATTTGAAATTCAGATGCCAGCACTAAGACACATATGGAAACAGGCCCTACCCCTTCTAATCTAGATGATCATGGGGATCGTGTTCCTTGCAGGACCCAGGCCTCAGACAGACAGGGGATTTAGGCAATGGATGACCTTGAAAATGCCACAGCATAAATCACCATGCAAACCCAGGAGGGTGGGTCTGTTTTCCCCATATAAATATTTAAAGAACACTCATTTTTTCTAAGTGATAGATGACAAGCAGGTGGTCTGAAAACTGGAAATATTTTTGCCATTTGTTCAGGGAGCTTTCTACACAGGTTTTGCATTTACTTCTTTATCTATTTATTTATTTATTGGTGGTTTGCCATGTTATTCTCCAAGGCCTGGAGTTGGTTTTGGAAACCTTCCTGGAGAACGGCACTCCTGCTCTGGGATTGCTTTCTAAGCCTGGTTTTGATTTTAAGCAAGCAAGATCTGATTTCCCTGCTTTGCTCCAAGCTACCTTGCAGACCACACTTTGGGCCAGACCCTCAGTGCTCGTTCCATGGTTGGGACCATGCTGATTTCATTAGCCCATGAGTCCAGCCAGATCCGATCAGCCCAAAGGGCTCAGTATCTTCTCTTCCACATTAGAAAGCAGCAGGTGCCCAGTGAAGAATATAAGGGCCAGGCAAGTGCAGAGTGATGCTTCCCTGGAATGCTCCCCCACCCTCCAATGATCAAAGACAGTAGCTTTGTGCTCAAAAGCCCTTCACTTGTCCAGTGAGTTCTTGAACCCATGCCAAATTTTAGCCTTCGTAATCTCCTCTAGCCAGGAGCTCCTTTGGTTAACTTTCAGGTTTATATTTGTTTGCTTCCTTTATAATTTTCCTGCCCTTACAGATACCTCTAAAATTCTCCCTTGGCCACCTTGTTTCCCAGCTGAAGAGTTCTAGTCTGCTTTCTCTTATAAAAGCTCTTCCCTGCTTCTGATCATCCCTGTCAAAGGAATGTGAGACAGGTTTGAAATACATAGTAAATCCCATCATCTAATGGGTCTGGGAATTGAAGCAAGGCTGTTTGTACTTTCACTGTGGCAGAGCTTGTGTCTATACACACTCAGCACATCTCTATCTAGCACAAACATACCTATAAAGGGGATCTCTATCCCAGTGGTTTTACAACATAGATAGGAACTGGAGGGAACAAGGCAAGACACAAATCATAAGGCAGAGGGCAAGATACTTTCTGAGTTAACCTGGTGACTTCAAAGTCCATTTGCTGGTTAGGTTAATGAAGCAAATACCTAAGATATATTATCCGAGTATTAATGGAGCCATATATCAAGGCCATTTCCTGGGCTGAAGCAGTGTTTTAAGAGAGAGTAGATGAACAGCACTGAAAAAGCCCTCTCCGTGGGACAAAGTGATGTCACGACAGGGCTTGGAGAGAAACTGGCAAGGAGAATGCATGTTCATGAGTCTCAGTCTGCCCTGTTTCTTTCCACCCCCTCCTTGTTAGTATGAATAATAAGGAGATAACATGAGAGGGGTTGCTGGCGAGGCTGGTAGCAGGACTCCTGAGTCCTGAAGGAGAGTGTATGCAATTATCTGAATGAGTTAAGACTGAAGCCAGAGATAAATACTACAAATAAATGAGCAAAGATGAGATCAGGCTGATGTCATTCACCCCAGGCAAATTTTGGACCTCTCCAGGTAGAAGTTTCCCTAACCAGCACAGTGGAAATAGGAAATTAAAAACAAGCCTCTGAACCATGAATTTTACCATTGAGTGCTAACACGACTCTCCCCAAAGCCAAGGAGGAGGCCAAGTGGGGGAGAAAAGATCAGGTTCCCGTTTATCTCAGATCTATCTCCCAGTGCTTTGACATGGTTGAGTGGCTTCCTATGAGTCACTTCCCTTCAGCCCCCACTCCCAATTTTCCTCCACCTTGTGTAGTTAGATGTTGGACTCATGGAGGCAAGACACAACCCCCTCTCCAGTGGTCAGACCTAAAAGTCCTGACATTTGCCAAGGCTCCAGAAATTGTGCTAGCAATTTTTTGGAAGCTTTAAGCACCACTTGACAGCAACAGGAGTCAGAGAGACTCAGCAAGCTTTCAAAACAAAACCAGGGGAGAAAATTGAGCTACTGCTGGGTTGTTTTAGTTTTTTTCTTTTTCAGTGGAAGCATGCGTATTGAGAGTGGACCTGCTGACTGGTCTCCCAGTGACTCGTCTCCCAGTGACTGACATGCAACCACTCAGTGAAGCCATTGGCCATGGATGCACAAGGGTTGTTTCTTTCTCTTATGTCACCAGCCATATTTATAGATTTGCAGAAAGCTCTGTACAGTTTGCAAATGACTGCCTTGTACAGCTTTCTTCATCTTTAAGATTTTTATGATGTGGAGCCAATCCAACGTCTAGACCAATAATGATAGCCCACCTCTCAGCCAAGCCTTTTCTTAATTATCCACAGGGTTGGCAAGGAAATACAAACATTCGTACAAACGACAATATTACTAAAAAGGCTTTGACCAGCTGGCATCTTTCCCTGCCAGCCCTGGGGTAGCTCCTTACTGTATATTTCCTAGAGCTCAATCCAGTCTGATCTCAAAATAGATCAAAACAATGGTGGTTCCCTGAAAAAGAGAGAATTTCTGCAGAAAATCTATTGGCTGGGGACTTGCCTTCTGATTCTGTCCCCTGGGGTAAATCTTTGTTACTCCTTTACTCACTCTCTAAGCTTCTTTTTGACACAGTGTGGTAGGGCCAGGTTTTTGGGTGTCTGTTGGGAAGGTATAACCTCCTCCCTCCCCCATCCTTCTCCCACATTGATGACACCACACCTCACACGTTGGATTATCAGGGCCTTGGGGTGTCCACATGTCAGCTGCAGAGTGCCCCTTGTCCCATTTAAGGTCTACAGGTACTGCCATGGTGCAAAAATATCCTTGTCTCAACAGATGGTAGTTTGTATTGGAAGAAGTTTAGCTGTGCCATCAAAGCATATGTCTATGCCACCTCTTTCTTAAACTGCATTATTCTGGACCCTCAGCACCTCCTGAACAAGTTTGTCCTTTTCTTTGCAGCACATTTTTTGGTCATATCTCTCCCCAGTCAGCTGTCATGCAGTTTGATGATCTTCTCCACTTTCTTCTACAGTTTCTCCAGCTCACTTCCAGATTTTTTGACTGTCTGTCCTCCTGCTTAAACTATGCAACTTTGTCCAAGGCATGTCCAAGGCCAAGTGTTGTGATCCAACTGTGGCTGTACCAGCAGCCCAAACAAATCCTTCCCTCGATTTCTCCAAGACTGAGATGTTCACAAAGATAGTCATGAAACCTGGACATTACATGGCCCTGTGTGCATCATCTCTCTATATCTACCTATTGTATCTCCTTTGAGACTGTAAACTTGTTGGTATGGGATGTTACTCTTAATTTGGTGGTTTAAATAGCACCAAGCAAAAGGAGATAGGAACAGGGAAGGGAGTGAATCAATGTCCCCTCCAGATCAAAGATTATCAACAAGAAGAACCCCCAGACTTCTTGCCTCTCTGGCACTTATTGGGAGAATCCCATTTGACCAGCCCAGATCTTGTGTACCCCACCCCAGCAAGGGCTAAGCTTCATTTCAAGTCCAACTCAAGCTATACTTTGTGGCATTAAATGAGAGTTAAGTATTGAGCAGGCTTTATGCAAGCTCTGGGCAAAGAGGGAAGTTTCACCACAAAAGCATTATCAGAGATCGCTGACTCAACCGCTGCAGCACCTCATTTTCAATTGCACCAAAGCTGCAGGATCCAGACTCCAATGTCGGGGGGCCAGAGGCTTCAGGGTTTTGGTTGGGGCCTGTGTCCCCTTGCAAATTACCCACTGAAGACACAAGCAAAGCTGTGGGCTGTCATGTAATATGAGGCATTTTATTGCAGCCAGGTTGGGGTTTTAAAATAACATGATACCATGCAATGAGCAGTTGGGGAACAGAACTAGAGAGAGTGCCACTCCAAGCCTTGCCCGCTGGGAGCCAGCGACAGAGCCAGGAAATAAACCCACAGCTCCCAAGACCCAGACTAATGGCTGAGCCACAGGATCATTCCTCTCCCCCTCCTGCAATCACAGCAATTGCCCCACCCGAGGGCCCGCAAGCTCCCTGACATACCAGGACCCCACAGGCAGAGAACTCTTCCAAAACATTCCTGCCAGAAAGACTGAAGAGATGCTGGGGTTTGTCCCCATGGCATAGAAAGGGCTCTCACTGCTACTCAAGACATAGTCATTCCGCACCTCTTGCCATGCTTGCTGGCAGCACCCAGGGAAGCTGCAGTTGCTTCTACCTTCCAAGTATTCAGCTTCCTTTCTCATAAACTAGAAACCAGGTTGCTCCATCCTGTCCAAAGATTTTTCCCACACCACTGAAAAAATGCAACCATCCCATTTCATCTGCACATTCAGAGAAGGAATACATTGGCCCTGCACACCATCAGGTTGTCAAAATGTCATGGAGTAAGAGAGGTGCAATTGGAAGTTGAAATGCATAGTGCCCTGGATAGGAAAGCATCAGGCTGGGCAGGTCCATCAAGAAGAGCTTTCAACAGCAGTCACCATGTGTTCTCTTTGGTTCCTGACAATTCCTTGGAAACACTCAGGTGCCGGGTTAGTGAAATGCCAAGCACTCACTCTGCAGCTGAACTTAAGTGGAGGTGGGTGCCAGATGTGCGCCAGTGAGCAGCGTCCACTGCACACACCCAGTCACCCAGGGACCTCACAGAAAAACAAAAATTAAAACCACATGCCATCATGTCCAAGTGAATGTTGCACAGGAAGCCTTTTTCCAGGTATTTCTGATCTCGACTTTGCAAGCAGAGCACTCTATTCCCTTAATTTTCATTTGATGTAGTATCAGAGTTTCTTCATGCCTCTGTTACTCAAAGGATTGTGTCAGCTCTTCTAGCCACACCATTGCACTAGGAATGTGTATTCAGCTGAACATTCACTGTAAAGCCTATGCCTTCTGCATAGTCACCATCTTTGGGAGAAGAGCTTTTCCTTTTTTCCAATTTACCTTTCCTTTGGTTCATAGGTAATATATGCACAGATATATGCATGTGGCCTTGTAAAACCCTTGGGAGTTGGACTTGATGATCTTTTAAGGTCCCTTCCAACCCCTAACATTTTGTGAATCTGTGAAAACCCACTTCCACGCACAACCATCACTGTTCAGTTCTTTATTAGCAGTCAAGGGGTTGAGCCAGATGGAAACATCACTACAAAATTGTGGTAATGAAAATATTGCCCCAGCACACAAATGATAGGGTTTCTCATCTCCTCTGCTTATTGTTCCCCAGAAGTTTGTCTTCCAGATTGCAATCTGGTGCTCTAGGTTACTAGGGGCATTGGTACTAGAGGAAAAAAATAGATGGGTGTCTAGATGGTTAAAGACTTGCCAAGCCAACAAAAATAGCTGAGCAATGCCACAGCTTAAGCCAAGAATCAGTAACTTCTAAATTATCAAGAAATTCTTGTATTCCCAGCCAGGTGTTCAAGGACCAGGCAGATGCAGCTTAATGCTACTACTGTCCTAATAAACCCTACCAGGCCTTACCTGGGTCTGCACTGCTCCCACAACAAGCACACCCCCAGGATGGTAGGTCCACCTGGGAACTGGATACTGGGGCTTGCATCCAACTTTTGGGTTGTCTCTTAGTCAACCTTAAACAATCTAAACACAGAAAGTGAACATGAGATACAGCCCCCTCTCTCGTGTTGACAAAGCTCTTTATCTTGGATAAAAATGTCAAGGCTTCCCAGCTCCATAAATTCTTTCCATTTGTAAGGACACGAGGAAAATAACATACGTTAAGCAGACCATAAACTGCTCTAGGCCTTGATTCCACACAAAAATTCTCACATCTGAAGCATGACATCAATTTGACACAGTGGTCACATGAATTCCCTGGCCTGCATCTCTCCTTCTCTTTTTTGCATCTTGGGTTATTGCTTACACATCAATTCACATTGTCCCTGTTCCCCAAAGGCTGCAGGGGGAGCCAAAAAAACGCCAGGGATGCTTCTTCCCTGAGGCTAGAGGCAGCTCCAGAAGCATGATGTAGAATTAACAAGTCTGTCTTCAAGGAGGGGAAAAGAAGACAACAATTGCTTCAGGAAAAACCTGAGATAGCTGTTCTTTGCTTGCCATCTGCTGCACAGACTACCTGGCCTGGCCACGACCTTCCTGCAGGAATGTTTCATTATCTGTCTGTGCACACCATGTGCTGCAGACCTGGATCAGGAGTCACCTGGTTCTGGGGACACAATTTTGAGGTGTAGCAGGTCCATTCCTCACCAGGCCACGAATTATTTGGGGGAATATAAATAAGCCCCTTTTCCACTTATAAACTGTAGATAATATTTCTTTTCAGACCTTCTTTACCTATTAAATTTATAATCCCTCCATGGCCAGTACTATGTCCATAAAGCATGCCACAATACGCATGCCCAGTTTCACATGGGACACATCATCCCCACTGCTTCTGACCTGCCCAGTCAGAGCAACAAGGTACCTTTTTACTCAGTTTGGCAAGAAGCCTTTGCCATAAGTGTGAAAGAAAACTTGAACTCACAGCCCTGGACCTGCAGGAGAATACTTGACTTGCTTTGGTACCTCACAGCAGCTGGAAATAGCAAAATACAAACCCAACAAAAAAGAACAATGTCTGTTCTAGGTGGTGTACACATTTGGAAAAATGCAACCCATAGGTCTTCAATAAGTGCAGCTCCATGTAAAGGCTATGGGTAGGTATGAATCCACCAGAGCTCTTATATAAATGCTATGGTAAGCAGCAAAGTGGGACAGTCATCCCTAGAGCCAACAGCAGGAAATTGAATTTGACACCTTTCTGGATATAAAATGCAAATTTTGTATACCATACCCTTACTTTTGGAATAACTTCATTGGGACTGCAGCAGATTTTCCATCCTTTTGAAGTCTTCTGAGCAAGACTGGGCCCATACTCAGATGACCTACTCTTGATGTCTCATTTAATCATTGTGTATGTTATGCACTTTAAAAAAAGCAAGGCATTCTAGCCATTTTCTCTCCAGAGCTATTAGATCCTTGGTTCTCTATGTAGTCAGTGGAGAGAGATAGCCATGACAATGAAGGTATCTTCCCAGAATTGTTGGCCTGCAGTCATTTGTGGCTGCCTTTCTGCATGGCAGGGTTTGGCTTTACCTCAAACTGGTGTATTCAACAGAAGAGCCGTCAGAGAAAATTCTCCAGGGTCTGGCTTATCTGCCACATGTCAGGCTTCATCTTCATAATTGTCCTTTCCAACCTTACTGCTCAGGGACCACCATGCAGAAAGCCTCTGGGAAAAACTGAGAAACACCATAAAGATTTTCAACTTGAGAAGTGACTATCAGCTAAAACTTGGTCTGTCTAGGGATTTCTGCTGGGGCTACAGCTTTGGCTTTTTATTTAGCTAAGAATTTATGACAGGTAAAGAGACAAAATCAGAACAGCCACTTTGCCATTCTGTGGGATGAACGTATCCAACAGCTCCCTGATCTGTCCCCATTGGGGATCACCACTCTGCTCCATCTCTCCGTCATGCATGAACACCATAACTGGAGTAACAATCACCATTTGTCTTCAGCAAATAAAGGGTTAAGCAGAGCCAAGAGCGCCTTGTAAACAGACTGAAAGTGTAACCTTTGCTTATAAATCATGTGTTCAGCCCCAGAACATGCCTTTAATCCTGTAATTACATTCAGAACTCACTGTTTCAGTTAAGGAAATACGAGCTCCTCTCCAAATGGCACCGGGGCTGACCCTAAATGATACGTTTGCTCCCCAAAACAGCCTCAGAGCCCCACGGCTTCCAGCAGCCCGTTCTCAGGCAGCGATGCAGAGAGGAGCACGTGCTGGGCTGTGTCACCCTGGGTTTTGTGAAAGCTGCCTGCGGGTGCCCTGCCTCCAGCCAGCAGTTCCCCGAGAGAGAAAAACTGCCCATAGGCATCGAGTTGGCTTTGCAGCTGTGGCTGACAAGAGGCCAGATCCTCGGTGGCTTGGGAGCACGCAGGGCTGTGGCTGTTGGCAGTAAGGCGATGGGACGGGCATTGTTAATGGTTCATGGCATCTCGTCTGGCTTGGGGCTTACAGAACACCAGGCTGGGGTCAAGCTCTGTCCAACCAGCCCTTGCTATTCTCATTCCCCACCACCACAGCACCAGGAACTCCCTGCTCCAGCTCTATTATTCAGGGCACAGAGGATGATGCCTCTTTTGCAGATCTCCTCTTTTTGTGGACACAGCCTGCCTCCACAATCCCTGAGGAACAAGCAATGGTCAAGAGAAGAGGGAGGGCAAACCGGCAGCTCTCTTTCTCGCCCCAGCTCTGCTTCTGTACCAGCCTCTCCCTGGAAGCAGGGTGATGTCTTTCTCAGGTCACTGCATGGCTGCAACAGGCAACACAGCTCGTGAGACCATCCTCAGGATGGCCCCCAGCCAGGGTCATGCCTCTACGTCTCTAACTCCTGGTCACAAATTAAAGGCTAGGAACTTAGAGAGATGTTTCCACCACAACAGCAATGTGCAGGCAGGTGGCCAGAGCAAGGCTTCTAGGTGGTGTTGCCTGCAGTTGCTGGACCCAACTGGAGCAGATCAGAGACTGCACAGGAAGCCCCATGGGGCACAGCTCCCAGCACTGACACCCACCCAGACAATGTCAGCTGCAGACCAGGAGTATTCAAAACCTGCCTGGACATGATCCTGTGCAACCTGCTCTAGGTGAACCTGCTTTACCAGGGGGGTTGGTCTAGATGATCTCCAGAGGTCCCTTCCAACCCATACAATTCTGTGATTCTGTGCTTCCCAGGAAGACAACTGGATATGACCCTTCTTCTCTAGAGGGTAAAGAGCTCAGCTCCACAAACACATACTGTACCAATTGGTAACAGGGCTCAAGCCCATTCCCCTGGCCGTTTCAGTATCCATACAGGCTTGGAAGTGAAGCTGGAGGACCTGCAGGATGTCTGCAGCAAAGCAGGAGCCTGAAGCTAGACCCAGGGACCCTGAAAGTCATTTACCTCAGCCCAGTGTGCAGAGACATCTGTGCAGGGATCTGCCCAGCATGGTGGGGTGGTCACCTGCCCTTGCATAGCTGTAAAACTATAACTGTGCAACCAAGGTTTTCATTCCTTCTCAGGGCATCTATATTATGTTCTTTTAGCTAACCCCAGGTTGATTTTCAGTTCCATTCACCTCCTCTCCATACCCGTTTCCTGCAGAAAACATCTACCAGTAGCTTCTTACACCTGCTTGGGAAGGTTTTTCAGGTCTGATCAGGAACTTTCCACAGATGCTTTCTCTTCTTCCTAGACCCATTAAATCTTCCTTGGGATATAACAATTTGCTGTTTCTAAGGGATCTCAAATGGACAAATGAAGCACAGAGCTAGTATCTCCAAAGAGTGGCTGGCAAGATCCTGTAATAAGCAGATGTTCTGCCAGCACATCCTGAATATCTGGACCACTTCAAGTAGTAAACAGGGTTATCACATTGCAATGAACTCCCAAGACCTATCTGGATTGGATCCATTTTCCATCCCCTTCACTGGAGTGGTCCAGGAACTGGATGATTCATTAGCGGCAGCCAGCCAGAGGATGCAGCAACAGCACACCTCCAGGGTTTTATGGGAGCAGTTCTATTGTCCTCACTGCAGAAATGCTGCTGCCTTTCAATTCACAGCTGTCTCGCTGCTCTCCATACCAAATCCTCACTCAGAAGACCTTGCCTTCCCCTATTATTTGTTTTGCTAAGCATCTATAGGGCAGCGAGCACTATGGACAAAGCTGGACCAGCAGCTCATGGTCTGTTGGAGGCATCAGACAACGGAGTCTCAAACGTTGATTTCCAAAACATGCACCCGTGGTTCCCCTTTAAATCACACACATCCTTCACAGTGGGCAAGAAATCAAAACATTCACACCTTTCCCCAAATACACACCACATCTGCAGGGTGGATGTGGTAGCCTGACCATCTACCTGAGCTCAGGTCAGCCCTGGTGCAGAGACTACCACCATCTTATCCAGGGGCTGTAGTTAGTCTGCATTTCATTGTTTATACCTGCTGGGAGACCACAACAGCCTGTTGGCATTGATGGAAAACCGAGCTCCTGGGCTATTCTGCTTTGCACATAAAATGAAGTCAGTAAGGGCAGAGGGTAATACAAGCAGCACAGTTCTGGTTGGTGCAGCCCTGTGGAACTGGCTGTTGAAATGATACTTGTTGTTCAGACTTGCTGTTGAAAACACTTCTTGCAATTGAGCCAGTTTATATCAAATTCTTGAGTCGTAATCTCTAACTCAGTGACTAGGAATTTACTCCCTTTCTCTCAGGGAGCCTGAGCACTGTAGTTCTGCATGGATCCTGAATTTCTGCATGTGTGATAATTTTCCACCTTTGCTCACAGCCAAGTAATTCCTGGCTTAAAAAGCCTCCTTTGGCTTTTATCCCCCATCTCCCCAACTATGCTTTTATTTCCTCCTTCCTCCCATTGAAAAATGTTAGCATCTATACTAAATCTGTGCCTTTTCAATACGCTGCTGATAGCCTTTGAGGCTTGACTCCCTCTCCAGGCAAGATTGACTAGAACTGCTCTGCCCCCCAACCCTGGGGAGCAGGGATTGCAGCTACAGAGCCTTTTTCAGAGTTACATCCCCATTTTTTCAGGCCATAAGCATTCAGTCTTGCCCAAAGCACTGAGGAAATCTTCCATCTTATGCACAGGGCACATGCCACTGAGTCTTATCATGTCTCTGTAATTGTCTCTAAGCCCATATTCCTGGTGACAGCCAATTTAGTGCAGGGTAAAGGAAGAATGAACCACCCTTTCTTTGTTCTAGGGTCTCCATCTTATTACTGCTGTTCCCACAGGATGCATCAAACAGGTTAAACTGGTCTCCATGAGTGCCCTGTACTTCTGGGAGAATACTACAATACCATATCAATTTAGATTGTCAAACTTCAGCTGCAGTGGTACAGTGAGGACTGTTGTAGAACTGATTTACGTGACCAAATGTATGTGGTGTGGTAGGGTCTGGCTTCAGAAGTCACAGCTTTTCCATAAGACGTCCTCCTCTTCCCACTAGGTCTGCTGTGAGATTTTAACACAGGTAGTTCCAGGACGAGAGGAATTAGACCTCATATAATGGGATTTTTCTACCATTCATTTTGGGGGACCTGAACCAAGGAAAAGGAGAGCTCAGACTCCACTCGCTAACTTGTGGATGGAAGCAGAAAATTGGCTGCAGAGCAAGAACCATTGAATAATTCTCAATGGGATCCTTTCTAAGTGGGAAGAAAGTTGCTTGTGGAATACCACAAAGATTAGCACTGGGCCTGCACAGCTTTTAATTATTTATATTTTACATATTAGAGCTGAGGAGCAGTTGAAGGGGAAAAAAAAACCTTACCTAGCAAGCCAACTCTTCTTCCTCCAAACCCAGCTTTCACTCTCTTTCATGCCTACTCTCTCCCTTGACCCTTTCAGACCTCTACTCTCCACCATTACCCACCTTCTTTTTTAATTTTTACCTTCCTTTGTTCTAAGTTTACATGACATGATGCCATGCTCTGATACAGCCTATACATATTGCACTCCACCTAAACTAAAGAGAGAGGCACAGTCAAGGCTGTGCTGGCATTTTGACTTTTAACCTATTTATTTCCAGTCATTAGTGATTCATAATTCCTTAGATCCTTGCTGCAGCAGGTCACCATGCCTTCCTATAACACAAGAAGTTTTCTGTCCCTTTGCCAGCGAATCATGAGCCAGCTCTAGACAGGAAACTCACACTGCAGCTGATCTCTCTGTCCCAAGTACTTCCCTGGTTATGTCCTCATGATACCTTAGCATGAGACAGTCCAGACTGTATTTATTCCTTCCAGGACGTGAGCATGGACAGAGAGGAGTGCAGAGGGGCTGAGACCCGAATTTAGCAACTGGTAGGCTGTCAGCTCCTGAGAGGTGGTCCAAGACTTTGGAGAATGACATTTCCACCACTTTCAAGGGCCTTTTTCATTCCATTCTCACTGAAACAAGAGTTTGGGCCTTTTTCTTTAATTAAAAAAAAAGTAGTGATGGGAAACAGCTTCTTTGCTTTGCAGCAGTAGGACCTGAGCTTTTCCCTACTGTTGTCCCACTCCGATGGGTCAGCTGGCTGCAGATGTTCAGTGCTGAACACAAACCACCTGCAGAGTCTGATTTTTAGTGTTTGTTCTTTTCTCTCTTAACTGAGACAATGTGATTCAGCGAGCAAACCAACTCAGTCTGCAGCTTCACAGGGTGAACATGCAATTGAGAAGAAAAGTCTAGAGCCGTGAATTTTTTAGTGAAAAGGAACCATCTGAGCACTCACTTGACTCATCTTGTATTTTCCCAGCAGAGCTTTTTTTTTTCTCAAGAGCTGAACTAAGACACATGAGAAAGAGATACACAGCATCGATTTAGGGGCACATGAACTGCTTTCTTCACATAACACTAAAGAAATAGTGTTTGAACTCAGCTCCTACACAGTCACACCAAGTCTGAATCTGATTCACAGAACAGCAGAAAACAAACTCCAAGAAGGTTAAACAGCCAAAGAAAGTGAGAAGAGTGGAATGGGGAATCCAGTCAGTGGTTTCCCTTATGTCCTGAACTTATCATAGTCCTGAGCCCACAATATAAGCACAGACTCTTTTCATTACAATAGAGGTATTTCAAAGCATTGGTATCTTTGACAATTGAGCTTAACTCTGCCTATACGGTCCATACCAGGAGCCAAAGGGGATCAGTTTCATAGCTAAGGTGGCTAACTAGGATCAAATTGAAGTTTGGGATTGCTTATCCCTACGGTCTACAACCACTCATCCAGCAGCAAGGCAGGCAGAAAGTGATGGGGAAACGGATGTTCCCCTCAGAGTGAACTTTCCTGGGAAAAGCAAATTCATTGAGGCAAAAGCTTTCCTGGCCCAAATACATTCTTATTCAATGAAATGTTGGCGCTTCCACTCGCAGGAATGGAGATTTCTATCTCAAACCAGTGTGCTGATATCCTTTCTCTGGTGGCAGCCAAAACTTAATGACTGGGAAGAAAGCAATAAACTGCCACAATGCACCTGGCCAATTTTGTGTGGCTGAAAGGAGTGGAGGAAGGGGCTAATTCCTTCCTGGCTCCCAGGATGATCCTTCCACTGATGCCTGAGATCTCATTACTTTCCTTTTTCCTTGCATGGCTCCAAATGTTTCTGATCCAGTGTTTATCCTGCCACACTGCTGAACTTGCAGGAGGAGTATTGGTTTGAATTAAATGAATGTTCACCTTTACTCCAAGCATGGGAACCTCTCAAAGGTGTCAGATTCTGACCCCAGTCTGCCCCTCTCCATCTAGAGACTTAAGCCCCATTCAAAACTAAGTCTGTCACTCTCCAGACCCATGACAAGGTTTCCTGTCAATGTCCTTGTGATCTTGCAGTCCTGGATAGGACCCCAGCAAAGGCACGGGAAGCATATGTGATCAGATGAGACCCAGGAACAGAGGCGGATCATCTAAGGAGCAATGAGAGACAGCCAGCTAAGCCCTTGGCATGTGCAATGTTCTGCAGGGGCTTGGGAATGGCTTTCAGCTAGCCTGGAAGGGGTCCAGAAGTCTCTCCGAGAATAAGATGTAGCCCATTTCCTTCTAAAATATATGCTGAGCTAAGGACACAGACAGAGGCCATCTGGTTTGAATGCCACAGAGATGCATGCAAGCACACCACCAGCTATCTTGATCACCACCACCAGTAAGGGAGGCTGTCAACATGCCGTGATTTGACTGTGACAATAGGCCAGAGGAAACTGAGGCAAGGCATGTTTTGAAGAGAAGTATCTCCAATGAGACAGGAAGAACAGCCAGCCCAAGAACACAACCTAGCTCCCCAGAGCCTCCCCAGTCCAGTTCTGAAGCCAAGAGATTTTACATCTTCCTGTTTATACGTGTATAGCCCAAACCTGTCTCCAGAACCTGCCAAGCTTGTCAGTACAAACTCCAGTCCTCCTTATGTACTGAATATTTGTTAGCTGCATCTCCCAAGCGTGCTCCATCCCCATGGTCACATAACACAGGCACCAGCTGATGCACAGTCACAGATAGACCTGAGGTTACAAATGCAGATGTGCTGCAGTGTATTTGCAGGACCTCTCAGGTGACATGATCAACACGCACATCTGCACTTTGACATGTTGCAAGCCATTGTGTTCCTGAAACTTTCTGGTGTCTGCTCTCTGTCCCACATGCAATGCAAACACAGACCCAGCTGTCATGACTAACTGCACCAGCCAAACCACTTGTGTAATTGTTCAGGTGGGAACCAAAACATCCCATGTGTTTACTCCATGTCCATGGGGACACAAATCACCATGGCTTTGCTTTGCTTGGACACAGAGCACATCAACTCCAAGCCCACAGGAGGATTGTACAGACATCTCAGAGAATGATGCGCACCTTGTGCCATGTACCCACAGACCATAGTCAGGACTTGCCTGTTTTCATTGGCTGCCACCTCCTGCTATCTTGACTTCCTAAGAAACATGACTGGTGTCATGCGTGTTTGCTCTGTCACAGGTAATCTTTAACTCGGTTACTTTCAACCAGCTTCCATATCTTATCTAGACACTGACATTTGGGAGTGTTTGTCTTGAATGGAATTCTACTTTCATAAGGGAAATGTGGCTGCAGGGAGTTCAACCCTCATTAGCCATCAGAGCATCTACACTACACACCATGTGTCCTTTGAAGAACTTCTGCCATGGGACAAGTTTCAGCAGGAACCTGTGCCTTCTAAGAAACCAAAGTGAGCCAGCTGTGAGACAGAGCTCTGCACGTGGTCAAGTACCCATCGTCCTACCCTGCCCTGTCCCCTTCAAACACAGAGCAGAACAACCTCTTAGAAGGAAGCAGGATGAGACAGAGCATGGGAAGCAGCAGTAGCACCAGAGCATACCCACAGCAGAAAAGCCCTGCATAGGAAGATACTCAACCTGCCCTCAAGTGACTCAGCCCAAGGGCTACGTAGAGGCAGGACAGAAAGGATCCTTCCAGTCAAGTCAAGCTGCAGTTTGGAAAAGCTTTGGCTAGGAAAGGAAAAAGCTTTTGTGTGGAGAGTTAATTACATGCATGATGCATCCTTCCTGATAAAGGTTGAAGAGGGCGAAGTGTTTCCACTGAAACAACAACAGAAAGGGAAAGTTCCCACATCCCTGTTCTCAGGATAAACAGAGGGGTGGGTGGCAAGGACTTGTAGTCTATTGTTTGATGACAACTTTGCTTTATAACTCTGAAACCCAGCAATCAAGGACCCAGATGGCTGCCAGGCTGCCTACAAACCCCACCTTCCAGTCTCTCCTATTTTACGAAGTGCCTTTTATTTTTAACATGGTTCCCTAAATGAACAGGCTTACGCGATCTCACTGTCTGCGTGTCACACTCTCTCCATCTGTCCCTTGCCTTAGCAGCTCTGGAACTTATAGGCCCTTTCCACTGAGTTTGCTCAAAGGGAAGAGATCTCAAAGATGGGAAACTACTGTCAGATTTGTGAAAAGAAGCATCCAGAGAGATGATACAGCCTCTATTAGGGATCCCACTGCATGGTAGGATAAGAGATGAACTCAACCATACCAATCCATATACAGGTGCACCATTGCTTATTACATTTAGGTTCGAAAATGTAAAGCCTAAATTTAGGTCTCTCTGTCTATAGCAGGGGAGGTGGGACTAGATGATCTTTACGGTCCCTTCCAACTCAAACCATTGGATGATCCTATGATTCGAAGGCCAGGCCACCCAAGGGTCACAGCCTTGATCAAAGAGCAGTGAGAAGTAATATAAGGCAAGCCAAAACCAAACCATGCTCCTCTCTGCATCTGAAGTGTTGCACTGCTCTGAGCCCAGACACTGTTGGGTTTGGAGATGCCTCTGGGCCAGCCAAGGGTACATAGAAGGCTTTGCTGGAGGATAACAGCTAGCAGAACCTTGCCAGTAGCCACAAGTAGGACTTGAACTCACTGCCAAAGCAGCCACAACCTGCAAGTCTTCACCTAGAGCATCTCAACTACCCTGCTGGGGGAGGTTCCTGTCCTCTCTTCCAGATGATAGGAAGGGCCAGCCCTGCCTCCTTACAAAGAGCGTGGCAGAGGCTGGTGGCTGCATTTGGGTGGCTTCACTCTTTGAGAAGTGGTCACCTCCAGCAGAGCAGAATCAAGGCATTACAAAGCTCCTGCTGAAGACAGGTGCTCTGCTCAGAGGTTTTTTTCTAATGCAAGTCCCTGGACAAGAGGAGTAAAGACTATCCCCTGAGATTTCTCACCTGGCCCCAGAAGCAGTTCATAGTAATATCTCTTGCAGATTGGTTTAATGTGCTTGTACCTTGGGACTGAGTCTGGTGGTCTGCCTCCCTAATGGGAAGCCAGTTCCCCTCTCTTTCCACAAGGAAGATACAATAGGGTAACATTTACAGCACCATGGAAGGGGAAAACAAGCTGGCACATGGATCTATGCCATGGCTGGACTCGGAGCCACTCGGCCAGAAGTCCTGTGCTGTTAGCAGTGTTTCCTTGCCAGCCTCTCTGTGGCTCATTTTTCCAGCAAATCCCTCTGAATCCTATTGCTCCCTCAGCTGCAATACTCCAGTCCCAGCAACACTGGGATTGACACCACCAGATTAGTTACAGCCGCCCTCATTTTGCAAGACTGTTTCAGGCACTCTTGCTTGCCTTGGGGACATTATTGATGTGCCCAAACCAAACCACCAGCTGAGACCAAGTTTCTCAAGCTACCACCCCCTCTTGCAGCAGCAAGAAGCTAGATGAACAGGCCTTGGCTTCAGGGGAGAGACTGAGCCCTCTGTCTCACATCACCATGGGAGCACAAAGATGAGCAACCCAGCCCTTTTTTTGGTACCACCCCAGGAGTGGGTGCTGTGGATGTGAAGCAGCTCTCCATGGTTCAGAGAAGCCAGATTTCCTGGCAATGGGGTACCCCCAGTGGGATGGCATCCCAATGAGTTCTCACTTCTGCCTCTTCGCCAGCCAAACTCCATCTCCCCAGTTGCCTCATTCCCCAGCTGTGCTGAGGCTCCTCCACCCGCTATCAGGCAGTGGAGCTCACCACAAATTACTGACTCCATGTGTCCGGAGGAAACATGCCCCATCATTGGGGGGGTGTGGGAAGAGGAGAGGGGGGTGTTAGCTCTATGCCAAACACACACACACAAGGGGCTTCCTCCAAGTGGCATTTTTTTCCTTGCAAGGCTGTTACAGCTCCAAGGAAAGCTCCCTGAACCCACAGAGCAACTGCTGGCTCAGACAACACAGCTTCAGCTCCCTAAACCCAGCTGTGGCTCTGTGCCCCTGCACTCACACACACTTTCCACTTCACACAGATGCTGCTTCGCTGACCAAAGACCAGGTCTCGGGAGCCAGCAAGCCTCTCTGGGCTGAGCACACCTCTCAGGAAGGAGCAGCGCTGCACACCCAGGCACCTCCACAGGGGACATCTCCTGCCATCTTGCTGATAGCACAAGTCAAGAACAAACCACTGTCTGCAGCCACTTTACCTCCCCACACTAGCTGCAGAGAAATTTCAATCACTGCCAGTATTTCTTTTTCCTTCTCCATCCTCTGCAACCTGTCTGAATCTCATCAGCCCTTTCCTGGGACTGCAGGCGTCTGTTGGCCTCTCTAGGATGGAGAAGACCATTTCTTGCTCCAGCTTCACCGAAGAGCTGTGAGAAGATTCAGAGCTCGAAGCTTTGCTACTCTAACAAATGTCACTGGAATCTAGGCTGGAAGGCTAGGAAAGACAAAAATGACCAGCCATCAAGGGTTGATCTGTCAGAAACACTGTCTAGTCTGTTCTTCCAGAGGTTGTCTGGAAAGATTTGGGGTGATTATCCCACCTGCCAGGCTAAAACTGATCAGCATTGGTGACTCCAGACTCCCTTCCTTCCTACTGTGAGGGACCAGGTGAAATGTTTTGCCATAAGTTTGACACAAGAAGATGCTAGGAGAGCTCTCATGAGATCTGTGTTTTTCCTGTGTTCATGGCCTCCTTCAAAATAGATAAAATGCAAAAGCTGGTATCTCCCTCAAAACCACTGAAACTTTTTATATACACATACTGCTGTCAAGCCTAGCCCAGGGTAGTCAAGGATTAAGCAGACCCTTACTATTTGGATTCACACCCCAGCTCTTCCTGCCTGGATTGATGGATCTTCCATTGCTGTTCATGCTCCACGTTGGCCATTGCTCAGAGCTAAATCAGCAAAGCCTGAGTTTCTCCAGGAAAACACCTAACAACCTCACCTCTGTGCTGAGGCTTGAGAAGTGAGTACAGGGTCCACCTGAACCACACTTGTTTAGTGTGACCAAGGTCACATTTGAACTTAAACTCCTCAATAAATAAACCCTTACAGCCTCTTCTCTGCTCCTTGTTTCATGCCCTACACAAGATGAGGTTCTTGGTGCCTCCCTGTGTCTACCCACAGGAGTTCTTAAACACAGAAGAACTGCTAAGCAAACAGGGCTGAATCTGGTGCAAGGGGAAGATGGACTTTGCCAAAGCTGACTTTGAATCAATTACGTCAAATCCAGGAAAGGCTGGAAATGCTCCCCAGACCTTGGTGTTGTTCACCAGCGTGCCTCTCCCACCCACCAAGGAGTGGAAAGTGACCGAGTCTGCAGCTGCTGGAAGGTGACAAGGGAAACATGCAAAATACCCTTGGAAAAACAAAAACAAACAACACAAAACCACACCAAATAACCTTTTGAAATATGCTGATGTCATTCAACCAACCCAGTCATGGTCCCAGTGTAAGCTCCACCAAAGGACAACCAAGACCCCAGGAAGGAAAGCAGAGCTTGATCTCATCTGCAATTTCACAGAGCCTCTGACATCAACAGGAAAAATGAAATCCCCAGGCAGATGAGAGGTGAAAGTCATGCATTGCTTTATCCAATGTTTGCTAATAGCCGTAGGAGTGGGACAGGCAGGAGAGGACCCCACAGATACTACTTGAGGACTGCCTGGTCAGGGGAAAAAATAATAATATTTTGAGCCCAAACAGCAGGGTTTTTACTCTGTCTGGCTGCAAACTGGTTTCTTACAGCAAGGTGTTTTCTCATTACTGGGCTGAGCACCAGCGAAAGGAAGCACAAGTCATGTTGGTCTCTACTGGTAATGCCATGGAAGGCTTGGCTAGCTGGAGGGCTGATGCAGATCATGAAGGTGAACAGCAGGAACCCATGGGCCTCACACTGAGACAAGAAGCAGGGGAGCTGTGGTCTGGTCCAGCTCTGCCCACCTAGAATTGTAATCAAGCCATGCTTCCCAATTCTCTCTCCATCTGTCCTCCCCCTGCCCAGATGAGCAAGGAAGTGTCTAGCCAGGATAGCCTGTCCAACAGGGAACAGGACATGAGGCTACTGTAATACAGCCCCTAGAGATGAGATGAGCTACCTGTGCAGGACCTAACTTGGTAGACAGGGGGGGTAGAGAAGCAAGAAACCTGGGTCTCTGCTCTCACACATTGGGCAGGTAGCTCACCTCGATGTCCCCACCTAAGAAGTACAGATGATCTGCTGAACTGTGCAGTTACATCCCTCTCCTGAAGTGAAAATACAGTGAGGGGTTTGCATATTTTCTCAGAGATTCCTCATTGAGTAACACCATCAAAATGTCCGTTGCATGTCTGTGCTCCCATCTGTCCATCCCCTGCACCCTGGTCACATGGTGCTGCCCAGGGGATTTAGAGGCATCATTCCAAAGCAAATCCTTGCTTGGCTTCATAATAATATCTTTGCAAAACAAATCACACCACTCCCTGCCTTCCCCATCCAAGAGCAGCATTTATAACCAGAGCTTTTATTTTGTGAAGCAGAGCTGCACCCTGACCTCTGAGAGGGGAAGGAAAAAGATGCCTCCTCTCTCCTCGAAGGGGGTCTGTCCTTGATCTCAGCCTAGAACAGCACGGATGAGTTCAGCAGGGGCAGCATCCAGAGCTGGGAGGAACCGTCCCTTTGACACGGCCCATTTGAGGTTTGGAGTGAGAAATGGTGGTGGGAAGGAATTAAACACCATAAAAACATAGAAGGAGTGCTACAGATATAACATTGCCATTTAAATAGGTCGGCGTGATTAAAACCCGATGTGTCGTAAGATCTTATGGGCATCTCATTAAAAACCTATTACTTAAAAACACAGCTTAGATGGGAATGTTGTTAAAGGGCAACTTAAAATAAAACTGACCATCTGGTCCTCATTAGACAATTGTCTATAACCACCATGTTATTATAAAATCCACCGCGTGCTCCACATCTGCTTGTCTCCTGCCTGCCCCTAAAAGGGCAACATCAGCTGACACTCAAAGTCTGGAAGGAGCATGGTCTGGGGGAGGGGGTGGGGGTCTGCACTGGTGTAGGATTTCTAGGTGATAGCAATCAGCTCTTCCCACATTACCCATCTGTCCATGTGCTCCCTTCTTTATTTATCCCCCATGCCTTCCATCCGCCCCTGCATGGTATTCCTGTTGCAGAGCTCATTCTCTTTGCCTGTCTCCCAGTATAAACCACTCATCTTTCTACCTCATCCCCACTTCCAGCCTTGCCCAGTGCCCATGACACACCAAAAGCACACATAATTAGTAGCCCCAGTTGGACCAGGACTCCAGGCTTTTTCACCCCAACCTACAACAGTGTTATCCCAAGACCAATGCCCTACGCTGCATCCCCACTCTGCCCACACTGTAGAACCATAGAATCATAGAGGTTGGAAGACACCTTCAAGATCATCCAGTCCAACCATCCACCTATATCACCACTAAACTATGTCACCCAGCGCCACATCCAGAGGCATCTTGAACACTTCCAGGGACAGTGACCATAAAAGCACAGGGGGTATCAGCATCACAGAAAGAACATGAAAGACAAGAATCCACCCCCAATAAACACTAGCCTGATAAGGCAAACATTTCTTGGAGGTGTTGGACTCACGTGTGTTATCTAGCTACCAAACAGACTCCACCAGAGATTCCTTGTCCCAAGGCAGCCTCAGTGGAACAAAACTGACACACAGAAGCATCAAGGTTTTTATCTAAAATATTACAGGAAATCCCTTTCCAACACAGGAAATCCTCCAAACATGCCCAGAAAAGACTTTCTGTGTAGAAAATAAAAGGAATCAACACCACCAAAACCCAAAACAAACAAACCAAAAAAAACAAACCAAAAAAACCCCCAAAAAAACACAAAAATAAACAAACAAGAAAAGAACAAACCAGGACTATGCTTTGTATTTGTGAATTGCAAAACAGCTGAAGGAATTTCCACCTAAGGAAGGTGTACACTGACAAGAGCTACCCCTGAGAAGTTTGTCCTCTGGACTATGCCTGGGAGAGGGACCACATGCTGATTATGGGGTCCAACAACAGCCCCAGAGAAGGCAAACAACGAACCACTCCAGGGTTTATGCAGAGCGTCCAGTCAGGATCAAAAGGACATAGGGCTGAAGACAGGGCTAGAGACAAGCTACAACCCACATCAGAGAGACATATCTAGGACAAGTTACCTGGAGCATGGCTTCAAGGTCCATCCACGAGATGGGATCAGAGGCAAGGCTGCAGACAGGCAAACCTACAGCACACCTCAGGAAAGGACTAAATACCCTGGGCTGAGCTGAAATGGAGCTCCTGGGCCATGGGCAGAGGGTGTGGGTGGAGGCCCCAGGTGAGACCAGTTGGGACAATTAATACCTGTTAGTACACCGAGGAACCTAGCAGAAGAGTTTCTGTACCAAGGGAGGTCAGAGACCAGGGTGTTGTCAGAGGAGGAGTGATTTCAGTACAGCACTGAGTCTGCACTGGAACAGCTCACAAAATCATTTCATAGAATTCCCAAATGGTTCTGGTTCAAAGGGACCTTAAAGCTCATCTAGTTCCACCCCCCTGCCATAGACAGGGACACCTCCCACCAGACCAGGGTGCTCCAAGCCCCATCCAACCTGGCCTTGAACACTGCCAGGGGGAGGGGACATCCACAACCTCTCTGGGCGCCCTGCGCCAGTGTCTCACCACCCTCACACCAAAGAATTTCTTCCTAATATCCAATCTAAATCTCCCCTCTTTCAGCTTGAAACCATCCCCCCTCATCCTATCACTACATGTCTTTGCAAAATGTCTCCTCTCCAGCTTTCCTGTAGGCCCCTTTCAGGTCCTGGAATTTCTTTCACCTCTGTGTAATCTCCAAGCACTCCAGCTAGATCTGCAAGAGGGCCCCTTCCTGTGCCTTTCCTACATCAAAACAGAATCTGGACACTCTCCACACAGCTCAAACATATCCAGAAGTCCACAGCCCATCTAGCTATGGTAGAAGGAATTGGCTTCCCTCTATGGGTGCCTTATTTTCCACAAGGAGAATAATTGAAGCTAAAGCATATCTCTGTGTTGGCATGAGCACTTCAGCTGCCACTTGGAATAAATCTCATTATCTTCTGTTACCTTCTCTATCTTGCTATCTCGTGTCCCCCGTGAGAGAAAAGGGGACACACAGGGTTTGCTGTCCACAGCCATAGCTTCACCTATGCTTGTTACACCAGTAAAGGCCACCTGCTTCAATTTGTGTAGTGGCTTCACTAACTTGCATCAGACCTTCGTAACATACATGCTCTTTAGAGGCAAGTGGCCTTCCTTCAAGCTGGTTCTCACAGTAATAAATTAGCCTGAATTCTTCTTTCCTGAAAGGTCTTGCAGTGAAGTTAACCTCCCGCTCAAAACTCAGGCTAACATTTGTATAGACAAAACCACGGGCAGATGTGAGCATCTCCACCATGGCAAGACAGATGTATTGTAACTATGCCACCCCTTCCATAAAAAGCAGGCACCTTTCCCCCACCTCAAGCAAGAAGAAGCCTTCTTGACTTCAGAAAGCAATGTGTGATGTGTCTCCCTATTTGCCCAGTTGTGAAGAGGATGACTGGGCATACCTGAGAAGTGCTTACAAAAGGTGTTCTCCAAGAGCATCTTGCACTGCAGGAAACTGAACTTTGATAGAATTGCTGAAGTTTACTTTTCACTTTCTCCTCTCCCTTCTCCATCAGCCTGCATCCTTCAGAGAGTCAGCTTACTTGATTCAGAATGAATTGCTGGCCACAATGTCTTCCTAGCCTTCAAGCACAACAGTGAGAACAACTGTGTCCTTCCATCTGATTCCTCTGAACCCACAGCTGGCTCCAAATATTTGAGGAGCAGGGGCATGACTGCACATTGCCACTCCAAGGACACGGGTGCTTCTGCTGAAAGAGGTGTGGAGACATGCAGAGACAGGTTGTAGAACCAGGGGCAAACCATAGAGAGATGACTGTTGCTCTTGCTGCCCTGGGAGGTGGAAGGTAGGGGCAGTGACTGTCCTTCTGGGAAGAGATAGGCTGCAGAAAAGCCACAAGTACAGAAACCTCATTCTTTCTCCAGGCACAGCCAGCCTGGAATTTCTGCTCTGCACAACGCCCTGCTTTAGACAACCACTTCCTTGACTTGTTGCAAGAGTCTGCCTTGTCTGACCCTCCCCACAGCATCCAGCTAGCATACTCCTCCATGCAGAAGCTGTGGGACCATACTTTTCTCGTGCAGCACATTTATCCATCCAGCATACAGAGGACCAAATCAAGGGGGACTCCTCCACTCACGGACCTTGGGCTTAGGAAACAGAGACAGGACCACTCTGAATGTCCAAACCATGTTTCCATGCCCAAGGATGGAGCTTTTTCCAAGATAGCAAGGTTCAGGGGAACCATTTGGCAAATTCTCAGCACTTTCAATATAAAGCACGGGCAATTCTGACCAGGAGGAACACACAAGTAACCCACAGTCATGGTGTGTGAACTCATGACCCCTGGGACACGCTGCCTGTCAATCCCACCTGAAGTGGTGGAGAGATAGGTTTCCAAGAAAAAGCCAACACTATTGGAGAAGTGGCTTTCAGCTTGCTCACAGCAAAGGAAAGAGAAGGAGGTGAAGGAAGCAGGCGCTGGTCCAGTAGGAAATGACAACTGTAGGAATAATATCCTGACCCTGTTCTGTTTTAGAGGGGCTGGACCCACAAAACAGGTTTTGCTGGAGTTTTCCTCTTACTTCTCCAGGGAAGAAGTCTGTGATTTGCAGTTTGCTCCAAGTACTCACCCTGACACAAGTGCTCTGTGTTTCTCTGCTGCCCCTGGGCTCTGGAGAGCAGGGTCAGATGCCATTTCAGGAACACGGTGTGTGTGTGCTGGTTTGTTTGTTTGTTTGTCATCTGGATGTTGTGAGGGCTGCTTGGTTTGTTTGTTTGTTTCTTAAATCTCCCAGGGGAAGTTTCTGGCAGAAAGCACCTCCTGAGCAAGCTTGGATGAGGGTGTGCTTTGGCTGGGAACTGAGGCGATCTGCATTATGAAGAAACAAGAGGTGAAAAGGAGAAGTGTCAGGCCAGGGGGCTAAGGGTTTGGCTTTTCTATGAAATGTGGTCATCAGTCAGGGACAAAAACAATCAGAAAATCAGAAACAAGCTTTGCCCACAACACAACTCAAACCTCAGCAAAAGCTATTGGAAATATTTCCATTTTAATTTTTTGCCACCATTTGGCCTCCTGTGTGTTTTATGTGACAGGGGCTACTCTGGCTCCTATTGAGATGGATGGAAAGCTGCCTACTTTAGACTGCAGCCACGTGAACCCTCTACTTGGAGAGAGATCTAGACGTGCTGACGCAGCCTAACATGTCTGAGATGTTAGAGATGGTTTTTCTTGGAGCTGCATCCAAGGTAGCAAAAATTCCCTACAGGGGCACCTGTCAGCCAGTCACACCTTGCCACTTGTTGAACTACTGTGGGAACTTTTCCTGCAAAGAAATCCACAGAGCTCCAAAGTACGCCTAATGGGGGAATCACCAGACACAAGAGAGAACCAGAGGTCTGGTTTACTGGTGTCACAACAGTCAAAGAAATGTCCTGTGGCTGCTGAGATATCACAAAGCCATAGGTAGGCAGCAGTTTTCACATAGGCTAACTCTGCAAACCACCTTAGCTGACTATATCATTGGATTTAAAGTAGCTGGACATGTGGAAAATAGAGCTACCTTTCCTGTTCAGTGTTCCCTTTGGGATAAACCAATATTGCACAGGTCACTACGAAGAAATCTTTCTAACAAGATGCCAGGTCCCATCTGCTCTGGGAGAAATCACAGTCCTGCATTCAAAAAATGCTGATGGAAGTAACAGATGATGTACTAATGACCCCTGGGGCTTTTAGACAGGTTTACTTAGGAAACCAGGCATGTGAGCATCTTTTAGTCTGCCAATACATTTGTCTGGGTCCTTCCTAATAGCTTTTTAACTCACAGGTTAGTTTTAAGAAAATAGAAGAATCTAAGTCTCCAAAATAGGATCTTTCTATAAGTTTCGTGAAAACTATCGGCCAAGTGGAAGGGAAAAAAAAGTAGATGTCTAATAAAATCACCCACTTCTGCATGAGCTCAACCCTTCACAAGGCTTCAGAGAATCCAGAGGTGCTCACCTTCAAGTCAGGTGAGAAACAAAGCTGTGTGCTGTTCACACAAAGATTTAGGACATCAGTAGGTTTCAGGTTCTGAATAAGTGGGTGTCCTTGTCCCCTTTATCAAGCAATGCATCTGCCTGTTCGGGTCAGGACAGAGATGAATCAAGCACCTGTTGGTATAAATGGTGCTCTGGGTGGTGAGGGAGGAGGCACGGAAATGTGGGCAGAAGCTGCAGAGCCCAGTGTCCAGGGGATCAGCACGGTGTTAGTTACTGCAGCTGGTCTTAGCACAGGAACACTGAAGCACAATTCTCATGGTAGCACCTGCCACTAGACCTCTGGGGAGGTGCCAGAGCACAGATGCCAAACAAAACTCTTTCCTTGTTTTTAAAACAGCCAGAATTCTCTCTTGCCCCTTCTCAGCACCCCTCTTTCCACTGATCACATCACTAGCTTGGAGGACAGGTTCCTCAGTTTGCACTGATGCAAGAGGAGACCCAGCAGAGTTAGCATGTGGCCATATACAGCAGAGGACTTGATTTCATCATCCCACCTGCTGCTTCTCATCACACACCTGATACTTCTCATGTATTAATGTCTGGAATGTCATCTCTGCTACTTTACCCTGGGCTTCCTTTCCCAGCTATGTCAAGTGTAAAAAGTCTTTTCCTTCCCTTATCTCCTCCTGGACCTGACACAAATGTGCAGAAAGAGATGAAGGGATGGAGATTCTTTTTTTCTTTTTCCTTTCCTTTGTTTTGTATTATCTAAAGCTTTCAATGATGAAAGAAACTCTGGCAATGTGTGCTGTGGTGATGAAATGTAGTGAAGAGTTAGCTATGGACAGCAAGTTGTGGTTACTGCCCCTGGCCAGCAGGGAATTTCTCATCTCCTATGATATTTTTTGGTCATCCATCCTCTGTCACCTCCCCCTTTCTATTTACCCCATCATCCAGCTGCTGCCTCTCATCTTTTAGATCTCTGGGATAGGGAGATTTAATTAGGATGGTTATAGCCACGTAGGAGCCTTCAGCTGTCTCCTAACATACATATTGGTAATAATACTTACACACTCATTTCTTTTCAAAGGCACTGTCAAACTTGACTTTGTATGCTGATATACATAAGCAGAAAGTTAGAGATCTACTCAAGACTCAACAGCCCAAAAAACATGGAGTTAGGGAACTTTACATATTCATACCGTTGGCAGTGATGCACCCTTAGATATTTTAGCTTCATCTTGAGTGTTTGATGGTAAATGGATCCGCCTGCATATGTTTTAGAAAACCATTTGAACGTTTATTAAAATATTCTAACATTGTTATACATCAAAATCAGACATTATACTTTTTCTGTAAGCAAATTCCCAGAGTAACTCAAGGAAAATACTAATTCCATTCATTATAAGAACTACAAATAAGATAGTAAACATACTGGATATTGTTTCCCTTCACACCCAAACAGTTAGCAACATGGAGACCTTTTATGATGGTCTCCATTAGAGAAACTGATGATACCAGAGCAGTATATTCTTGATGTCAATCATGTGAACATTTTTTTTTCTGAAAATTTATTTTTAATACTTCAGTTTCCCTTAGTAACAGTGGCATCCCATTTTATAGCTATAATGCCCTGTGTAATCTCCCTATGTTCCTGTGAATTTTATTTCTAGAGAACCACATCACCTTTCTTTGCACTGACATCTGAAGGAAGGGTACCTGGAAGAAGAGCCAAGCACTCTTCTGCACTACTCAAGTGTAGAAATCCTTCAGCCTAGACCCAGCTTGTGCAACCTGTCCCTGATGCAGCAGGATGCCTTTGAGCCCATACTAGAAGTAGAACTTGTTCTTCCAAGCTCACTTCAGAGATTGCATGGGCACAAGGAGGACAGTCAACATTTGGCCATACGTGAACATATTCCAGAAATTCAGCAGTACAGAAGCAGCCAGAAGTTACCTGTCTCTGTGAGTGCTTTTTGCTGTGCCCACAGAACAGCCCAGATGCTGCTGGTCTTCTTCTTCCATACCATTTCTTTTCAGCAACTACCCAAGTTCCTTCTGCAGGTTGGCTCCTATTTGTCCTCTTCCTGTCCCTTCCCTTCCCACTGGGAACCACTTTCCATCTTATTATCCACACAGCACTTTGCCTTTGAGAGAGTTGGCCAAGCAAGGGGTTGGCGGAACATGGATCTAATCCAGGAGCAAAAAGACTTTACTTTGTGGCAGCCCCCAATCCATGTTTGACCCTTTGGGCACAACTTTCCCCTCTGTTTCTGTATCCCTGCAGATTCCTCTCTACACCCTAGAAGAGGTGGAGGAGAAATGGGAGGTGTTTTCTTCTCCCAGTCACGCTTTGTAAGAGGTGTTGTGCCCGTGGATTGTGTTCCCCTCCCCCTCTGCCATCCCTCCCCCAGGCTTGCTCCTGGTGGCCACAATAAGAGGTTAGCCAGCCTATTTCAATTAGTGGCAAACCGTGTGGCGTGACTCCAGGGCCTCCATATGCTCATAAGTATATGCAACCGCACTTTCCTTGACGCATTCCTCATTCCAGGGAAAGGCCACATCTCCACAGCTTGCTGGCACAAGCCACGCAGGCAACTGCAGAAGAGATGGGATAATAAATACACACTCACATATATATACACACACACATACGTAGGAAAACTTGGCACCCGCCCACCCTCTCCCGTGTCGACTGCCACATGGTCCCCATCAATTTTTGTCAGAGCCAGCAAGCCAGCCAACCGCTCACGGATGCTGACAAAGCAATTTCAACAGCTGAAGGGACTTCTCTGCTTTCCTCCTCCAACCCGTAGGATTTTGGTTGGGTTTTTTTTCTTTAGAGGCATCTGCTTCTGAAGACGCTTCCCAGTCATGGCATTCCCAGTTGATCCTTGGCCAGGGTACCCTCTCCTGCAGCCAGGGGTCAGCAGGTTCCACTTCATCCTGTTTGGGGATGGCATGGGATCTGAAAGCAAAATGGTCCTCATAATGAGCCATGTCTACTCTTTCAAGCATCCCCATTGGAGACTGAAGGTCTCCCAACCCAGTTACTACCTTTTTACCATATTGGCTGCCAGGATGCAGATTCCATCTACTCCTCCTCTACCCTGAACACAATTTCTACTGTCATATTCCTCCATCCCACCACTTTTACCAGCCATCCACCCCTTTCCCCAAAGCTGTTCTCCACCTCTCACTCTCCTTTCTTCTACTCACAGCTTTCTTAGCACTTATCCCTCCAACCCTCCTTTGACAATATTTCTATCACTCCTTGACTGACGGTTCTCCTTTACACCATGCTGTGCCCTAAAAATGTTGCTTTTACCCATGACCTCATTACCTTCACCCATCCATGTACATCCAGTGACATGTAATGGGTTTGCATCACAAGGTTTTGGTTGGGGAAGTGCAGAGTGGCTTTGGTGGCAGCAACAAATATCATCTGCAGGGAAGGAGGTAAAACACAAAGAATAATTTGATTTGTCCACCTTGCCAAACTGATCTAAGGCTGATTGTCCCTGTAGCTGCCTAAGTCAGAGGAAAACCACACCACCAGTTTGAAATCTCACTTGTTAGCCATCCCTGGGCGACTGGAGCCAGCCAGAGAATGGGGGCATATAGACAGTTGGAAAGACCTCCAAGCAGAGCTCAAGGAAAGATCTAGAGTTTCACTGTTGGCTGAATGAAATGAGCTGATTGTGCCCGTTGTCAGGCAGCAATCACAACCCTAATGAATGGCAGAATAAACCAAATTTCTTCTGCAGCCAAATTCCATTGACACCTCCACAGAGTTGGCTTTCACCATCCATCACAATGTCTGCTGAGATCCACGGCAAGGGGAGAGGGTGTAGCTCTCCATCTCACCCTGGGTTATTTTTACAGCTGGGAAAGGAGGTGGTGAACCTGGATGAGAAGGTTGGAAGCTTTTCCAAGGCAGCTCACAAAAGCTGCAAAACCAGAGCCAGAGCTTACAAGGCCTCAGATCCCCAGATCAGCAGCTCCAAATGTGTCACTGGCACTGAACTTGGAAGGGCCATGTGCCCCAGAAAGGAATTTCCCTGGTTCTGCCCAAGCAGAATTTTTCTACACACAAATAAAATCTCCCAGCCAAGTACCTGTCTCCCTCACTGGTGCAGAACCCTTAGATGCTTAGAATTCATAAGACTCTCCAGCCCTCCTGGAGGACGCAGCCTCAGGAGATACAGGCAGGACATTGGGACA
Organism: Aegotheles bennettii; assembly: GCA_013398125.1. Lineage (NCBI taxonomy): Eukaryota > Metazoa > Chordata > Aves > Caprimulgiformes > Aegothelidae > Aegotheles > Aegotheles bennettii. The sequence goes on from VZRW01012087.1 coordinate 1,074,252, forward strand.
TAAAGACTGTCTATGACATGCAAACCTTTTACCTGCCCAGATACAAGACTTTTGGTAAGTACCCAACCAAGCAAAGACCATGGAGCTGTGCTGTTTTACATCAGATGAAGATGGATCCCTGGAAAATCAATTCCAGGTGAGCTGCATGGAGCTGCCCAGAAGTTTCTTGCTAGTTTCTCTCTCTCTCCCCATCCCTTGTTGCCAAAACATATTGGAGATGAGGATTCACAGGCAACAGAGGATGGTTCCCTTGGGAGGAGTCGTTCCACACATGCCTCCCCAATAAGCTATCCCAGCAGAGTGGCAATGTTTAGAAACCAAATTGGTCATTGCTGGCAGTTGTAGAAATAGACAAAAATAGCAGAAAAAAATTTCACAATTTCCTGCACATTTTTTCTGATTGTTCCACAAAAAATGTTGGGTTATCCAAAAGAGAAGAATGGTTTAAGCAAGCAAAACAGCAGTAATCACCTGCTTTGCTAAGTGATTTCAAATGCCATAAACTGTTTTTCTTAGCCAAATGTCATTCCTTTCCACAGCCATCACCCCCTTCTCCCAGTTACTCACTGTGACTAATGGGAGGGGAAAGAGATTGTTGCCTTTTTTTCAATGGGTTTTAATTAAAAAGCTTTCATTTTAGTTGGAAAGTGCCTTCTCTTTGCTCCCCAGGATGGGTGACACCACCACATCAGTGGCACAAAATCCTTTGGCTTTAGTCACTTAAATATTCAGCAGTAGAAGACAGCATCCAGATAAGTCCTCTCCAGCACACTGGGAGTGGTGGGACAAGACCTCTAAGTTTATAACAATTCTCCAAGACAGCAAAGGTCCCTCGGCACATCCTTAATCAAATTCTCAGTTCTGCTAATTGAGCTATCAAAGCCATGTTGGAGGGGAGAATTGTTTATATTTATTCCTTTCTGGGTTGTAGACATTGCCAGTAGAGCCTTCAAAATAAGAAAAGAAAAACCCTCTGACTCGCTGCCCAGAAACTCAATCCCAAAAGCCTCCTCCCAACCTCTGTTTACAAAATTATAAGCTTTCTTTGTCCTAACCATTTTCCTGTTACAATAATATTCTTCATCTTCTATCTGACTTTTTTTCAGTGCATGGAAAATATGATTTCATTGTGAAAGGATTTCTTATGAATCAATACAGCAAAGGGAACACAGAGATGTTTGCAGTAAATCACCCTCGAAGCAGAGACATGTAGAAAATGAGTAACAAGAAAAAGTAGATAATCCCAAGCCATTTCCAGATGGAAGGAGGTTATATTTTCCATACACTGTATCTGTTTTTTGTGTCACAAAACACGCTGGTATTTATTTAAAGTATTTTTTTCTTGAACCGTAGAGTTATGATTGCATGAAATGAGTTTCCAGAAATTACAGAAATTGGCCAGCTTTAGGTAATAAATGGAAGAACTGAGATACTGAGTTCAAACCAGCTGAGGCTCAGCCCCTTTTGAAGTTAAAAGTTGAGACCAGCAGCAGAAGGCCAACCTCCATGCAGTGAGGTTCCCTCTGCTGCTGGGACAGTCATGATGCTTTGCAGAGCTCTGACTTCCCAGTGCTTTGCAGTTTCTTTCACCCAGTTCTCCATAGCTGGCAGGGACGATGCCTGGAGGTAGGCTTGCTTCTCCCCTTCCATACAGTGAACTCTGTCATCGCCACCTCCTCAGAGAAGGCTTGGCAGGACTGAACGCCTGGCGACTCGAGGAAGCTGCTGGATTGCCGAGTTCTTGGAAGCACTGGACAAGGAGCAGCCTGTCTGAGCCACACATCAAACTGGCTGTTAGGTACCAAGCCATTCTCCTAAAGGAGAAACATCTGAAAGCCATTTAGAGAGCATCTGGATGGAATCAGGTCTGGCTGCTACCCAAGGGACTGAGGCACATCCTTCACTCCTGCAGTGACCTGAAACTTGGACAGGTAAATGAGGGAACTACATACCCCTTCCAACAACTCCTGGAGACCTGGAGACCTGGTGAAACATCACCTGATGGGCTCTTCATGGAGCCATGGTTCAATGACACTGCGGGTGTGTAGCATCCTGCAGGGCAACCAAGAAGCAAATGCCTGTAATAGATACAACCTCAGGCATGCAAGCAAACAAGCAACCTGTGAAGAAGTAAAACCAGACTTCTCTAAGCTGAGTCTAGCTGTGGGCAAACAGTACAGAAAAGACTCCATGCAGACATCTGGGTGTCACGTTGCAGAAAGGGGAAAGGGTCCTTGAATTTTAAAAACTGGTGAGAAAGTTTGTTGCAGTGTCCACGTAAGCAAAGGCCATGAGGCCATGGTCTAATGGTCTAATGGTTAGGAATATGATGGGATAAAGGTTGGACTTGGTGACCCTGGAGGTCCCTTCCAACCATAATGATTCTATGATTCTATGATTCTACCTGTGGCATGGCCAGTAGCCCATCTCCAACCAGCTCGGAAGGTGGCTGGGTCCTAGCCTAAGAAGCCACTTGCAATATTGCTGGTGTTTTCTGCCCCGGTGTATGATCTCCACCCCCGCAGAGCAGTGCAGCTGTGTTGGGCCTGTCTCATGTGCTATTTGGATAAAGCACGAACAAGAAGAGCTGGGGTCACAGGAGCCAGGCAGACAGGGGGGCTACACGAAGGGTGGTTTCAGGATTGGAGGGAAGCGTGTAGCTGATGTACTAGAGCTCTTGTCCTTCATTATCCACTTAATGCAACCTTCACAACCAACCTGTCACCTCCTGTTCACAGTTTTGCTGAGCTGAAGAAGGACTCCCAATAATACATGCAGTTTAATTGCAACCTGCCTTCTCCAGGTACACCAGGCTCTTCCTTTGCCCTATGGATGGATAGAACTGAGCAAAGCAGAGCTGGCTCTTCAGTAAACCCCTGCTTTTCCCCCTGCTATGAATCCCTAATCCTAATTGCACTGACAGGAGGTGGAACCAGATCTGGTGTCTATAAGGTTTCATGCCCAATGAAAGGTCTGGAGGGCATGACCAGGTCCTGACATCCTGCAGGTCACTGAGCAGTGGCGGAGCTCAAACACTGCCGAGAGCTCTCTCCATGAGGCTGAGGATGACCCTCCTCAATTTTCCAACGGCTGGGGCTGCCTCTGAGGCTGTCACAGCTCTGTGTGCACCGGCTGTCTGCTTGAATCTTTCTTTTTTTTTCCAGGAAAAGCTGGCACTCCAGTTATTCCAGCACTCCCCTACCCTTAAATACCTGATTTTTTTCTAGCATGTCAAATACATTGATCTATAAGAGGAGCAGCACCAAGCCTGGAAAGCTGGCCCGGGGCCGGCAGAAATGTCAATATGAGAGGAAGTGTCTGTCACATACACACACACGGCTCCACCAGCCAAGCTGTTCCAAGTCATCTTTGGCCTGCTGCTCCCTTCTCTTGCTTTCAGCGGTCCCATCGGTAGGGACCGGCCGACCTCTAGTGGTGTCAGCCCACAGTGCGAGCAACCAGGTTCTCGGGCCGGAGCATCTCGTGTTTGCATGGTATTTTTCCATGGGTAATACAAGGTCTGGAGAAACCAAAAAGGAACGGGGGAAAGGGGGAAGGACTGTGCCTGGAGACAGTGGGAGAGCACCTGGGGGCCCATAGGGAAGAAGCCACAAGAGCTCAGATTACCAGTTTGGGACTTGCTTTACCAAACCCTTCAGCATTTCCATCAGAGATGTTCCCCAAAGGCTGGTGGCTCTGAGAGGACACTTGGTCAAAATGAGGTTGAGGGAGGGAGCAGAGAGGGGATAGCAAAGTGCTGATCTTGGAGGGGGCTTGTGAGGCCAGGTGGACTATGGTTAGGGTCCTGGGTTGGTGCCCCATGCTCTGCACATCATTTTTCTTTCACTCATGCAGCAGTTTCTGAAGTGTCTGCAAAGGAGGTGTCTCCCTGTTTCCCAGAGAAGAGGAGGAAAGTCAGGAATGAGCACCAGGCCATGAGAAAACTCACAGCCAGGCACTTTCTCCTCAATGGATGGTATCTAGGATCTTCCTTTGCACCGGACTGAGGCTGGAGCTGGTGGCCCTTGGTCATGAAGGACAGCCATCGCTTGCCACCCAGCAAGCCGAGGCAGATAGCAGCCTGCCTGAGCAAGGCTGAGGTTTCTCTCACGTGGAAGTGTGAGCTATAAAGATGTGTGAAACCCCATCCCCAGTGCTATCCATATCAAAGGGTTCAAGGGGGGCTGCTTTAAAATAGGACCTTGGCACAGGTTCCTGCTTCTCCTCACGTCTTACTGAGTGGCACTCTGCCAAAATGTCAGCTTGGCTGCTCCACATGTCCCAAGCATCTCAGGCATGTCCTACAAACCTTTCCGGTGCTCCCAGGGAGATCTCTGCCTCCACAAACAGCCTCTTCTCTCTCCTCTCAGCTGTGGAGGGTCCCAGTGGCCCTTGAGCACCATCTCTGCAGCTGAGAAGCAAGCAGAGTGTCTTTCCCAAGATGCCAGAACCAAGGGCTGGGGGCATGAATTACAAGGTCTCTGAAGACTGTGTTGGGCAAATTGTGCACAGAGACCCCCTTTATCCCTTCCACCCTGAGTGAGCACAAGGTATCCATGGGGAACCTAGAAACACAAGGCAAAGCTGGTGCCTTTCTAGTACAAGTGGAACAAGAGATTTCATCTGTAGTGATCCCGGTCATAGGTGTCCAAGGCCCCTGGATGCTCATGAGGAACTAGAGGCTGGCTAAGCTGTGGCATTTTGGAAACGACTCCATGCACAGAAACCATGGAGTCATCTACCAGGGATAATGCAAATACCACAGTAAAATTCTGATGCTGTCCAGGGATACTGGCTCAATCCAAACTGTCTCAAAGGGAAAAGACTATACCCTGAACCACTCCACCCAGTCTTTCCTCCTGCTTTTTTCTCTTTTCACCCTAGTGAGCTTGCAAAATCCCAGCCCAGAGAGGGAGCCCACATGAGCAGAAACCTTTCAATATTGCCCCAAGGATGGTGGATGAGTATTTTCCCTCTCCTGCTCTCCCAGATGGAGGAACAGGCAATGGTGGCTCCGCAAAGATACCCAGCAGCACTGGAAAAACAAATCTCAGTGAAGCCAAAGACATTTGCCAAGCATCTCCTATTAAGACAGATTGCTCTCATACGAGCCACCCCACACACAGCCCAGACAGCGAGGTGCTTCAGCAACAAACTGCTCTTCCACTCTCCTTCCCGGCCCTCTCGAGCCACTGCAGCACATCCCAGCAGAGCTCCATTAGGCAGGGCCAATGTTGCTGCTGCACTCTGCTTGGATTGTGCACAGCCTCCCCTCCCACACGCTGTTCTCAGCAGAGCCGGGCGCTGCTGGCAAGGCCGCTCTGCACAGTCACGAGAAGCTGCTCACTGGCGGTTTGTTTTATCCAGTCGTTGGAGGCTTAACACAATGAGCCTGCAAATATTGCATTCCTCCCTGCACTCTTTTCTTTTCTTTTCTTTTCTTTTCTTTTCTTTTCTTTTCTTTTCTTTTCTTTTCTTTTCTTTTCTTTTCTTTTCTTTTCTTTTCTTTTCTTTTCTTTTCTTTTCTTTTCTTTTCTTTTCTTTTCTTTTCTTTTCTTTTCTTTTCTTTTCTTTTCTTTTCTTTTCTTTTCTTTTCTTTTCTTTTCTTTTCTTTTCTTTTCTTTTCTTTTCTTTTCTTTTCTTTTCTTTTCTTTTCTTTTCTTTTCTTTTCTTTTCTTTTCTTTTCTTTTCTTTTCTTTTCTTTTCTTTTCTTTTCTTTTCTTTTCTTTTCTTTTCTTTTCTTTTCTTTTCTTTTCTTTTCTTTTCTTTTCTTTTCTTTTCTTTTCTTTTCTTTTCTTTTCTTTTCTTTTCTTTTCTTTTCTTTTCTTTTCTTTTCTTTTCTTTTCTTTTCTTTTCTTTTCTTTTCTTTTCTTTTCTTTTCTTTTCTTTTCTTTTCTTTTCTTTTCTTTTCTTTTCTTTTCTTTTCTTTTCTTTTCTTTTCTTTTCTTTTCTTTTCTTTTCTTTTCTTTTCTTTTCTTTTCTTTTCTTTTCTTTTCTTTTCTTTTCTTTTCTTTTCTTTTCTTTTCTTTTNTTCCCTTTATTTCCTTCCTTCTTTCCTTCTTTCTTTCTCTCTCTCATTTTCTTTCTCCCTCTCTCCCACTCTTCCTTCCTTCCTTCCTTCCTTCCTTCCTTCCTTCCTTCCTTCCAGCAAGAAGAGGGAGATCCATAGCCGATAGCACTGGAGCTTGCCTTTAAGAGGGATGAGAGAAGGAAGATCAGAAGGGGGCTTCTCTCCTTTCTGTCCAGCTGTGTTCATACACACACACGTGTGCGTGAGTGTCTCACACCTGCCCTCTCAGGGGACCATGCCAGCTGTCTGGCACCATCACAAACTGTACATGTGTTGTCCTGACTCAGACAGGAAAGCTCAGAGCAGGACACATATTGTCACCACCAGAAAGCCACCACCAAGGACATGACCAGGCCATACTACTGCCCTAGTGTCACCAGGACAGAGACAAATCTCTCTGTCTCTTCAGTCTGGCAGTCAAAGAGTGGAGAGGAGGGAGCCTGGAGTCCAAAAGGATGACACACACACACACACACACCCCATTTTGGGACCAAACACTCTCTTCCCTGCCATCCTCTGGGAATTTTCTTCTGGGACCAGGTGCCATCAGGACCTACTGATGCCCGAAGCCCCGGGTGACATGTGGGGAAGGCTTGGTTCTGACTGGAGATGAACTGCATGCTTGCAAGCAATGGGACAGTGCAAATTTGGGGTGGCAGCCAAGAGGTAGGAGGGTGTGAATCACCCTGAGACCATCAAGATGTGAGAAGACAGCAGCCAGTTCCACTTGGGTTATCCCACCACAAGGACACATGGGTACAGCCAGCTGGAGGCCATCCATGTTGCAGTTTGAACTAGGCACCAGGCAAAACATGAATGATGTGGGAAATAAAGGACCACTGAGCGTGTTAGAAGAGCCCCCTTGTCCTAGGCTGGGGCAGAGAGGTTGTGGACAAGGTGCTTCACATCCCTGCTCTAGCTCACACTGCTTTCTTTTGCCTGTGACAGCCCAGTATGTGGCTTGTCACTGCTTCATACCTGCCTAAAATTGTTTCCAAGGAAGCGCAGTGACATGATGAGCCTCAACTAACCAGGGGAAGAGATGCAAGCTTTTGAATTAGGCTGCTGCCTGATTTAGCTTGGACTACATGGTCCCAGGGGAGGCAAGGCTGCACGGGGGTGGAAAGAGCCACCAGCACCAATGGCCTGCACAAGGGCATCTTTGGTCTGTGCTTTTGTGAAGGGCAGGCAGGCACTGGCTGTGGCTGTGCAGAGCATCTGAGTCTGGGACCAGCAGTGCTGGGAGGTCTCTGCACCCAGCTCAGCTCCCCTACTGCACCCCAGTCCTGCAGCCACCAGGCAGGTTCCCAGCCCCTTTATCTCAGGGAATTACAAATCCTACTGCATCTGAGTTTGTCCGTCCATCGCAGAGCAGTGAGAGCACGACTCAGAGGTGCACTGCTGGAGGGGAACCACAGAAGAAGCTGTCTGCAGGCAAGGAGATATCACCTCCTGTCCAGCCTGCTTTGGGCATGCATCGGTCCAAGGCCTCCATCACTTGAAGGCACATCCCTGTAGATGGAGCCAGAACCTCACAAGGCAGAAGGACAGCCCAGTCCTATCCATCGCCCTTCTCCGAGGGACACCCCAGCCCTCCTACTGGTCGCTCTGCTCTGAAGAGGCACTAGCCCAGCCCCTCTCCTCCCCGCCCTCAAACATCTCCAGGGTTTCAGCTCCACTCCCTCTCCAGGTAAACCATCCCTGAGAGTCACATTGTCCCTCTTTATTCAATATTTAAACAAAATCCCCTTCTGTTGTTTTTTCCTGTCCACCATGGCCTTGGAGAGTGGGTAACCCCTGAACCACAGGCTGCATGTTGATGCCCCTCTCCAAGCAGTAACAGTATCCTGGGATGATGATGAAGCCCCTAATGCCATTTCTGGGATTATTTTTCTCACCACCAGCCCTATGATGGACTTCCCCAGGTCCTGCTGGGCTGGATGGCGGCACTCACACATTATGTTCCCTGCAACTGCCTTGGTCCCCTCCCAGGGAAGGGCTGAGGGTCTGGCCCAGGGAACAGAGAGCGCTCCAAGTGGGCTACTGGGGCAAGGGAATGTGGCTGACCCATCTCTTTTACCTGTAAATGTCGTGGTTTGGTGCTGCCCTGCTGCAGTCTGTGTGTCAGCAGGAGCCCCAGGCTTTTGGGCAAGGGGCCCTTGCACCTCTGCCAATGGCTCAGGGTGTCACCATCACACGCAGTGGCCCAGCAGCTCAGGGATGCAGTGACACAGCAGCAGCAGCCCTGAACAAAACTGCAGTGTTTGGAGCCTGCAGGGAGGCACTGCCACTCCCGTGTGTGCAGCCCCCCAGGTAAGCTCCTGTGCCCACCTTCATCCAGGTGAGGTGTGTTCCACAGGGGTCCATGGCAGGTAGCGCTCTGCCCAGCACACCCCATGCCTGGAGAGGAGCATCCAGCAAACCTTCTAGCTTCAGGTCCCAGTCCATCCTGCCCAAAACACTTCAGAGCCTGAACTGGTCTGGGAATGCTTGGCCAGTAGACATGTGGCATTGGTCAGGCCCAGCTCCATGTGGACGTGTCCCTCCTTTGTGTGGTAACGGGGTGAAGGCAGGCTCAGACTGGCAGGGAGGACATGGCTGGGGTGGTTTGTCACTGGTGGCTGCAGCAGGACAGGGGACAGGGACACTTTTTGCTGAATAGGGTGGAGGCAGGAGCACAGGTCAACCCAGCCCCAAGGTGGGGTTTGTCCACATCAGATCTGCTCCACCCTTCTCACCCTGGTGAACCTGGCTGGCTCCTGGCCTTTATCCCAGACATGATGCTCAGGATAATCAGGCTGTGTCACACTTTCTGTCCCTTGGGGACACTTCTGAGGGGGGCCCAGCACCACTGAGAAGCCTGGGAAAGAGTGGAAGCAAAGGAAGATGGAACTGCCCCATCCCTACCACCACAACCCCAGTTTTGCTCCAGATGTGAGGTTGTTTCTAGCTTAGTCAAACAAAACATGCAGGGAGAGGTACAGACCCACCTCCAGGGCTTTTCCCCAGGGGCACCTCTCCTTGCTGGGGCTCCCCTCTGGACTTGGGGCACAGCTTTCCAGCTGGCTTTTATCTGCCAACATCACCCAACAACCCAATAACCCTGTGGGTCCTGGGTTTGCCATCTTTAAAATGTGTTAAATAAAGGTTGCCCAGAGTCTGGCTGGATTGGGTGGGGGGTCAGCTAGGAATATTTGCCCTCAATGAAGGCTTGGTGCCCCAACATCAACCCAGGGTTTCCTGATGCTTCTCTGTCCAATAGTGTGCTCAGCCCTTTCTCCTGGAGCAGGAGGCAGAGAGGAGGGAGAAACTTCACCACCTTTCACAGTCCTGCAAGAAACATCCCCGGGGTGGCCCAGAGTCTCCAGAGCAATTAGAAAATTGAAATTAGAAATTTCTGAATTTAGAAAATTCAGAAATTAGAAATTAGAAATTAGGAAAAAAATGGCTGCTCTGAGAACCTGGAGGTGGGGACTCAATAGGCATGGGGAGATGGGATGGGGACAAGGTTTCCTGGCATGGAGCTGGTGGGACCTGCTTCTCCTTGATGCCTGGCCTGGGGACAGCAGCAAGCTGCAAAGAGGAAGACCCTGGAAAGCCAGCACTGTGAGAGCCAGCGAGGGGAAGCGGGTGGCAGATAAGAACATGTCAAGGGAAAACACAAACCAGAAGCTCCCGAGGAATTTTGGAAAGGAAATGGGGAATTAACTGCGGAAAAGGGGCGGGGGGTCAGAAATGCACGGCAGTTTATGGCTCAAAACAAATAGTCTGTGTCACCTCAGCAGGCACTTGCTGTCTCTCCTTCCTGCCCAGGGGACACCCAGCAGTGGCTGTCCTGGCCAGGTAGGAGCACTGGGAACAGGCGAGTGCCAGCTCCTGGGGTGGCGACTCCAGCAAGAACCAGGGAAGAATCGAAATGAAGAGCAGCTGGCAAGGAAATACCATTCCCACCGCGTTGGGTAGCAGGAGGCTGCAGGTCCCGTCTTGTCAACAGGTAGACAGGGGACAGCCGAGGCCAAGGCTGGCAGACACCATGTACCTCCCAAGGTCCCATGGTGCAGCCTGGCTCAGAGGGCACATCGGTGGGGTGCCCACCCACAGCCCCACAGCTATTTCAGGGGGGGGCAGAAACCATCCCATCTCCTCCCCTTTCTTTTTTTACCCCTCTTGCCTTTGCCTCCCAGCACAAGCCCCGCAGCACGGGGTCCCTGCACAAGCAGCCCCCTGCACCCGCCCCTCGCCCCGCAGCTATTTTAGAGAAAGGCAGGAGGTATTTTTAGTGCTGCCGGCTCCTGGGAGAAGCTCTGAGCCTTTGAGCCGCAGCGGCGCTGGCGCCAGAGAAACTGCCGCGGCTCTGGCTGATATTTCTTGTATAATTAAACTCAATCCATCCCGGGGGCCGGGTCTTGGCCACCAACTCAGCGAGGAGGGGAAGGAGCAGAGCCAGAGAGCTGAGGGTTCTGACGGATGCTGGGAATTGCTCTGTGAATGCCGGAAAAGCCAGGCCTGAGGCTTTGGGGAGAGTTTTACCAGGCACGGAGGAGCAGGATGGCTCCAAAAGGGGCAGGGAGTGGGCTTTAATGGGAGCAGATCTTCGCTAGGGCAAAAGACCCCATACAAGCATCATCCCATCCCACTTCCCTACAGGAGATGGATGCAAAGGGGATGGCCAGAGCTGGACAGACAGTACCTAAAGGCAACCTGGGAGAAAGCAACAGACTTGAAGAGCACCCAGTGCCTGTAGGGCAAGCCAGAGAGATCTCTCCTGGTTAACAAAAGCCCAAGCTGGAGCTGGAGCCATGTAGGAAGTTTGGGGGCTGCCTGGTTAGCCAGCATCTGGCGAACACAAGCTGCGGCTGGAAGCTGACAAGCAGCAGCACAACCCCTCCTTCTTCCCACGCCCACTGCCCGGCATCTGTCCGGGGGCCCCAATCTGCCGTCGAGGAACAGGGGGAATGACAGCCCAGAGAAAACACAGCACCCGCCGGGGTTTAGGGTTGGGTTTTCTTTTTTCCCCTGTGCAAAAAGAACAGAGCATTTATTCCTGCGCTCCCTTAAATTTCAAGATACATTTCCAGCGATCCAGACACCAAGCTGGCATTCCAAGCAACAGTATATTTTATATAACTGATTATTTTTTGTTGTTTTTACCACTTTATAAAGCCATACAATAAACTTGCGAAGAATCCAACATCTGTACAACGGGAAGACAACAGCGGAGTCACATTCACACACGGACATGGTGCGACCGAAGTCATCCTTACACACCAGACAACACTGTGGGCACGAAGATACAAAATATAACGTATTTTTTTCTTTCCATCTATATAAATACACAGAAATGGGCGAGTCTAAAAGTTTGAAACGGTTCATTAACACTGATTAGCAAATAAATCTGTAACGTTCTCAAAGTAACAAAGACAACAACAACAACAGAAAAAAACCCCACGCATAACACGGATCCACCAACAGGAATGTTGGGTTGCTTCCTTTTTTTCTTTTTTCTTTTTTTTTTTTCCTTTTTAAGGAAAAGAAAGAAAAAAAAAAAAAGAGTAACCCCAAACCAACCTCACAATTTGCAAAACAAACGAACGAAATGAAACAAGCCCCTGCGGGCTCCTTTGCTGTCTGATCCTCCTGCCTGCTCCAACGGGAAGGGTTGCCTTTTGTTGACGCTGCTGTCTGGGGTTTTTGGGGCGACTGGTTTCTTCACCCGCCCGACCTGCTGGGTGGGGATTCACTTTGGTTCAGGTGGTTGAACTCGCTGGAAAATCGATGCCCGGAGGCTGGGTTGGGTTTTTCTCCCTACCTGGTTTGTTTTCCATGTGTGGTTTGACCAGGGGGCAGCCAGCAAATATTGCATCCAGAGCAATCCCAAACTTTGCTCTATTTATCTGCTTAAACCCACGAGCCCCCATCTCCACTGGCGACAGGGGGCTGGCAAAGACCGTGAGATGAGTGCATCCCCATCAGCAGATGAAGACACAGATCATCCCCCAGAACATCTCCCGGGGGAGCAGAGCTGGAAGCTAAATGGGAACCCCACATTTTGCATGTTGCAGGTGCTACCGTTTGGGACAGGCAGCAAACAACCCCCCGGGGAGCATTTCCAACAGGCAGTAACATCGACAGCAAAGGGAGGACGGGTGGGAAGAGGCTTATCTGAAGAATAAACTGACACAAAAAAAGGGCACGTACAATAAATTTACACACGCAAAAAAAAAATTATATATATATATATGTGGGGAAAAGTGCGTTTTTAAGGTTATCTTTGGCAAGAATATATGCAGTTCTTTGTGCAGGAAGGAGGGATGTGTTTGTGTGTGTGTTTGTGTGTGTGAGAGAGAGAGAGAGAGAGAGAGATACCATCCGGCTGCTGACAACGGCAGTGTGATTACAACGAAACATATGCTGGGCTTAACTCGCGCAAGCTCGAATCTCAAATACCATGACTGCATTTAAAAACCAAAGAAAAAAATAATAAAAAAAAAAGACCAAAACAAAAAACAAAACAAAACAAACAAAAAAGTCTTTTCTGTCCCTTTCATAAGGAAAAAAATATCAACACTAGGTCCCCGCCAGCCCCAGGAGCTGGGTGATGCTCAACACTGGCTGATGGTCTCTACCAGGGACAGAAAGGGTCATTACACCTAAAAATGTAACTTGCAAAAGGAAATAAAAGGGGGAAAAAAGTGCCTTTAAAGGGAGCTGACAAACACCTGGCTACATCATTGGAAGGTGATTAGCTCTGTGTTAAAAAAATAATACAATCATCGGGCGATTTTGTTAGTGTTTGAGATTTGGATATGGTCTAAATCTTCAGCTAGTGGGTTAGTGGGGAAGCCATGAGCAGCTCAGGGTGTGATGCTATCGGCAGGTATCTGTTAGGGTCAGCTTCTGCAATGACATCTCTGGGGTGCTTGGATCTGCTTCGTTTGTACGGGGAGAAAAAGAGGAATGGGAGTTTCAAGCACCAGTTTCCAAGGCAGCAGATTAAAATAAAATTACATTATTATCATCTCTTCTCTTAGCAGTGAGAAAACCAAGTCTGAAAAATAGAGGCTTTCAAAAATATATCTTTATATATCTATAAACACAGTGTTTTCTCTAATCATTGAACGGCAGGGTGAGGAGATTACGGGTGAGATCATCTCTCATCTCGCTTGAATTTCGCAGAAGGAGGGAATCGCTTTTTTTTTTGGAAACATCAAAAATGAAAAGGTCTCCGCATCCGGGGAGCCGGGGGAAAGCCTCCCCCGGGAACCCCCCCATCCTGCTGCCATCTCACAACCAACTCCTCACTACTCATCCTTTCACGCTCACCTCAGCACAGCCTCCGGGCGCCCACGCCGCTCGCTCCCCCGCACACACACACGCACGCACACGCACACGCACGCACGCCGGGCACACGCACGCCGCCCCGACACGGGGCACCCCCGCGCCTCTTCCCCCATCCGTCATTCTCCTTGCTCTGGATTTGCTTTTAATGTGCAGATGTTTCCCTGGGGCAGGGGAAGGGAGAGGGGCAGATATAATGGGGGGAGATATGATGCGCGGAAAGCAATATGGCAAAAATAAATATTTTTCGGAGTGTAAATTCGACCTTTTTTTTCCTCCTTAAAATTTCGTTAGCTTACAGTATTTCATCGGTATAGCTCGTATATATATTATAGCTATCAAGGCAAAGGCAGTCCAAGGGGGTGAGCTTTCCGGGGAGGGACTGTAGTGCTATGTTTCTATAGGGGTTTTGTGCCCTCAACAAACTAGTTGGGCCACTTTGCACTGAAAACTTCTCCCAAAAGGCTCTCTGGGGATATTTGCAGCAGAGGGCTCAGCAATGACCATACCCCCCACCCCAAGCCTGCACATGTGACCGACGCATCCTTTGTCCCCCTGGCACCATGGGGCTGGGACCTCCTCCTGCTGCCCCCCCAACCACCATCTCCCCCCCACCACAGTGGCATGGGGGTCCTTCACCCCTCTCGCCCTCCAGCTGGCCCTCCTCACCTCCCAAAGCTGACAGCACCAAAGCCACTGCAAACCTACAGTGCATACAGGGGTGTGAGCCTCCAGCCAGCCAGTTTTGGGGGTATGTGCATGCTGAGCAGGGTGGCTCTCAGAGGACCTGTTACCTCCCCACCGAGCCAAAGTTGCTCAGCGACTGCAGGTCCTTTCCTTTTTGATTTTCTTGGGTTTTTTTAAAAAAAATGTTTCTTCCTTCTTTTTCTTTTTCTTTTCTTTTTTTTTTAACGTGGCCTCCAAAATCAAAGGAGAAAAAAGCGCCTGAGTTACTTGTAGTCATTCGCCTTTCGTGCAACTTCAACGTCCATGCAATTCAAAAACCGCTTGCGCATCTCCAGAGAGCGAGACAGGGGTAGCCACGGGTCCGCTGCTCCGCACAGGGAACCCACCTGTGCCAGCATCCGCTATTATTATAATTATTATTATTATTATTACAATGTTTTTTCTTTCCTTTCTGGTTTGGTTTTTGGGTTTTTTTTTGTATTAAGAGAATGTGTGACGAGCCGCAGGAGAAAATTGCCATAGTGATGGGAGGGAAAAGGGGAAGACGGCAGAGGATGCAACTTTCTGCATCCTCCCGGAAGGTTTCTGGGGAGCATCTGCCTTTCCAGACACAGGGCAGCAGGAGCCCCCCCCCAAACCTCCCCACAGGCTAAAGGGGCACAAGCACCCCCAGGGAGGTGGGGAAATGCCGTGATCTCCCTCTCTGGTGGACTCACAGCAGCTCACCTGTGACTGGCACTGGGCTCTGGGTTGGCAATGGAGGTCAGCCCACGGCTAAGCTCCTCAGGGACAGGAGGGCTCAGGACCCAGCTCCTCCACACCCCTACCAAGTCACCAGGCAGCTGGCAGGTTTTGGGAGAAGTGTGGGGGCTGGCGAGGACCCTCCACTGCAGCTGGGCAAGGGAAGGTTTCCAAGGGCATCTCCTCTGGTGTCCCACAGACCCAGCTCACATTGTTATCTCCTGCGGGTTGTTTCAAACATGCAGCAGGCATTCACTGATGGAGCTGCTGGGATGGAGCTGCTGGGATGGAGCTTGTTCCATGGGTTTTGCCAGTTGTTTCGTTTTTTCCAGGTAGAAAACACCAGTCATGGTCCTGTGTTCAGTCCTGAGTGGATGTCACAGCTCGGGACCATGATGCCAAAAGCTGGGAACACGCTTCTCGCTGCCACCTTTGCTCTGGTCACTTTCCCCACGCTGGGACATGCATCCTGTCTGGCGTGACTTTGTGGCTCTCTTATGTAGGTGCGTGGTTTTGGTTCCTCTATGTGTGTGTGTTTGGCTTGTGTTGAGTTTTTAGGACTTTCGTTGGGTTTTTTTTTTTGTTGTTTGCTGTTTTCCTCCAAAATTCCAACCCTTTTCCCCCCCAATTCACTTCCCTCTCCCACAATGCACTTCCTCACATTCCTTCTCGGATCAGCTCCAAGTCCTTCTCCAAAATTCAAGGATCACCCGTCAGCGCTGGCTCATCTTTTCTGGCCGGAGCCAAGCATGACCCTGGAGACAAAGTTGACAATGGCTGCAGCTGGCTGGTCCGGGTCCAGCTCAGCAAAGAGGTGGCAGATGTTGTCTGTGGTGCTCCCTTGCTTCCTGGCCACAAAGCCGAAGAGCCTGAGTGGGGAGAAGACAAGAGGTTTAGTGAGGTTTGCCAGCACTGCTCATCCAAAGAACACCATCACCCTCTTCTATCATGGTCTTGCCCACCTTACCCTCTTTAATATCCACCTGGCACAAAACAGAGGGAGACATCCCAAACCAGTCTGCACCCACTCACTCTTCCCTCTGCTGCAGTTTCTTTGGAGACCAGTACTGCATTTCCATCATCTCCTGGTCAAACCCCCCCTTGCTCTGACCATCCTTGTCACCCTCCCCTGGACTGTCCCCTAGAAGGGATCTTCCAGATGATCACAGCATTGCCTTGCTTTGGGCGGTGGCTCTTGCAACCACAGAGGTGTGATGGGCTGACCATGTGGTTATTTCTGTCTGTCTCTCCCCTGATGAATAAAATGTCCCTTTTTTATTTCTTTTTAATTAGAACGTGCAAACTCGAGTTATAAATACGGGGGAACAGAATGTGAGACAGGCCCAGGCTGTGGCATTTCTAATTGGAGAGGGAAAATATCCCAGCAGCTGGGCATCCTAATAAAAACCCCTTTGCTAACACAAAGGCTAAAATTAGTGGGAATCGGCCCCTGGAAATGGGCTCAGCTGGCAGCTCTGCACTCCCGTGGGTCAGGACAGGAAGGACAGGAGGAAAGGGAAGAGCCAGCCGGTGGCTCACACACCACCAGCATAACCCCCAGCTCTGCTTCATGAGCTGGTAAAGTGGCTCCCTCCGACTCCATTGGGAGAGTTCCCAGTAAGCCCATTTCAGCAAGGGCCATGCCTGCTCTGACCAGGAATCTGGGGCTGAAAGATGCTTCCTGAGTGCCCAGGACCATGGTCTCATGATTGGGTGAGATGTTCCTGCAGTAAGGAGCTGAGTCCATCTCACACTGGCCTGCATGGGTCATCTCCCAGCCAATGCTCAAACACAAGCAGGAGCCACCCCAACAGCAGCTGGGAGGAATCAAGCACAGAAAGTACTTACTTGGCTGGGCCGCTGCCATCAGTTTTAGTCCACCTGCAAGGAGAAGAGGAGGTGTGAAGGATGGTGCCTCCTGCACCCACTGAGAGATAGGGCTGTGATGGGGGCCACCACACCAACACTTGAGGACCAGCCCGGCTTCGCACAGGCTTGGCTCTATGCAAAAAACCCTAATGCACCTCTCCCCTAGCATGAAGATGCTTGGAGATACCAAGAAGTCACCAGGAGAAGCTGGTGTTGCCCCATGGTATCCAAGGGCCAGAAGGGAGTGCATGTGCCTCCTCAGCCTGCCCGAGATAGGGTGGGTTTCCAAGGAGGGAGCAGCAATAACACCTCATCTCTTCTAGATCCCATGGAGGATCCCTCCCTCTGTGGGAGCAAAGGTGGTGAAGCAAGCAGAGACCCTGCTCCAAGCAGCCCAGAAGCCTGGGGAGGGAGAGGGGCAGGGGCACTCACTTTCGTTCCTGGGGATCCAGGTCGCAGAAGGTGACAGTGTTGAGGGGATAGTGGCGTCGGAAGAACAATCTGAAAACACAAGGCAGGGAGCATCAGGGCCAGGGGATCCCTCACCTCTGCCCCAGCACAGTCTGCCCTCACCAGCATGAAGGACACTCCCATAGCTCTCTCCTAGGATGCCCCAGGAGTCAAGGACAAAGCCCAGCCTTGCCCATGACCAGACTTATCCCACCCCAGGGATGTCCTTCAGCAGCACTTTCCCTGGATCACAGCCCCGTTGGCTTTGGGGACCCAGGGAGGTGGCCATGGGAGCTCTTACTTCCTCTGGTTGTCGGTTAAGGTGATGCCTTGTGCTGAGACTTTGAAGTGGACGATGGTAGCAGTGGGCGTGGGGTCGGCCACCAGCGTCTCACCAACGGCCTTTGCAATGGCCTGGGGGCCCGTCAGCGACTCCATCTCCACTGAATTGATGAAGAGGACGTTGCAGGCTGGAAAGGGAGACAGCAGGCATGGGGTCAGCTACTGCTCCAGGCCACATTCACCCCAGGGCAGCCCCTCTCTACTCACCTGCACCCTGTTTGAGGAGGTCTGTGGCCGAGTTGGCGGTTGATGCAGTGTCTTTCTTTTCCTCCATGGGATCTAGAAGAGATGAGGTGTTATTGCTGCTCCCTCCTTGGAAACCTATCCTGTCCCGGGCAGGCTTGGGGGGCAGGTGCACTCCCTTCTGGCCCTGGCTCTTACCTCGGTCAGGAATGACCAGCTTGCAGGGCAGGGCCAAGGGCATGATGGAGTGCTGATACACCAGAGCCGAGAGGCAGCCTGGGGAGAGAGGGCAGATGGTCAGCACAGGGCTTGGGACACAGGTTTCCTTGGTGTTAGGTCACTGCTGCTCCAGGTGGGTAGGAACAGGCTTTTTGGTGGGTTTCTTCACTGCGGTCCTAATGCCACACATGGCATCTCCTCTCGCTGAAACCATCATGCCCACGGAGGGTGCAGGGAGGAGACAGAGATGCCAGGGCCACCTTAGGAACAGAGGTCCTCGTGTAGCACCTCGGAGCACATTCAACATGGGATAAGCAGAACAAGGGGAGTCCCTGCCCTTCATCCTGCCCAGCAACATCATTTGTCCTACCCACGTGTGCAGGAAGGTTCATACCTGTGCATAAATGCACATCTGTGTGCACTCATGTGCATGGCCCCAGGGGCTCCACATGCCCACAGGACTCCATCACGCAGGGACAGGAGGCACTCACAGATCTATCTCCCAGATAGTCTACTTTGACAGCCCAGCAAAGGCAAGGCTCTCCCAACCCAACCCCACATGTGGAAGCACACCAGGGCACTCACCAAAATTGGGCTCATTGGGGCATCCTTTTAGTTTCACACCCCTTGGGCTGGTCTCGATGAGGAAGTGCCTCACCAGCTCGTTGGTGATGTCTCCTGGGAAGAGACAGGATGTTCTCACAACAACAGAGCCACCCCACTCCTCCTCCCACTCCGCAGTCCCACGCAGAAACCAGATCTCCAGCTGGAGGGAAGGGACCCTGCCACTCTGCACACTCTCCTCGAATCCAGCCCTTTGCACAGGGTCAACCCCAAGCCAGGCTCCCCGTGGTGTTGGTGGGCTGGGGAGGCCATTCCCATTTCACCATGCCAAAGCCCAAGATGCAGAAGCCTGCAGCAGAGGGTGCCTGGTGCTTCCCTGTGCCCTGGAAGGGAGGGATCCTGCCACATCAGCACATACCCAAGGGCACGACTGGCTCAGCGGACCCGGCTGCCCGCTCAGCCTGGCCAAACGATGGAAAGTATCTCGGCGTGGGATGGAGAAGGGGACACAATACCTTTCTTGTTCTGCTGCATGACTGTGGGAGGCGGAGAAGCCACTTTCATGGCGAGGCCGTAGGCTCCCCGGAAGGAGTGGCTGTCTCGGATGATGAAAGCCCCTGGCTCCCTGTCCTTCAGCAGTGCGATGGCTGCAGGAGAGAATGGCAGACCTCAGAGCTGGCCCAGTGGGAACCCACCAGCCCTCCAAAACCAGCAGGTGTGAGTTGGGATGGGGCACCCAGGCTCTGCAGCCTCACAGCCAGGAACCATGACATTACTGCCCGCCCTGCACGCCTGGATGGGGGTCTCAAATGGGTCTGAGGCCAGGCAGGGGGTCATCTTCCCTCCACCTCTGCTGCCCTTGCATGGGCATCTCAGAGCATCCATTCCCATCCAGCCCAGCTCTGAGAAACCGAGCACTGGACAGCAGGCAGGGCCCAGGGGCCAAAAATGCTGGGACCTTGGCCCTGAAGGCACCTTGCCCCCTGCTTGTTTTCCCCTCTTATTTTAGCCATGTTTCCAAGACCCCTCTGAGCTCCCTTAACTCAAGATCTGGGTGCTTTGCATAGATCCCCTGCACGCTGTGGGGACCAGTGTTCTCCCACCAAGGGGAAGGTCTGGGAAGCCCACAACATGCAAGCCTGTAGCTGAGCTGGGCTTCAACCTCCCTCTGACACGATCTGAGCATCCGCAACCCACCTTCACTCCTAATCCAACCCCTAAGGCAAATCCTCGCTAATCCCTGTGATCCCAGATACACCCCAACTCCCAGTCAGGCCTCACTTGACCGTATCCTTCACCCCATGTCATCTACCCACCCTGCTCCCTGGAGATCTCCGGTTTGTACCAGTACTTGGAAGTGTCCTGCACAAACTTGACATTGGCACGAGTCTCGGGGCTGATGTCTGCAACGAAGGAGAGAGGAGAAGACAACAAGATGTTGCATCTGAAACACCACATGAGTTTTTAGCAAATCTGGCTAGAGCATTAACACCCCTACATCTTCTCAGCCCCAACACACTGCCTTAACCTCAACCCAATCCTCCATATCCAGGTAGGCTGATCATCACCTGGAGCTTAGGGGGATGTCGGACATCTAAGGCTAAACCCAGACACAAGGGTCTTTGAAGGGCTGTGTGTGCTGGAATGAGCCTCCCTGGCACACAGGCAGAGACAAAATGGGAATTCATCATTTCAAAGGGAGGTTGCCAGGTGAAATGAAAGCTGTTGGAGGAAAGGTCTGGGGCGGATCATGAGACTGCAGGACCTTCACTGATCTCTAACATTCAGTATTTGGTACATTCATCATAAAAATAAATTCCTTCCCTTATCTTTGCTTCATGCAAAGGAACTGGACAGGTCAACCTACCCTTGGAAATGCAGCCTCTAGCCCGACCCTGCCTTACTTGGTGCCCATCAGTGGTACAGCACTAACGGGAGCCAGTCCTCTGGCCATGGAGTCACTGTTTTGCTTGAGGGACATTTCCAACCACCTGCTTTCCAAAAACAACTGACCAAACCACTCAGCGGGCTGGATAGCATCTCTGCTGGAGACATGTTATCAGCTCCCTGCAATCTGGTCACCTCCAGAGAGGTGGGGGGAGCTCACTCCCCTCCCCAGCCCACTTGTTAATTGTTATGGTTTTTAATTGCTTGCGCTTCCCCGCTGGGACAGGTCCCCAGCCATGGAGAGTCACAGGGCCAGGGCAGGCGCCAGCGTGCCCACAAAGGGCTGCCCACTCGGCAGAGAAACCAGCCTGGCAGCCAGAGCCACCGCTGCCCCATGGCTTTTATTTCCCTTGTCCTATCAGCCTGATCTTGGCGTCACTGAGGTGTCCCATAACGGGAGATGTCGGAGCTGTCCCAGGCGCGGCGGCACCCTGGGCATCACACACCATCTGAGACAAGGAGGCAGCACCACAGCGGGGTCTCGGCAGGATGAAGCCCATCAGGAACAGGGCCAGGAGGTCAGAGCATCCCCACAGCAGAGAAAAGCCGCCTCTGAGTGCTTTGATCTCCCCGTACAGGATTCTGGGCGCTGTTTACACCAGCGATGCTGGGACGGTGCTTTTCCTGTTTGGATTTGCCAGAAAGCACAGGAAATGGCCCAAGCCCCAGCAGTGCCGCCGGTTTGCGGATGGACAGGAGGGGTAAACCAGGACACGGCTGCAACCACTTCCCTGAGAAGAAGAGGAGAGCCCTGGCAGGGCAGGGGGACAGCATCCCTTACCTGGCATGGAGAACTTGGAGAAGTCTGGCAGGGTGTGGGAGAAGGCAACAGCGTTCCCCCCGCTGGGGCTGGCCATGCCGCTGGAGAGGGGCGAGGACACCTTGCCGTTGATGGTGGCGTAGTTGGGCAGGCTGTTGGAGCGGTCCCCAGCCGACATCCGCCGCTTCTCGGGCAGCGCGGGCTGTGGCGTGGGGCTGCCCTGGTGGTAGGCAGCCGAGTCCGGGGAGGAGGAGTGGGGCGTGCTGGTGCCAGGGTAGTACGCCGGAGAGACCGGGAAGGACGGCGTGGAGGGAGGTTGGTAGCCAGAGGAGCTGCTCTGCCGAGACAGCGTCGGGCGTCTCTCCTCCGGGCTGGGGTAGCCGTACAGGGGGCTGCCGGGGGGAACAGCTTGATGCCTGGCCAGGCTGGGGCTCCCCGGTGGGGCCACCAGGTTGCCGTGGGCTGGCACAGCGTGCCTGCCCAGCCCTGGGCTGCCGGGAGCGCCGCTCGCGTTGGGGTTGAGGGTTCTTCGCCCAAAGCCAGGGCTGGGTGGTGTGTTGGTAGCCACTGTCCGGTGCAGGGTGCGGGGGCTCCCTGGCAAGACGTGGACTCCCACCACGTTGACCTGCGGCTGCGGCCGAGCTTGGGTGTCTGGCTGGAGGCCGGCTCGGCCATCGGGGTAGTCGGGGCTGGTGTATGCTGAGCCCGGGACCCCGCCTTGGACCATTGCAAAGGAAGATGGAGACGAGTTCTGGTAGCTGCTGTGAGCAGAAGGCATCTGTGAGCCAACGGGCGACCGATAAACAGGTTCAGCCAAGGTGTGAGGAGGTGTGACTGTGCCGTGGGGGCTGCCCTCCGATGGGTAGCTGCGGAGAGAGGCCCTGAGGAGACATGAGGAGGAGAAGAATTCAGGTCCATCCCTTGTTCCTGCTGCTGGCTGGCACCCTCCTTTGAGTGGTGCACAGGGAAACTGAGGCATGGCACCAGCAAGTCACTCGGTTGCTCAGAGGCAACACTGGGATGGGTCCTGCCAGATGCATGAAAGCAACTGGAGGCAGCTTTAGTTCCCTCACGAATCCCAATTCCCTCTCAAAATACAACTTTTTGGGAAACAGTCTTTTTCCAGCTGCTCTCCAAGAAAAATGCTCAGCCTGTTCCTCCCTGCCAGCCTCACCAGGGGAGCTGGTGCAGGACACCCCACGGGCAGGGTGGAGAGGGGACAGAGACGATGGCTCCATCACACTACAGGGCATGGATGCTCAGTTCAACCCAGAGCTAGGGGTTAGCACAGACCCCATCCCTCCTCCTGCCCTGAGGGCCAGGTTCCCAGCAAGATGCTGCCCAGGAACAGTGACCACCAGTGACCCAGCTTTGTGTCCTGAGGGCAGTGAGTCACATGGTTAGCCAAGACCCCTAGACCCTGCGAGGGGAGACCTTGCAAAGACAATTTCAAAGCAGGGGTTGGCTGTGGCCCCACCAGCCCCGGGGACCTGCACCCACTGCCTTACCCGTCCACGCTGTGAATGGGGCTGCTGGTGGAGACGGGGCTGGGGGCAGTGAAGGAGTTGGTGAAGGTGCCGTTCCTGACGGGCACCTCTGGGCCCCCAGGCTGGGCGGTGGGCAAGCTCCCTCCCCTGCCTGTCGTGGCCGTGCGGGCCACCGACTCGACGTAGCTCCTGGGCTCTGCAGCAAAAGAGAAGGAGAAACAGATGAGCTCACAGCTTCCATGGGGAGGGGACCATGCCCTTCCCAGTATCCCTGATTGATCAGTGAAGATGCCTGAGCTGAGCTCCTCCAGCTGCACATTTTCCCCATCCCTCTTCCCCCAAGGGGTGTGCAAAACCACATCTGGCTCATCTGGGCCTTTAGGTTGCTCCAACAGACACTGAAGACCCCAGCCAGGGCACAGCGAAGCGGGCTGTGCCCACCCCTCTCCTCAAGGGGACCAGAGCACACAGGACCATGGTCCCTTCCTCCAGCCACGGCCACGGCCCCTCCACCCTACTCTGAGTCAGCATCCCTCCCTGCCCGGGATGCCTCACAGCACACGTCGTGCTCCCTGCTCATCCTTGGCCCCTAAAAATAGAGATGGTGACCCTGCCCAGCCTGCACTGACTCACACGGGGCTGACGATGCCCGGCGGTCCCTGCCCCACACAGCCCACCTCTGCCAACCACCTCCAGCAGCAGACCAGAGAGCAGCTATTTCCACTGCAGTACCCAACACTCTCACTCCCAGCCCGGCTTGAAACCAGAGCCCACGAGCACAACCAAGAAAAGCAATGTTCCTTTGGAGCTGCTGAGCTGTCCCACGCCAGGAGCAGCAGGCTGGGCTGCCTGTCACCAGCCAAGGCAGCCACCAAACCCCACCCTCCCACCTCCCCTTCCCCTCTGCCTCCCGTTCCATCCAGGCTGGTCCCTATCTCTACAACAGCCCCTGCAGCTCCAAGCTCCCCCACAGAGGTCACACAGGACGAAGGGGCTGCAGCCTCAGCCCTGTCCCCCAGTGTTCCTGTGGCTGTGCCACTCCTTGGCTGGCACGTGCCACTGACTGCCTCCGTGCTGGGGCATGACACCTTCAGCGAGACCCACTGGCGTCAAGTGCTGTGGGCTGGGCAACCTTGCAGGTCCCTGGCTCCAGGCTGGCCATGCCCGAGGCGGCTCTGCAGTAGTAATTAGCATGACAAACATTATTATTATTATTAGTCATAACAGCCGGGCTCCAGCTAAGCCTGCCGGCAAGCCAGCCCTCTCACAGCCAGCAGCACCAATGCACAACCCCACGTTTGGTGCCTCACCAGGGGTTGCAAGGAAAAAGACTGCCACGGGTCCCCCACCTTCCCCAGAAATGTCTCCATGCCCCATCCGACTGCAGAGAAGGAAGGAATCCATCCATCCCTCGGGCTGATCTCAACCACCCAGCCCTCCTCAACCACCCCAGGAAAGATCTGAGCCAAAACCAGACCGAGAACCTCAAGACAGGCTGAGTACCAGCATCCGAGGCAGGACACGTGGCTCCGAGGGACAGGGACGAGGCACTGCCCAGGGGGGACACTCAGGGCAGCTGAGAGAAACACATCCCTGCTTAGGAAATTGAATTAATTTCACAGCTACTCACTTTTCTCCCCCAGCTCCCCACCCCAGACTAAAATTAGCCAGACAGCACATATGAGTCAGCCCGCAAGAGGTTAAGACCAAACTGGCTGTGAAAATGCCAGCTCCTCCTGCAAGGGTGGGGGCTGCAGGAAGGCAGGAGCCGGGGGCTGGGGAAGCATCCCCACAGCATCCCACGGGCATGTGTTGGAGTGGTTTGGGTCAATATGGGGAAAAGCAAAAAAAAAAACAAAAAAGGAAGTTTCAGAAAGCTTTTTTTCAGTTGCAAAAAATTAGATCTTGCCTGCTCGTGTTTTCTTGGAAGAGGCTCCAGGGATGGGAAAACAGAGAGGCCTTGAGCCACCAAGGGGGTGGGCAGTTGTTTGAGAATCCCGAATCCAAGCAGGGCTGTGCTGCAGACAGAAATCCCCAGCACTGCAACTGCATCAGGCTGCTTTAAAGCCTCCTCCGAGGTGGCAGCCAGGCCCTGAGCTCCCGCAGTGCCAGAGCACCCCTGGGTTCCAGGAGCAGCTGAGCAGAGCCCAGTGGGGCAGGGATACTCCTGGAGCATGTTGCTGGGTGCTGAGTGCGTTAAGCCAAAGCTTGGTTGAGTCAAAACACCCGTCTCTGCTCAGGACTGCAGATCCAACCCCCCAGAAACCATCATGTTATCCAAGAGGAAGGAAGACAAAAAGCAGGGCAAGAGGCTGGTAGTGGCCCCTCAGCCCAGCCAGCACAGGGTCACCGGACATCCCTTAATGTACCCAAGAAGCCACTGCTGAAAAATCAGCTCTGGACACAGAACATTTTCTTCAAGACAAAACTTTCTCCAATATTACACAACATTCAGGTTTGGGTTCTGGGCATTTTGAGGAACTTTGGGACAGAAACACTGACAGCTCCTGGGGTCACGGGAAGCATCACATACTCACCAAGAAGAGACATCCTCTCCTCAAAACCCACCTTGAACACATAGTTGCCCATCCCAGCCCCAAGGGTCTGAAGTTTCATTAAAGAAGAAAGCCAAACCCCCCAGTAACCATTAGACAGCAGGCAGCACTCCAGGGAATCACAGAATCACAGAATCCTAGGGGTTGGAAGGGACCTTGCAAGATCATCCAGTCCACCCCCCCTGCCAGAGCAGGGTCACCTAGAGTCCATCACACAGGAACCCATCCAGGCGGGGTTTGAATGTCTCCAGCCAAGGAGACTCCACAGCCTCTCTGGGCAGCCTGTTCCAGTGCTCTGGCACTCTCACAGGAAAGAAGTTCTTCCTGAGATTCACATGGAACCTCCTGTGCTCCAGTTTGCAACCATTGCCCCTTGTCCTAACAACTGCTTCCAGAGCCTCCAGCCCCTGGAAGACACACCACCCTGGAGCCTGCACTGCCAACACCATCGGCAGAGCCACCTCCCCAAGTCCTCAGCACCCCGGGAGAGGTGCAGCCCAGGGATGGGAGAGGGGGGGGATGAGGATGCACACCAGCTGCCGGCACTGTGCCGCTGCCCGGCCGGCTGAGCCGCAGCACGCTCGTGGCCTCTGTGCCCAGTGACCTTTTGTGCTGCACTTTGGTTTATTTTCTCTCTGTTCGGCAGCAGCAAAGCCAGAAGGGGAGGGTAGGAGCCCAGAACTGGGGCTGCTGCTCCCAGCCCCCCTCCAGACTCATGCAAAGCTGGCCGTGGCGTGCCAGCATCCCCAGTGTGCCACCACCAAGGATGCCTCGCACCAACTAAGAGCTCTCAGCCCCCGTGGACAATCACCACCCAACGTGACAGACCTCCAGCTCCAGTTTAGACACTGGGGGAGCCAACCACAGCACAAGGCACGACGTTCCCTTCCTCAAAAGGGAGAAGCACCAGCAAGACTCAGGCTCCTGCATCCCTGGGGTCAGTGCAAGGGAAAGATGCAGTGCAGGCAGCTGGAGCCTGCTCTGAGCAATGGGCTTGACAGTGGGGATGAGCAGGGAAGAGAGGCAGAGAGAGAAAAGCCTTTTCTTACCTTCTTCAGAGCCACCGCCCGCCTCCCCTTCTAGCTCTGAGAGACGGAGAGGCAGGGGAGTGATGGGAGCAGGGAGAGGAGGAAGAAGGGAGGCGAGAGACAGAAAGAAAGAGAAATCTGAGTTAAGCAGCTTTGTCTCAGGCAGGGGCATACAGAGAGCAAAAGAGAGCCCCACACCTCCCTGACACTGCACCCCAAACCAGGCCCTGGCCTCAGGCACTCCCAGGGTCACCTGAGATGATGTCCAAACCCCAAGGGGCTGGTTTCAGGTGGAGAAGAGAGAACAGTGTGGAGCCATCACAAAGGGTTGCTCCAGGAAACCCAGCAAGCACCAAATAAAGCATCAGCTCGTCCTTGGGGGCAGAGACAGAAGGGTCTCACCGGGTAGGCTCAGCCAAGCCGTGCCCCCCAGGCTCAGCTGGGTTCTAGGGAGGTTACACTCAGCCCTGAGATGACCCAGGAAGGGGCCCTGGGTGTTGGGGAGCAGTGAGGTCGGCTTGGCAGGCTGCTCTGGGACATGTTCCCCAGGACAGTGGGACCTTTGCACCCAGGGACTGCTCTCCAAGATGGAGAGAGCTCTGGATAGTGTTCCAGCTGACAGGCTCTGCTGCCAGAGAGCAAACCCTCTCCAGCTGTGCTGGGGAGGAGAAGGGATGGAGCGGGTGAGGGAGGGAGGAGTATGGGGCTGGGGCAGAGGCAGGATCCCGGGGTTTTCCAGCCTCCATCACCAAAGACCCAGCTGGGCTAAGCCCCCAGCACCAACATCCCCCACCCTCACGCAGCCCCAGAGTCCCCACAGGAGGTGACAAGGACCCAGGGCTACCTGGGTCCAAAAGGGAGCCAGAAGTGCCTTCTCCAGCCAGGGCACCCTTCCAGGGGTATCCTCAGAGACACCTCCCCCTGCAAACAACCTACAGCCCCCATGCCCACACTCACCTCCCACTGGATGCAGCAGGATCTCAGCCGGGTTGTGGGGCTTCAGCCCCAGTGCTGAGAGCGGGGTCTTGGCCAGGCCAGGCGGAGAACGCACTGTCAGCACAGGGGACACAAGAGCATTAGTGGAGGGATGGGAGGTGCAGCTTCAGAAAGGTTGGAGCTGTCATTGCCCAGGGGTTCAGAGCCCCCATGACCCATCCCACCCACCAGCTGCAACTGGAGGCTGCCAGGAAGCAGCACCATGGGGAAGGGCACTGACCCCCCTCTCCATCTGGGGATGCACACAGGGTGGGAGGTGCCCAGGAACCAGCAGTCTGTCCCATCTCAGGGCTGGCTGGCTGGAGAAAGGGGGTAATTCCCACCAGGGCAGGCCCAGACCCTATCTCCCAGCAGCATCTCCACAAGGGAATGGTCCTACCATAGGCATGAAGCCTTTTTCATTGCCCCTGTGCAAGCAGCTGCCCCTCAACCCAGCGCTTCCAAACCTTAACCCCCCCCTCTACTGATCTCCACATCTGGCTGAGCTGGGACCAGGCTGTCCTGGAGCAGCTCATCACACCTAACGAGGGGGCAGCAGGACTGCCAAAAAAACCCCCCGCCCTCCAGACCAGCTCAACGGGTGGATGAGGATGTTCACACAGAGCACGTTCCCCGAGGGGTGGCAACGCACACGTGGGGTCTGTGCCCCTGTGCCCATACGTACATACCAGGAGGAGCTGCGTATGTATGTATGGCTATGGTATGGATGCACCAGCAGTGCAGGGCAGCGGGGTTTCACGAGGCACAGCTGATCTCCCTGATGCTGAGTCTCCCCGGAGGAGACCTCCAGGTCTCATCTCCAGCAAGAGGGACCAGAAGACACATCCCTCCATCAGCATTTGAACATCCCCAAGTGGTGGCACGGGACCCACAGCGGGGCCGGGAGGTGGCAGGTGGTGGGTGCTCCGGAGGAAAGCCAGATCCTCACCCCAATGCCAGGTCCCCCCAGCAGCCTGGGGCTGGAGCAGCTGAGCAGCCGAGTTCCTGGGAAACCAAGAGGGCAGCGCCTTCCCTGGAGGGTGCCCAATCTCCCCAGATGTGGTCAGCTGCAAGCACAATGTCAGCTTGGGCCTCCGTTGGCTGACAAATGGCAGGGTCCTCCCGGGGCCAGCAATCCTCCTGGGATCACTGTCTCCCCATGGATGGGAATCAGCTTCAAACTTCCCAGGCCTCCCCAGCTGGCTTTGGATGAGAAGCACTGCCTCCAAGCCACATCCCCAGCCAGGCTGTTCCTGTCACCTCTGCGAGTGACTCAGCCCCTAAAACGAGTCACTGTCCCACTGCCAAGGAGCAGCTGCCCTGGGGCCAGGCTCTCTGGATCCCAGGGAACAACGGAGCCATTTCCAAGCTGCCAAATGCCCCAGGGACGCTCTCACACCCCAGTCATTGCAACCCATGAGAAGGGCTCAAACATCAGCCAGTTGCAAGGGAGGAACAGCAACAAATCAGGAGGAAACAACCTCAAGCCCCATGGGCTGAGCTACAGGGGCCAGCAGCCCCATTGCAACCAGGACGGGGCATCAGAGGGGGCTGCACCCAGCCCAAGCATCCCCAGCCCTAGAGCATCCCTTAACATCCAGCCTGCAAAAGTGATCTGGGGGGCAGAGGGGAGGCTGCTGTCTCTTTGGTGGGTTTCCCAGTTGACCGGCTGCTCCACTGCGCTGGTCCAGCCCAAGTCGTGTTGTGCCAACGCGAGGCTGCTCATGGGGGTTGGTCGCTCAAGCTGGTCACACAGACCCGGTCCACACAAAACCACCACACTGTGCACTCAGGGTTAGTCAGAAAAGGGCATGCTGTGCCAGAGGAGAAGAGACAGGCTGCATGCAAAGGGCTGGCACCTTCCAGCCTTATCCCCATCCACCTTGGAAACAGCAAGCGAGAAGTGAGACAGCATGCAAGGGTCTGCCCTGAGCCCCCTCCTGGTCTTCAGCCCCTCCTGCCTCCCCTCTGCTCGCCTGCTTCTGCAGCATCACTGCCCTTCTTGCCATGCCAGAAGGAAAGATGGGGAGGTGCAGGACAGGGTGAAAGGATGCTGTCTTTTGGACCCTGCCTCTCTCCTTATCCCACCTTGGGATCCCACCCAAGAAACACCCCAGTGAGCAGAGGGCAGGAAAAAGCTAACAGGAGAGTGCCAAGCATGGGATGCTGATGGCACTGGGATGCTGATGGAAGTGTGGAGTGGTGGGATGCAGAGGAGAGAGGGAGAGAGGAGAACAGAGAGGAGGAGTGATTAACATGGCGGTGGGTGTCTGGAGCCCGGAGCTGTCTGACCCTTGGCGAACTTCTGGCTTGACGAGAGCCACCCACCGAGCCCCTCCACCTCCCGGAGCCGCAGCACTTACAGGAGTTGGAGTAAGGGGTTTGTGGAGAGACGGGGAAGGCTGGGGTGGGGGGAGAGATCTCACCGCCGCTGGAGGGTGGGCTGGTAGGGGAAGCACCCTCCATCTCTTCGAAGGCTTCTTTGTAGCTGTGGAGGTGAGGCTGGGGAAGAGCAGGAGAAAGGGTCAGTCCCACCCCTACATTGGGCACAAACCTCCAGGACACCCCGAGGAGGGAGCAGAGAGGGCAAAGGGAAGGTTTTCACCCCCTCCTTGCTAACAATCACCACCACCATCAAAAGCATCGTTGACCCCCAAGCCTCCAGGATGCTGCAGATGCTAAAAGCCCCATACCCCTCTCCAAGCCTCCTCCCCTCCGGAGGCGGTTGCACCCCACCAGCCACTCCAGCACCCTGCTGAGCCCCAGCACACCTCTTTGGGCCTCCCTCCGGGGTTGGCTGCGATGGTGCTGACAACCTCTGGCGAGAGGATGGTGGGGCTGCGGGGTGAGCTGGGCTCCGGCGAGCTCTTCTCATAGTGGCTGTCACTGGGTGTCCGCTTGCGGGCAGGGACAGCGCTCTCCTCCAGGGGCTTCTCCCGGGACTGCACCCCTGTGGGGGCAAGCACAGGGTGGGAGATGGGTGAGAAGGTGCCAGCTAAGACAAAGAACAGCAGGAGATGCTCTGGGGCTGATCCAAGAGGTCTCCCCGGGGCCGTGTGCCCAGCAGAAATGGCAGCTCCAGCACTCACCTGCACCCAACCCCTGGACCAGCATGGTCAGTTTTGAGCTGGAGCAGATCTACCCTACAGTGGTGGCCCTGGGACAAGCAAAAAAGCAAGGCAGGGTTGTGGCTAGTGGCTGCATCACTGCATTAGCCCTCCCAAGCACCTCAAGTTTTGGCTTCAGGGACAGCATCTCCTAGCAGTGGGTCAGAGGGCATGAGCATCATGCGAGCAGCCCGGCAAGCCAGCCCAGTCCCATCAGCCAGGAGAAAGGGACACTGACTGTCCCCTCCCTGCAGAGCTGGTGAGGACTAGGACTTCCTGACTGCATCCCAGTGTAAAAGGGCTGAAATCCCCATAGCAGGGAGGCTGCTTTCAGCTGCACCCCTGCTCCCACATCTGCATGCAGCTTCAACCACAGGAGTGGAAAAAGCCCATTTCAAGCACCAAGTCAGAAGGAAGGACCCCAACAGAGGGATGGTGCAGGAAACCCCAACAAACCACTGTTGATCTCCTACCCCTCAGCATGAAGCCTTCTTAAAAGAGGAGATCAGCACCCCTCTCCATCCTGCCCCCAAACCTCCTTCCTAGACACCAGTGCCACAAGCCACCAGTGCCCACAGCCTGGGGCAGCACCAAGGGGCTTTGAAACCCCAGGGGGAAGAAGGGAGCGAGCAAGTCACTGCAGGAGAATTTCTCTGAGCTGCTAGTGTCTAGGTGGATCCCACTGTCAATCCCCACAGGCTGGGAGGATGCCAGTGGGTTTTAGGGGGCTGGGATGAGGGGTGTGACCCCCTCTCCCAGCACCCAGAGGAGCCCAAAGATACCCTTTGCCCCAGCTGGCCTGATGAAGAGGTTAATTAGGGCTCAGGGCTAATGGTGCCAGGTTTGGTGCAGCAGAACTGTGCAGAGCACCACGGGCACAGCTCAGAACCCTGTGGGACTCCTGCTCCTCCCTGGGAACCACACAGCAGTGGGGTGACCCCCAGCCTCAACCCCACCAGCAAAGGTGACAGCACCATCTCCATCACTTTTCCTGGAGAGCCCAGGAGCGCCCATGCTCCCCTTGACCCATTGGGGAGGGGGAAGTAAGAGAAAAAGAAAAAAAAAAAAAAAAAGGAAAAAAGAGGCCAGGAAATGCACTTTTCAAACACCAACTCCTTTCCCACGGGCTGGTGGAGGAAAACCAGCCATCAGCTGCTTCCCCTCGCTCCCCGGGGCTCCGCACTGGACCAACGCCTCACGCCCGCTGACCTCCCCTCTTCCCCGCTCCAGCACCCTGTTCCTGGCCGCGGGGAAGGAGCTGGGAGCACGGGAGGGAGGGAGGGAGGGAGGTGGCCTGGGTGCATTTCTAAATAATCAGCCCAGTGAATGGCAACAACAATAAAATCGCGGCTGGCGGAGGGGGGGAGAGGCGGCCGGGCTGCGAGGCGGGGGACGCGAGCCAACGGGGCCGGCTCCAGCCACGGAGGCGGCCTGGAAAATTCCACTAAGAGCAGCTTTGAAACACAACTCTCCGATCCCTTCTGCAGGTGCTCGCCGGCGCGGGGGACGGCCATTAAAAAAGCTCATGGTGGGGACAGGGGGGCAGAAAGAACCTCTAGGGAGCTGCCCCGTGGGTGCTGTGGCCAAGGGGCAGCATCGTATAGGGCCATCCTGTAACTTTTTCCCTGCTCCTCACTTTAAGGGAATGAAACCCTGCATTGCAAAAATAAGGAAAAACAAAAAGGGGTGGGGGATAAAGCAAACTCTCATATTTTCTTACTCCCCTCTGCTTTAGCAGGGTGTCCTGTATGCTGCAAGAGCAGCACCACCATCACTTGGCCCATCCCGGAGTGAGCTGCAGAGATTGAGCACTGCAGAGAGGCAGGGACTGGGCTCAAGTTGTGCACACCTGCCTTGCTTTGCACTTTTCCTTTGGGAAAGACAACCAGCAGCTCACCAGGGCCCAACTGTCAGTGCAAATCACACAACTGCAGCGTGGGAGCTCCATCCCCCAGGCTGCATGTCACCTGGCCACACCGTGCTGGATCTGGCCCATCGGGACACCCAGGAGCTCACCAGGCTTTGGCTGCTCCACTCCCCAGACATGGAAAGCAGCCGGGGCCGCAGGGAGGGGAGGGAGGACAGGGGAAAAAAGGGACTCATTGTTTGGGAGCCGAGAGTGGGGAAACTTCACGGGCTGCCCGAAGCAAAACCTGGAGGAAACCCAGGCTCTGAGCACGGCTCCCTCGACCCCCTGGGTGATTTATGGGCTGGAAACTACACTTGAAAAACAAACTCTCCTTTCCCCTGCTCGCTGTGCCTCCTCAGCAGAGGTACAGCCTCCCTTAGCCATGGCCCTGCCACCAGCTCCCCAAGGATGCCCTACCCGGCTACAGAAACTGGGGTTCCCCATAACATCTGAAAGGGGGAAGGAACAGCAGCCTGCACCTCACTCCCCATCCTTGCCCCCCCTCGCCTCTGGCACTGCCACCCCTTCTACTGCCCATTTAACTCCCTAACCTGGTGCCAATCCTCTCTCAGCAAAGTCCTGCCCCTGGACTAAACACAGCTCTAGGGCTGGGGAAGGGCAGAAGCACAACAGCCAGAGGAGGAGGAAAAAAGGGGGATTTAAATCCAGGTGGTTTTGCAGCTGGGGAGCCAGGTTTCTGGCCAAACCAAGAGTCAGACGCTTTTGGGGCATGAGATGCTGTAGCTACTGCCAGGCAAGACCCCAGCGATGGCCCCACTGTGGAGAGGAGAGGGCAAAGCAGCATCCATGGCCCTCGGGATGCAGCACCCAGTGGTTAAAGCCAGATGGGGACACACGATGCCCAGGGAAAAGAAAGATGCAAACTCGCTCCCTCCCTGCACAAACAACAGCAGCAGACCTTGCCCTGTACCACTCTCCACCAGAGCTCAGCTCACCCCATCCCACCAGGCACAGATACATCTACAGCTCCCCTTCTCCCAGGGCACTTCACTGATGTGGCCATCACGTTTCACCCCAAAACCAGCACAGTCAGGGGCCCTCCCTCACCTGCCCCCAGCTGCTGATGGACCTAGGTGAGATCCTGCCAGGCCAGGGAATGGCTGAGCCTGGGGTCTGTGGAGCTGCACCCAAGCCCTTGCCTCCCTGAGGGGTGAGCCATGGCCAGGGCAAAGCTCAGAGAGGCTGCAGCAGGGGTCCAGATCTGTCCCAGCAAGAAACCCCATCTGGGAAGCAGTGCCAGGCTTGGGTGAGATGCAAAACCAAGTGTGGGCAGGGGGAGTCTGTATGTGGGGCCAGGGGCTCCCCCATAACCAGAGAAGGTCGAGGGGAGCCCTGACCATTGCCCTGCTGAGAAAGGGGATTGAACCTGCATGGGGAGGGTCTCCCCAGCCTCCCTCCATCCCACATCCATGCAACACACAGAGCACTCAGCATGCAGGGAGAGGGAAGGGGTGAGGGGGAAGGAGGAAGCAGAGAGAAGAAGAGAAAAGGAAGGAAGGAAGGATGAGAGGGAAGAATGGAGGAGAGGGAAGGAGAAGGATGGATGGGGAAGGTTGGAGGACAAGGAAGGAGGGAGGTGGAATGAACAAACCAGAGAAGGACCGTTGCTGGTTCAGAGGAGGACGGGGGGCTTTGGTGCTCTTGTTGAGGTCCCTGAGCTTGGCGTTGTATTCTGCCAGCATACAAGGACAGGGGGTGCAAGGAGGGTGGGAGGTCACAGGGAACAGACACGGTCCCCCATGGGGAGAGGAAAGGGTAGACAGGACAAATGTCACGAGATACAATAGGAAGAGAGAGAGAAAAAACAAGAAAGTATTAGTTTGGCTCCAACAGATGAGCCTGGGGTTGTTTGGGATTCAAGGGAACTCAGACCCTTCTTGGAGTTGCTTTCCCATCACCCAAATTGCTTGGCTCCAGGCACCACTTCAGCCCACATGGGAAATCAATGGTGGCTTCCAGCCACACGTAGCCTTGTGCAACACCACAGGTGCCCCATCACCATCCCCTTGGGGATGGCACTATGCAGATTCCTTCCATCATGGGATGCCCAGGGCTGGGACAAGAAGGGATGACTCCACATGCCCCACTGGGAGATGAGGTGGGCTTGGAGGATGGCAGGACCAGCTCCTCTCCTCGGGAAGGCACTGAGGATGCCAACACTGCCCTGTTCCATCTCTTCCTCTCCAGTACCAGTGGGAAGCGGGAACAGGAGCGCTTCCCCACCCAGCATGGAGGAGGTGTGAGATGCTCCTCATGGCTGTGTCGGGACACACAGGCAATTTATAGCAGCAGGGAATGTAAACAAACCCATCCACGCCCAACTGTCCTCATTGGCCATCCCCTCCTGCACTGGCTTTGGGACACCTTGTTCCTGTCAGAGGTCAGCCTGCCTGTGCTGTGCCCGCCTCGGCACAGATGGCCAGGCTCCAGCGGGGACAGGTGGCCATGGGCTGGGGACCATCCCCAGGACATCTTTCCTCCCCAGGAAAGAGACTGACCCCAGCCCAGCCTTGAGGACCTGACCCCACAGTTAGGGTGGATGGATTTTTTGATAGACACCATCAAACATCCATTTCCCACCCACTGCAAATACTGTTCCTCTTCTCCCGAGGGCTTTCCTCTTTTCCACCCCATTTTTTTCCCCTGGAAAAATGTCGAGGAGGATCTGCTCTGTGATATTCAGCCCAGACATACAGCACGGCCTGGGCACCCATGTGTCCTTCGGTTTGTTTAAACCCTCTGCACAAGCCCTGGGACCCTCTGTGCATCTGGCCTGGATCATTGAGGTCAGGTTCAGATGGAGGCAAACTGCCCTAACGCCTCTGCNCAGGCCCCGTGCCTGGGAGGTTGGTGCTGGTGGATTTTTCCAGCCAAGCCTTTCCTCCCTCCCGCTAATGCCGGGCGAGTTTCTGGACTGAGCGCAGAGCTGGAAGGGACAGAGCTGCCAAGCCCCAGCATCACAAGCTGGCCCCCAGCCTGGCCACAGCCCCAAACCCCTCCTAAATGTCACAATTCAACAACTGCAGCTGAAGCAGTGGGGAGGGAGGGCACTGAGCTGCCACAGACCCTCTGTGTCCCCAAAGCTCCCGAGCTGGAGCTGCAGGAGGGCAGGGAGTCAGAGGATGCAGCACGGAGCAGACATCTTCATCCAACCACAGCATCAATGCTCAGGACTGCACCCAGCCAAGCCCCAGACCCTCACCACCACCCCAAGGCCAGGTTCAGCTTCAAACCACATGGGGCCAAGCTGGCTGGGCCACTGGAGCAGAAAGGCTGCTGCCAGCCTGCACCCTGGCAGCACCCCAGCTGCCCGGGAAGGAGGTCCAAGCATCAGGGAGGAGGTCCGAGCACCAGGGAGGAGGTCTGAGCACCAAGCCCAGCACTCTGGGGGGAAAGCGGGGGCTGAAATCAGGGAGGAGCCCAGCTCAAATACAAGGCAAGTGCTCTGATGGGACCTTACACCAGATCACATCCCAGGCAGGGAGAGCATCATGTCCAAGCTGGGGTCCAGGCAGGACACCCTCAACCAGAGCTGAAAACATCTTCCCAAACTCAGCCAAAACTCTCTCCCTTTTGGGGAGAAACCCCCCCAGGACCCAGCAATTGGCCCTGCTGCAGGGAGCAGACCAGCCCATACCTCAGAGGGATGAGGATGGGGGGCCCAGCTCCCTCAGCCACCCCTTCTCCCCACCTCTGGGTGGTGCTGCTGCAGACGGCGAGCTGCAAGGTGAGGTGGTCTTGGTGAAGGAGAGGGGCACCAGCTGCCCCCCTGCCTGGCATGGCCCCATGGCAGGTGGTCCGGTCCCAAGCCTGGATCAGGCACGGACGAGGAATCGCTGCATCTCCCATCCCCGGCTTCACCATGCACCACCCCAGTAGGCTCCGGCTCCTTGGGACACGCGGTGCCCCCCGGCCCCCCAAGGAATCAAAGCATCCTACCTGCCACCCTGTGGGCCACCAGACCCTCCAGATTCAAGGGCTCTTCTGCCGACCTCGACAGGTCTTCATAGCTGTCCGGTCCCTTGGGGGGCATCTGGGTTTGTGACGGGACGGTGGGGGAAGGTGGGGAGGACACGAGGAGCTGCTGAGAGCCCACGGGGCTGTAGGAGGTGCTGAGCGGGAGGGTGCCCATCGGTGCTCCTGCCGGGGCATGGCTGTAGCTCCTCGGCTCTGGCACCGGTGCCAGCTGGTAGCTGTAGGGTGAATAGCTTTCCTGGTACTCATGCACCCCATAGTCCAGCTCCCCAGGAGAATAGGCTTTGCCCCCAGGCTTGGAGACCACAGGGCTGACAGAGGTGCCAAAGGACCTCGGCTGGACCACTTGCAGAGTCGGTCGTGCGTAGAGCCCAGCGATGGGCTGGGCCGAGAGGGAGGAGAGCAGGGGTCCCGCCGGCTTGTCCTGGCAGGAGGCAGCAGGCACGCTCTGCGATTTGTGGACGGCGGGGGCGAGGTCCAGCATGAGGACGTCGAGAGCTTCGATGGACTGCTCGATCTCCCGGCGGGAGGGCGCCCGTGGGAATTCGGGCATGCTGTGGCTGTGCGGGGGCACCGGCTGCAGCGGGCTGGGCTGGGGGCTGCAGCTGGAGATGCTGGGGCTGTGGCTCTCCACGCCCCCCTCCTGCAGCCGGGAAGGCGGCCGGCTCCCTCCTTGCTGCTGCCAGGAATTCAAGCCCCTCTGCACAGCCTCCCGGCTGCTGGTGCTGCGAGCCGGGGCCTGGGGCAGCACCGAAGCCAGGTCATACTTGGTCGTGTCCACCGCCGGGAAGGAGCGGGAGCGGTAGGCACTGGGGGGGTCATATCCATACAGGTAGGGCTGGGAGCCGGGCAGCGGCTGGGGTTGGAGCCAGCCCGGGGCGTGGGAGCCCGGCGGGCGCTGTGGGTAGCCGGCCAGGTGGTCCTGAGTGGATGCTGAGGGCCGCAAGGGAGACAGCGGGTCACGGAGGTGGTGGCCCATCAGGGCGTTCTGGTTGTTGTATGGGTAGCTGCCATTGGAGAGCGGCTCGCCATCGTACAGCCCCTCCTTCAGCAGCTTCTCAGCCCCGTTACAGCTCGAGGGGCCATTGGGCAGGGAGGAGAGGCTGCCCACCCTGGGGGCCTCCTGGTAGCCGGTCTCACTGGCGGTGGTGGTGCCATCCAAGGAGGAGAGCGTGCCTAGGCTGCCCACGCTGTGTCCATCCTGGTTGGGCAGCTCGTCATCCAAGATATCCGTCTCCCGCTCGGCCACCAGCGCCGCGGCGTTCCCGTTGACGTGCACCTGAGCCGGCACCACGTGGCGGCCCGGCACGGCAGGCAGGCGCGCCGGCACGGGGCCGGGCGCGTGGTTGTGCATGGGTGGCGCGCTCTCCAAGCCAAAGCCGACAAGGAGACGATCCAGCTCCCTCTTCTCCTCAGGGCTCAGCACTGCCTGGCCACTGGGCGCCCCGGGCACCCCCGGCTCATCGGTCCGGTCGGTCTTGGTGGAGGCAGTGGAGTTGCCCGAGTCGCTGCTCACCGAGAGCGTGTGCTCAACGTGGTTGGGTGTCGC